>JAFIDM010002131.1:13437601-13448991 GCA_023159025.1 Thereuonema tuberculata
ACTTATGATATGTAAGGCAACGTTTTACATGCATTACTTATGATATGGTGGTAGTCACTGGGTGCTTCCACTTTTCCTTGCTTCGTAGTTCTGAAAATTGTTGAGTTAATAGAATCACATTTTATAAAAGAATGGCCAGCCTCAAAAAATTTATGGTCAATGACTTCTAACTTCGTGGACTTGAAGCAGAGCAGTGATAAACATGGAACCTAGCATACGATTGCGATTTTTGACCGCCACAGATAGCACTGTACAGAACTGTCTTCTTTATCCGTTTTCTATCCCCTTCCATTAACTAAATCCAAAGAGCTGTAGCAATGTTATTGGCATCTCTACCATCTAGGTTTTCGGTTCACAAGAAACAGTGTCCTTGGTTAGAACAGTAAGAACCGTAAGATTGTATATGTTGAGCTTCAATGAAAATAACATAAAAATCTTCAATGAAAAGTTTTGGAACAGTAGCACCTGTTCCAAGTCAGTAGCTCCTGCTGCAGATACTATTACTTTGGCATCTTTCTTTTTGTCAGCTTCTTTGGATTGATGTGCCTGCATTTTATGCCGCAAATGTGATTCATGATCACTTCGTGGAGCTTCCGATACGATTTTCGCCTTCTCATGAGCTCGACATAACTCTACCATATTGGTCCTTCCACGGTTTATGAAATGCCAGATTGAAGCTTGTATTGAACACCTGTCTGTACTTGTTCTGCTAACAGGCTTTAAATGAGGTTGCAACTATTTGGTACATAAACTATTATGCCTGCAATGCTAAGCTGACTCTCTAAATATTCCCATTTAGAATCTGATGTACAACAGTGGCTCTCCACTCGAGGAAATTGATTGCTGTCATTCTTTACTAACTGCATGGATGAATCAGGTATTTTATTATGTGCAGTTTTCTTTGCAGGAGAAGGAGAAAACCAACTGTGACATTTTTAAATGCCGAATTTACCACCTGTTGCAAAATGTCAAGCGTGTTTAGTAAAATGTCTTTACATACTCTCTGCCAATCGCTGGTCCCCTTAGGCAACCTATATATATAGGAAAACTTTTTATGTGTTGCGCTGCAGTGCTTCTTTTTTTCTCTGTCTTCATCATACAACTTGTTAAAAATATCTTATGGGCCTTGCGGTTGCCTGTCCCCAAAAAGCTTTATTAATTTTTTCTTGTTCTGTAAAAAGGTATCAAATAGTTGCATTTTTTCAGACAGTTGCTCTGTCCTTGCGCGATCGTTTATTGTTCTTACTTTTACGTTACTATCCCTTATTGTACGCAGCCATTTTTGGGATTTTGATCCATTTTTTTTGGTTTTTCTAACCTGCTTTCGTGTCTTCCGTGGTCGTCCACTTTTCTTCGCCTTTACAGCTTCAGTAATAACATTGTCATTAGAGCTGCTGCTTCCTGAATTGTAATAGTTGAGATGTATCTTATATGCTGACTATCATCTTCTTCATCTCCATCATCTTCATCACTTAGCAGGATACTCGTAACATCTTCATCACTCCTTTGTAGGAACACTGAAAGATCTGAATCTTTATTGTTTAACCCTGAGCAGGAAGAATGAATCATCTTAATCTAACATCCGAGAATTTAAGAAATCAAAACCACATAAAACATTAAAATTCACATTAGAATCATAACCATCTCAAAAGCAAATCTGCAGTTAGAACATTATTGCTCTGCATAAAATTCGAAAATTCAAAAATAGAACAAAATGGAATTTTAATTCTAGGGTGAAAAAAATTTTTTTTCAAGAATATCCTTAATATTAAAAAATGTGTAATTTCATGTAGTTTAAGGATTAATTGTTAACAAGAAATTCATAAAAATTGTAGATAGAATATTTTGGCTCCTAGCCAGCGAAATTTTGTAGATCGCAAGATTATTTCTATTACAATAATGATGACTAATTGTTTAGGTTAAATCAAGTTTTCTATTGTTACTATTAATGTTTTGTAAAAATCTTTTTATTCTAAATTTATAAAATCCTTTAAAAATATACGTAAAATGTAAGGAAATCTAGTGAAAAGAAAAAAAAAATTCTAAATTTATATATGATGAAGGATATTGCATATAAAAAAATAAAAAAAAATCTAACGTTTTTAGTAAGATATTTTAACTTTCAACGAATTTTAATACTTAGTTTGGAATTTTATTAAAAAAAAATTACAAAATTGAAAAACATTTATTATTCTAGATTTGGAAAATGAAGACTAATAAAGGTAAAGAATTATTTTAATTTATTGTAATAATTTAAGTCAAAACTTATATTTGCGTTTCAGAGATACGGACTGGTCCTTTCTGTTGGGTGCAATATATATTAAATTGCTTTTTCAGTTTTATGGGAAGAACTGTTACACTTCAGTACTTGTGACAGTTAGTGGCGTAAATCGATAACTAAGTGCAAGAACTGTTTGGATTCCAACTATATTAAACCCAAACAGAATTTTTATAGAATATTTTTAAAAGTTACAAGTAGTAAAAATATAAAATTCTATATTTTTAATCTATGATTTTGTTCCATTAAGATGAAAGTCTTTGGTACGTTTTTATTACTATAGGGTTAGTAAGAAACCAAATTGTATATGCATATTAAGTACAGTACGTATTTTTTCACCATGTTGTTATGAGAGTATGAAAAGGTAAGAATGCTGAATCCCTTATTTTCAATACAGCTGTAATATCTACAGCTATGCTAATCCGAGTTTCAATTAAGATTAATGAGGTGTTTTATTTATTTATTTTTTAATTCTTTTGTTCTATATAACTTACTGTATTTAAAATATTTAAGATTTAATTTGCATGTTTCTTTTTTCTTTACATTATTAAAAAAACATATGTGCAATGATAACACATACACAGAAACATACACTGAAATCTTAATAGCTCCTTACAACGGAGTCATTAAAAAATAAAAACTTAAGTAAATTTTGAGTGTGGAATTAAAAAAAAATCCTTATTTTCTTGTTATTCTTTCCTTCATCATAAGTACACTGATGTCAATTTAAGGAAACTTGTAGAATGAACTGTTCTGGTTGTCCAGTCGCGACCAAACTTGGTATGTGGGTGCAGAAGATCTTCCTAATACCATCCCCACACAAAAAATATAAATGGTAGAACCACTTGTTATCTGAATAAATAAAGTTCAGAAATGCCACCTGTGTAGTGGCAGTGAGGGTCACGACACAGGACGAATGTGTGACAGTTTTGGTCACTGATTGTTCAGTACTGTATGTCAATTGTTAGTCATGGCCCATCGTGTGACCTGCAAACGAGAGGCAGAGTGATAGGTCGTCATGAGGCAGGCCAGTTACAAGTGCAAGTATCTCGTACACTGAACGGTCAGCCAGCGTCATCTCTAGCTTATGGAGACGTTTCCAGCAAGATAGAAATATTGTCTGAAATATAAGCAGAGGACGTCCACATGTCACCACACCCCGGGAAGACCGTTATCTGTCACTAACGACCAGACGGAACCCCCGAAGCACGGCACGTCATCTTGCCAGGGAGCTGGCAGCAGCAACACAGACCACTGTAGCTAGACAACAGTGTACAGGTGACTCCATGCAATTGGTTTGTTTGCCAGGAGACCCATCCCCTTGAGCCATCCCCTTGCATCCCCTTGAGCCAAGCTCACCAGAAGGGACACTTGTTGTGGTGCACTGAACACTCACCATGGACACAGACACAAAGGAGCCATGTCATGTTTTCTGACGAGTCCCACAAGGAGGGAACAAGGAACCAGGGTCAATCTTGCCAACATCGTCGAATATGACCGGTACACGGGTGGCGGTGTGATGGTGTGGGCAGGCATTATGCTGAACTCTTATTCACCACTCCAAATCTTCGAAAGAGAATCCGTAACTGCCCAGATGTACTGTGACAAAGTGCGACTTTTCAGGGGTGCTGCTGGTCCAGAGTTTCTGTTCATGGACGACAACGCCCGTCCGCATCGGGTACGTCTAGTGAACAATTACCTCCAACATGAGGACCTCCATTCTCTGGACTTGAATCTAATCGAACATGTATGGAATGCTTTCGGAAGATGTGTTCTGTAAGCATTCCATCACCACGAACGCTACCCGACCTGAGGACAGCAGGTGTCCAGTACGCAAGCACGTTGCATTGCTTGCGTAGCTGTGCGGGGGAACCCTACAGACTACTGAACTCTCTTTATGCCTTCCACAAACACCTGATTAGTATTCAAGGTGCTTCTATTCCAATGACGTTTCGGACATTTTTATTTCTTTTGTTAGAGGCAGTGCTGAGACCTTTAATTTTTGTGTAGGGATGGTATTGGGAAGAACTTGTGCACACCGCTAACTCGTTTGGTCCCGACCAGACAACCAGAACAGTTTATTTTGCAAGATCTCTTAATTTAAGGACATCAGTGTAATAATGCTAATAATAAATCTTTATTTGTTATCTATTATTGTAGATGCTTTGAAATAGAGATGTACAGTCGGACCTCGATATAAGGTCACCCCGCATATAAGGTCACTTTTTTGAAGTCCTGGCTCATTGAATAGGAATTCTTTGATATGGATTATCGAATATATGGTCAGATCTTAAATACCGTAATCGCATATAAGGTATCATTTTGTCTGTGATTTCAGTGCCACACTGATTCAATTCTAAGAATTTTTCCATGAGTACGATCTTTTCTCGGCGTCATTTCTCCTACTGACGGAGGGAACAGCTTTTTCACAAAGCACTTCATCCCCTCAAATTCTAGGAAAAAAGATAATGAAGACGATATTCCTTTACCTGTGTTAATACAAGATCTCAGAAATTGCGGTTGTGCTATAGAAGGGGAAAATTAATACGTGAGAATTGATGATGAAATTGCTACCACTTCTCAAGCTTCGATTTCCGAAATTGTTTCGCAAATTTTAGATTTCAATGCATTAGAAAGTGAGGATAACGACAGTGTTACTGAAAGTGAAGCGGTGACACAAGCAGAAGCACTCAGAGCATTAAATGTCCTAGGACATTTTTTTACGAGCCATGAAGTGGCTGAAGAACATTTTCAGAAACTACAAAACTTAGAAAACATTGTACAAAAGATGAAACCATAATCGCGACAATCATTATGGATTATTTTAAGTATGGTCAGTTGTACATCAGTACTTTGCTTGAGCATACTAGTACTATTTGTATACAACTTTATTCCGAATTAAAATTTTTAAAAAATTATTTCTTTCTGATGTTCAACTAAATTAAAAAATGATATCCTAATAAACTGATATTTTTGTACATATTAAATTTTACAGAGAATTATACTGTATTTATATAATGCTTATTTATTGACAAATGCATATGAATCGGTTATAAGGTCAATCCGCTTATAAGGTCACTTTTGCGAGGTCCCAAGGGGTGACCTTATATCGAGGTCCGACTATATTTCTATATCTACTCCGTAGATGATAAAAAATGATAAATCATTGACTAATTTTCCATGAACAAAATGTTTATTCATTAATTACATTGTTTATGCATACAAGATGTGAAATACAGAATTTATCATTGGAACAAGTAACAATGATTTTGGATAGCACAACGTTGACTTCAGCAATCCGTAAAACAAAGAGGTGCATTGCCAGTATTGTCGCGGATCCAGGACGCATAGTATGAGACTTTAGTGTACACGCCAGGAGTTTGGCGCCTTCCACATCCAACACCCCAAGAGACTACACCGGCAACAAGATATTTATTTTCCGCACAGTTCACAACCAGTGGTCCACCGGAATCGCCCTAAAGAAAACAAAGAAGCGTTAATAGTTATTTACTTATCAGATTTTATACTATACAGGTCCTTTTTTTTTGAGGGACCTATGTAGTATCATGTCTCCCTCCTCCTTCAGGACCAAACTAGATGTTATACTGTATACTGTATACACAGATCGTGCCAGGATTATGGAAAAGATACGTTCTGAAGAACGTCTTTAGGTCGATTTGTATGTAACTCGGATCCCTGATGAACAGTGCATACACGATAATAATAATAATGGCAATGGCTTCAAAATGGTTACATCAAGAAAGAAACAGAAGGGTTAATATTTGCTGCCCAAGAACAAGCTTTATTAACTAACGTGATGAAAACCAAAATGCAACACGTGAGCAACGATAGTAAATGCAGATTATGCAAAGTGAAGGATGAAACTATTGACCATCTTATCAGTGGTTGTAGTAAAATTGCTCAGACTGAGTACAAAAGACGCCATGATAGAGTAGCCAGTTTTATTCACTGGAATTTATGCAAAAAATATCAATTCCCAGTTTCCAAAAACTGGTGGGAACATTCTATTGAAAAGGTGCTAGAAAATGATGAGGCCAAAATCATCTGGGACTTCAGAATTCAAACAGACTCTCATTTGGAACACAACACTCCAGACATAACAATTGTACAGAGGAAAGATGTTTTTCTAATAGATGTGGCAATACCTGGAGATGTACGAATTGTTGAGAAACAACTGGAAAAGATCACAAAATATAGGGACCTGACAATTGAAATTTCTCGTTTGTGGAACAAACGTGCCACTGTAACACCTATAGTTATTGGTACCCTCGGTGCTTTATCAAAGGAATTTGTAAAACACTTTAATAGCTTGGAACTTCATGAGATTTCAATAACAGATCTGCAAAAACATCATTACTAGGCATTGCTTATATTTTGCGAAGATACTTGGACAATTCTTAGGTCCCTGGGTGAGACTTGAATTGCTCAATTAATCCAGTCAAAGATGTTGTCTTTGTACTGTGTCATATGTTACATAATAATAATAAAAATAATAATAATAATTTTTTTATTTTGTTTTCTAAATACGAAAGTTACAGTTCCGTTATTCCTATCAACAGGTTCTGAATATATGTATAGTACAATTGTTTAATTAATTTTGAATACAGTGTACTACTACTACTAGCACTACTACAAATAATAAATAATACCCAGTATGGATTTAATATCAAAGCCTACAAAACTGAAAGTCATTGCATACTCAGCCAGTTGCTATATATGGATGCTTGAAAATCTATGCCAACTCAGAAGAACAACTTCAGAAGCTGCTGGACCTCACCCCAAAGTTTTCCACTTCTGTCTGTTTGGAATTTGGACTGGAGAAATGTAAAAAGATGCAAATGAAGAGAGGTAAATTGATGCAGACAGACGACAGTGAGTCTCAAGAAGACGACCTTAACATCGAATGTTTCACGGAAGGTCAGAAGTATAAGTATCTAGGCTTTCATCACTTTCGAGGTGTCAATCGTACTACCATAAAGGAAGCAACAAAGAGAAGGTTCAGTGAGAAGTTTGTTTTATTAGTAATCTTTTTTTTTTTTTTGCAAAGTAAGATAGTACTTGGAAATCGAATTTGTGATATTTTTAAATAAATTTAAATACTCTACTATAAAAATATATCAGAATTAAACTTGTATTCGGCGGACTACAAATGTAGTTGGAATTATCTATCAGTCGACTTTTTATGGGTGCAAAATTGGGTTATACTCACTAGAGTATATACAGAAAGGTTGGAGAGGATTTTCCGTTTTACATCCGAAAAGTGCATAAATCCACCAATTTGGAACTTTTTTAATTGGTTGGAGAATCATCGTTTTATTTATAACTCCCCATCTGAAAAGAGATGTAGGGAATTTTTTTTTATTTTATTTTGGTTGAATGGTAAGACCACCCTAAAATACTCATTCTAAAATCCTGGGAATGCTAATTATCATATTTTAGCGTTCAATCCAGTTTTACTTCTATGGTCCAACTTATACATAGGTAGGTATATCCCATGGGGTGCTGAAGATAAGGCTCTCAACTTTTCATTGAACCGGGACTGAGATGAGGTCGGGTGGTCAGCCTAACGCTCGCCCCTTGTAACCCCATTTTACAGAGGGCTTTTACAGAGATCTAGGGCCCGTTTGAAGAAGAATTTACCTGTCTCCTGCAACCCGCAGTCAAGCGCCTTACCAACAGTGCTACAGGGTCCACAACATAAACATAAGGCATATATTATTACAGCCTTCACCCCTCTTAATGAGTTAAATTTTTTAAATTGATTTAAAAAATCCCTCGCTAAAATGACTGGGCTGATTTCTGTAAAAAAAAAAAAAAATGCATCGAGCTCAAACGTGCTTTGTTATTTAGGTATTAACTACTGTGACTCTCTTTGATATCTATAGTTGACGTACTTCTGAAATGTATTGCAGGATGATAGACAGAAAGCTTTCTACAAAGTTTATAGAACTTATATATTCATATATTAGATATCTCCCATTTTCTCTCGAAAAACGCATTTTTGACTGAGTAGGGAAGTCTTAAGAGGAATAGTAATTTTTCTACTTTGTTTATTGTAAGTGCATACCGTAAAAATAACTGGATGGATTTTCATAAAATTTGGTATGTTGCTTTATTTTAAGGTCCAATTTATCACATTTATAGTTTCATCACTACCATCCCTAAAGTACATCCTCCTAAAATCCCTCGCTAATCCTGCTGGACTGATTTTCATAGATAAATGTGCACTGCTTATTTAAGATGCAACTGAAAATACGAGCACTGCGATTTTGGTCCCCAACCCACAGTCCTTAAAAATCATCCCCATTGGTACATGCTCAGTCCCACAATGCAGTGGATAGCTGAGCGTATATTACTAATAATTAATAATTAACTATGGAATTGCTGTTAATTTACTTACTTGGCATGTATCCTTGCCTCCTGGTAGATAGGCTGCGCATATCGTCCCTTTACAAACCTTGATACCATATGCACCATACAACGACTGGCATAGGGCATCAGTAATAACATCCAAAGTAACATGCCTTGGCATCTCACTCTGTTGACCACCTACATTTAAATAACAAAAGTTACCATTTAGAAAGAAATTTGCAATAAAAGTATCTAAAATGCCATTTAAGTTAGTAGTAGGATGATAAACCAGATAGAAGTTATCAGTTTGTAGGAATGTCAACGTCACAAAGAGCAATGCTGATTTTCTGAAATACCTTATCATTAAGTTGAACAAATGTGCCAAACTGATAAGCTGGCAGACAGGCCGCCATTTTGGATCAAAGATGGTTGCCCTCGATTCTTATTATAAGCGATGTTGACTTCTTCTCACCCAATTTTATTTCTCCTTAAATGAATCCTTTTCATTTGTATCTTGTTTTAATGTTATCGTCAATTTTTATTTATCTCTAATACTTTTTCCAGAAAATTACTTTCCTATCTCATTTTTAATTCACCTAATTTCAATTTTTATTTTGTGGAATGAATCTTTAATTCAGACACGATTTGTACTAAAGGACTCCTTTTTTTTTTTTTTAAATCTTATTAGTTTTTCAGGAAATAAGCAGGGGCCTAGCGGAGGGGGGGGGGCTTATCATGCCCCGGGGCCTCTCGCAGAGGGGCGCCAAATGGTCCCGAAGACCATGTTTGGGGTTATGGTTTTCGGGGGGTGGATGGGGGGGCGCCAGTTATGCTCGCTACGCCACTGGAAATAAGTGATAAGTTAATATCATTCAAAATCACTACAAATAATATCATAGCAATGTAGCAATGTAACATGAAGGACAATTTAAGGAATTTATTTCTTCAAAGATAAGAAAATTTGTTTCTAAAAAGGACAATTGGACATTTTATTTTAACTTATTTTTATTTTTGTAATAATGCTTTATGCGTCGTGTGGAGTACGTCACGTTTTGAATTGTTAGAAATTCATGATTGTTATTTATTTTATTTTTTGTAAAAAGAAGGCAGATTAAGCCTTCGATATATACCTTGTTATTTATTTATTTATTTTTAGTTGTGGAGCTTGAAAAAGAAAGCCGATTAGGCATTCGAAATATCGTAATATGGAGACGTTAGTTATAATAAAAGAAGTTTAATAAGTTAATGATAAGTTAATAATTTCATTCACTATCTTGCATTAACATTACTTGTAAGAAAGAAAAAAGGAATGAAAAATTCTTACTTCTACGGTATTGTTCTTTTACTATTTGCCTTCTGGGACTCTATATATTTATTACTATTGTAATGCAATTCTAAAGCAAAGGCTACTCATCATATTTAAATGTTAGGTAGCGGTATTTTATTTTCACCTATCAAATGTCTCAGCGACAGACATTTTAAGGCAACGTCACTTATTCTAATACTGAATATTACAAACTGATATGCAAACTTTGTCAATAATGAGTTTGGCAGTTTATATCTTGTATTATTTGCATATTTTAATTTCCTTTAATGAAAATGTAATGTACTTCGGTGTTGTTTATCTTCAAATGAATCTTGAATAAGCCATAAACCATTTTATAAACTTAAAGACAGTGAATAAACTTTTAAACACTTTCAATTTTATAGAAAAAAAAAAAAACAAAAAAAAAATATCTTTTTGCAAAAGCATAGTTCCATTGAAAATCGTTTAGAACTGAAAATGGAATTTTAAAACAATGTTCTTTTACTTTTCATTAATTAGTCTGTGTCTTACCTTCAGAAGTATAACCCCATCCAGCTCCGATCGCTTGCTTCCCTACAAAGCTGTTTCCTGACTGTGGAAGACAAGCAGGTTGAATGGCTCTGGTGAAGGTTAACGCAGTTTCCAGTTCCAACAGAGCGATATCTTTTTCATTGGTTACTGTGTCATAATCGTGTTTGATGATTCTCCTAACCTTCGAAACCACTGAACGGGGCTCATCATAAGTGTACAAATTATATCCACCGGAAAAAACTAATATTTGTCTTGCGGATAAACTAGAAAAAAAACCAACAACTTTATTTTGCACAAATTTTAGTACTATAGAAGATTTAAAACTTTTTTTTCTTTTTCAATATATTTTCAATGTTTAGTTCAAGATTTACAAAAAAAATTTCTTACAAGTACGTATCTACTTTCAAAAGTAACAAAGAATAAAGGAAATTTTTTGACAAGACAAATTTGTTTCAGATTTCACGATCTTCTCTGGACAATAACTTTTCATGGATTTTTTGTTTTGGTGAAATCTTCAAAAAGAAAACAAAATTATTTATTATAAAATCAATTTTTCTATCTGTCATTCTGTCATAAGACTTTAAGTTTTTCAAATTTTGTGACCAAACTATAAGAGATGGAGTGGTCATGCAAATGGATAAAATGTAGATCTTTTTAAGACAAATAAAATGCTACAAAAATCTTTCGAAAAAAGTTTTCGGTTTCCAAAATGTCGCCTTTTAAAGGCTCAAATTTTGACTTATTCTCAATTTAAACGAAAAGTATAAAATAAATACTACTTCTACTCTCATAACATTAAAAAAATATATTTTTTAATGCAAACGAATTTTTGAAAGCATATTCCTTGCTTTCCTTTTCAAGTTTGTTTGATAACAATATGTTCTCAGGTGAACTTACATTGCG
>JAFIDM010002131.1:13463613-13484867 GCA_023159025.1 Thereuonema tuberculata
AATAATGTTTAAATTCAGTTAAAGTTGAAAGAAAAAAAATGAAAGGATAATAGTTAATCTATTACTTTTTTAATAATAATAATAATGAAAAAAAGTATTTGACATTACGTGAGGGGTAGGTAAGGGAATATTGATGCGTAATTAACTTCAGTGCTACCTCTGATAATGTGGAAGTTTTAATAGTTCTAGTTTTTATACCAAATTCTTCCACAAATTCTCTTCTTTTCATATTCTTATAATGTATAAAAGTAACTCCACAAACTCTTCATAGTATTTAAATAATTTATTTAATACAAAGTAGCGAATTTTCGGGAACATAATATTGCGTTATTCCCTTCTTCAAGCAAAATAAGAAAATTCGCTACTTTGTATTTAAATAAATTATTTAAATACTATGAAGAGTTTGTGGAGTTCTAGTTTTTGTTATAATAATACAAAAGTGCAATTCACTTCTGTAGTTTTGAACTACTATATCTGTTAATGTGTAAAGTGTGCAGTGCAAGTGAACTATCGAAAAATATGCACCAATTATTTAAAATTTAAAGTAATGATTTAAAAATCCAATTATAACGTTATGTATTCACATTTTACATGTGCTGTATACTGCCAGTAATATGTACAGTACATGTACAATGTAATTACTGAAAAATATACATTTTTTCGCAAAAATTTTAAATTGCACCTTTTTTTTTCCACTTATGTATTTTTTAAAAATTTTATTTGTTAAAAAACTTAAATGATAGCATTATAATTGAAGGTGGTCCCCCTTTGTCTCCTGGCAACCACTGCAAACAAAGGGGGAGGGGTTCTTTTTTCTGAAGCTTTTATTGTGCCAAAATCAAAGATCTTAACATGAATCTACCATTAAAATTCCTACTTCTAAGTTGAGCTACTTTAATCATGGACTGACCACTATTTATGGTACTGTTTTCTAAACTCTTTTGTTCTTTTTCTCTGCTATATATATATGAAGGGAACATGTAATCGGTTAAACAAATCTAAGAGTAGTGAAAAAATACATGTTAGAATGCCACTAGATATCAAACTTTTCATTTCTAGTTCCAAAAGAAAATATGTGCCCAAAATTTTGGGGATCTTGCAGTTGATAGTTTTAACCTGCCACTAAAAGTTTCAGCTTTATATGATAAATTGTGTTTTAGTTAACTGTTTCAACAGACTTGGGTAATTATTTCAGAACTTAAAATTACATTTGAAATATAACTGAAAAAGTAGGAATCCTTGTAAATTCGTATAAAAAGAATGAATAAAATTGAGTTGTTGCACATAATCTAGTTGTACAGTACCTTCAGAGGTATATCCCCAGCCAGCTCCTGTAGCCATTAAACCTTCAAAATCGTTTCCTGGATATGGAAGGCAGACAGGTTTAATACCTTTGGAGAAAGTGAAAGGACTTTCCAATTTTAGCAGAGCGATATCGTAACGGTTGGTAACATTGTTGTACCTATCCATGATGATTCTCGACACTTTTCTGATTTCCGGATATGGTTCACCATCTTTGTAAAGATTATGTCCGTTTGCGAAGACTAAAACTTGTCTTGCAGTTGTGCTGGAAAACAAGAAGAAATATTACACGTTTCAAGTTATTTAAACTAATTTTAGAAATAAAAGAAGATATTAGATAAGATCTGTGCTGAATTTTTCTAACAGTTAGCAATTCATTTACGTAGCGCATATTCACAGATGTCTGATTTTTGTTTACAATTCAATCGCAGAATCTTCCCGGAGTGGAAGTTCTTACTGCGACTTTAGCTTCATTTGTGAATTTTCATTAAATAAATAAAAAAATAAATAAATAAATAAATAAATAAATAAATAATGTCGACCAGATTGCACTGTAGAACGATGAACAAAAAAACAGTTTTTGATTCCCTTGTCGTCGTCAGATTACAATGACAAAAGCGTAAAGAAATTTTAAAAGTTCGGTTACAGTCCGTCGTGTTCTTCCAGGCCAATCAACGGGTGGACCGTGATATTATTGTTTTTTGGGGGGGAGTGAATTTTTTTTTTTTTTTTTTTTTTTTATTGTTGTTTTAGGATGGGTGTCTTATGGAGCTGGGTTCGTGGTGGGATTATTTTTAGCTTGCGCACCTATTGAGCCCAACGGATTCTTAACCGAAATTTTAAACTTTTCTTAAGGCCGCTTTATATGTACCATTTCACAGGCCATAAGCTCTCCATAAAGGTCGCCATCAGCTCGCCATGAGCGATGTTGACCACATTGCCAATATAGACCCTGTCCTATTTTCGAAGAGATGGCGAGCAATGTCGATGGCACCATCTGACACTAGCGCTCCTGACGAATTGTAGAACTTGAAGTCCAATCGATTTGTATCTATTTATTCAAAATTACCGATTACAAAATCGATATACATGTACGGAGGTCATCTTTTCCTTACGGAATCTCGATTGGAATCTCGAAAACATCGTGGGATGGTCGAGATTTAACGAAAACTATCGAAACTGAAAAACAAAGAAATACAAAACGACGAAAAACAAATGAATATTTCCTATTTTAATCCATTAAAAACATTCTTTCGCCTATTCGATGCATTGAATAAATGATTTTTATATAATGCTATTTTATTCGTAAATAAAACGTACGTATGATGACAATTGAGAAGTGTAAATTTTCCGAGTGATGGAAGGCGATATGGTACGTGTAAAACAAGAGAAAAAAAAGCTTGCTTTTCACTGGCCATCTACCCTGACATGGCCTGCATTATGGCCTGTTGAAATGGTACATGTAAAGCGGCCTTTAGGCTACTCTGTTTTTATTGTAATCTGATGAGAAGAGCGAATCGTCTCCTCGAAACTTATTTTGTAACTTATTCTTATTAAATGTTCACCATTCTACAGTGCATTCTGGTCTACATTATTAATCTTTATTATAGATGGACGTTAAAAATGACTGAAATAAATAAATGATTTTATTTTATAGCTGCGTTCTTTATTTTAACGATACATTTCGCCTTAAGGAAGCTGTAATTTATGGAAACTTTATTTGTTGGTCTTCGGGAGTCAAATTGATTGTTTGCATAATCTCATTTACCTGTCCACATCATCCTTTCTCAAATAAGATTGAAATGTTAAATACTTTCTTTTCGAAGACATTCAAGTTATTTCTTTCAGTTATATTAGTTTTGCCAAAGACAATCCATGAATATTGATGTGGCTGTCAATTTTAATGTAAAAATATTACAATACTTAATAATTTGTATAATGTAGATTTCTTTTTTTTTGTTGACCTATAAATGTATTGAACATATTTCTGATTTTTGAATTGTTTAATCCAATTAGGTCTTCCGTTATAACTTATTAAATCATTACTGCAATTCTATAAATATTTAGGAAGGGCAACAATGTTTTTTGGAAACAAAAAAACAAAACTTATTAAATAGTCTTCACTAAGCTATTTTATGTTTTTATTTTTACTTTTCCTTTATAAGTATTTGCTGAACTGATTTTAATGGGGCTATTTCTATGTGGAAATACAAAAAAAATTAAAAGAAATACAAAGTGGATGTGGTAACTTCAACCATTTTTTAGAAATAAACAAATATTAAAGTTTCTACTTAAAACTTATAAAATTGTGTTTTTTTGTATGACTTCGAGGGACCTTGAAGAAGTTAACCTTTGTGTCTGTATCAACGTTTCCATGTATGTCTCTTACAGTTTTTCTATTTTTCATCCTGTGTTGATCTATTTTTCAAGGATTGATCAATTGAATATAAGCTTATCAAGAGTAACTGCGATCTTCAATTTTATAAATTGTATTTTTTCCTTAAATAATGAATGTTTTTTATACTCCGTACATATGTATAATAATTGCAAATCCTTCATCTGTAAAACGCGATAAGATCTGATAAAATTGTCTTACTCTACAACACAATGAGCAGCTGTTAAGATCCAAGAATTGCTGATAATGCTACCGCCACAGAACTGTTGGCCTCGTGATGTCACCAGTGCTACCTAAAGGAAATTGAAAAATAATATATTAGATAGGATTATTCATTCGTGTGGATTCATAAGAAATGTTAAAGTTTTTGAAATGAATTTTTTTTCGCTTTTTTTGTTCAAAAATTTAGAGTAATGTTGTATTGGGCTTCTTTGCCTAAAAATCTAAGGATAGGGAAAGATTATGAAGATCAATGGCGAGCGACAAGTAATCCTATTATCGGTCACTAGAATGAGGTGCCAATCTAAAGGAGATTGATTTTTTAAAAAAAATTTTTTACGGCCTCTTGTTTCAGTCCAAGGCTGGACGAAGGTTTCCGCAATAACTTAGGGGAGACTGGTTATAATCACTCCTACTGACCAGATGACTGGGGTTATGCTAGGAAAAGAGTTAGTTGTAATCACTCCTACTGACCAGATGACTGGAGTGATGCTAGAAAAAGAGTTAGTTGTAATCACTCCTACTGACCAGATAACTGGAGTGATGTTAGGAAAAGAGTTAGTTGTAATCACTCCTACTGACCAGATGACTGGAGTTATGCTAGGAAAAGAGTTAGTTGTAATCACTCCTACTGACCAGATGACTGGGGTGACGCTAGGAAGAGAGTTAGTTATAATCACTCCTACTGACCAGATGACTGGAGTGATGCTAGGAAAAGAGTTAGTTGTAATCACTCCTACTGACCAGATGACTGGAGTGATGCTAGGAAAAGAGTTAGTTATAATCACTCCTACTGACCAGATGACTGGAGTTATGCTAGGAAAAGAGTTAGTTATAATCACTCCTACTGACCAGATGACTGGTGTGATGCTAGGAAAAGAGTTAGTTGTAATCACTCCTACTGACCAGATGACTGGAGTGATGCTAGGAAAAGAGAATGGGGGCAGAGAAGAATCAGACAAAGACAAGAAAGAAAGTAAACATCCAAGCCGACGCCGGGATTCGAACCCAGATACTGCAGTCGACTCCACCAGACGACGCCATCACGGCAAAGGTGAAATAATTACTGAAAATTCAGGATCTCCGCTTTGACTCCGCTCGATTTTAAAGGCTAACTCATCTTTTTTAATAGGGCCGTGAGTACTTTTCACTTGTACTGACTTGTGAGGTCTAAGACCTATTGAATGATACACCAAAAAATTAGGATATTTTCAATTATCAGCAGATCCACCAGATCATAAGTATTTTTATAGAAACAATGATTTTTTTTTTCAAGTTGGTTGTCTTTCATTGAAGAAAAAAAAATCTATTTACATATTTGATAACATCTAAAGCAATGTTCAATTATTTTAAAGAAAGATGATCTGAGCTCAAGAAAGCAAGAAAGCTTTTAAGAAATATCGGTTTTCTTTCAATTTACATCTAAATCTAATTCTTATTACTTGATGAGTCCTGCTACATTTATTTGTATCGTACGAAGATCCTAATTGATTAAATAAAAAAAAAAAAACTATTTCTTTAAATTTTTATTTCTATTTCCATTCTAATGGATGTTTCAGATTGTAAAAATAATCTATTACACTCTCAATTAAAGAATTTGCTTTCTTTAGAAGATATGTTAACCAAAGAAGAGTCAATAGCTCTAATTTAATTTACTATTGCACTTAATACATAGTTTCAAGCCAGCATCCGAATAATAGGATGGACAGCAAAAATGTAAAGGCTCTTGCGATCATCAACCTGTAAGGACTAATTAGAAGTTTGTGGATCCGGCCTAAGTTAGCACATCTCAGCTTTCAGGAAGAAACTGTCACTAGTCTAATAAAGCACTCAGAGAACTTAGGATCACTCAGGAATCGAACGAATTGCAGGGATTTGAATCCTGTTCCTCCAGCTCGTTGACAAGCCTTTCAACATATGAGTTATTGACCTCACTATTACTTATCTCTTCATTAGTTTAGACTTTGGTGAATGTGGGTAGCAGGGAAGCCAAGATCTTAGGTTTATTGTACTCTCCATGGAAAGAAGGAGAAAAAAAAATATTGAAAGCAATGCAGGGGAAATGGGAGAACCAAGAGAAAACTTGCCCAGCGCGGATCGTCCACCACTAAACCTACACAAGAACAGAACATGATAGTCAGAAGTGGTAAGCCAACGTCTTGGCGATCACATCAACCGCTTGGCCTTATTTATCTGTTGAAACACAAAATGTTTAGACTATCCTTTTGAATGAAACACGCTTATTAAAGTCCAGGTGTCACTACTTACCAGCCATGGATACTGATTAACAGATGTCTCCGTTCCACCCACAATCCTTGAAACCTTATTTGCAGCGCATCCTAAATAAGACGGTTTCGAAATTATCGAATAGTGAAAATTAGCATTTGTAATGTCATTGTATTAGAAAATAAACAATAGTAATTCAATTCAAAATGTTAAATTTAAAAGTAGAATAATTTGAATAACAAAATTTAATCTTAATAAAAACTGTGTTAAATTAAAAATATTAAAAAGTTAATTATACTTACCGCATTCTTTGGCTTTGGTCTGATATGCTATTTAGAATGTAATGTATGATAATTAATGACTAAAATTTAAATAGAAACTTCAATGAAATTTCCATTAAAATTTTTGAATTAAGATTTCTATTGCAATTCTATGAATTTTTATCGACAGTAATCGAACAACCTACACAACTGTAAACGAAAATTAAATTTTGACGAAATAGTTTTTAATCTTTTTTTTTTTTTTTTTTTTTATATATACTTTTTTTTTATTGGAATTTGAAAGGAATTTAAAATTCTTAGCAATGAAATTTAGAATAATATAACGTAATTAATACAATATAAAAGGATAATTTTAATTCTTTTTTTGAAGGTTGTAATAAAGAAAAGAATTCCAAATTATCTCTCTATGAATTGAATACTGTACATTATATGACTATAATTATATAATTGTTGATATAATGTTAAGAATCTTTATATTATATACAACATTATATCAACAATTATATAATTATAGTCGTACCTCGTGTTATGTCGTTTTCAACTTTACGTCGGTATTTTGTTAATATTAATAGGAAAAAATGAAACTTGATTAACGTCAGTTTATACAACTTTTCGTTAGGTCAGTCAGAAAACATTAAAAACCCATAAAAATTATACAAAAAAAATCACGTCGATGTCACGCATCAGGTAAATTTCTTTTTTTTTTTCCTTTACATTGATATCAATTAAAATATATAAATTTATTTAAAAGAATATAAAAATGTTGAACTATCCGAACGACTTATTGTATTCCTATACGCCGATGTTATTATCGACGATGGGGTTATGGGGTTATTTACAGGAGTTTATAGTTGGTCTGGATCGTTTTATTTAAAAGTTATTCGACAAAAGTCGTTAGTCTTGGAACAAATGACCGACATAAGGCGAAGTATGCCTGTATAGGCTTTTTAATTATTTGTTTTCGTTATCTGAATTATTGGTTTTTCTTTATATGTAGAAAAAATTAGAGTGAAGAAATTAATTAAATTGAAATTAATTTTACTTTTTCATATTAACTTAAGTTTTAATTAATTTCCTTTTCTGGTAAAATAAAATGACTCACATTTAAGTAATTTCCGGAAAGCCATAGTCTTCATATCATCCTTTGAAAAAAAAAAATATTTATCAGTTTCAATGTTGGTATATATAAAATTCCCTGTAGAAACTTTAAAGGTAGGTCAGGAAATCAAAAAGAAACTGTATTCATAGTGGAAGGTATGTTGCAAACGCCACCCAAATGTGCTAGAGGGCACTGTCGGCAGCATAGTAGTTAGGTAGTGTGAGCCATCGTCATTTGAGACGTTGACTTTGTACGAGTGGGATGTATCACTTCACTAATGCCGAGAGGGCAGATATTCACCTAGCCTATGGGGCAGCGAACGGAAACGGACGAACCGCTGTACGATTGTATCGTGAACGGTTCCCCAATCATCAAGCGTTTCCTTGTTTACACCAGAGATTTTATGAAAGAGCTTTGAGCACCTACCGTGAACCTGTAAGTATGCCTATCTGTAAGTATACACCTTAATTTCGTATTGTAAACATACGGCTAATAAACACGTTGTCTACCTTACATGTCGTTGTCTACCTTATTTCTGAAGTTTACTGCACCTTCTTGCACATTCGGATGGCGTTTGCGGACATACGTTCCACTATGAATACAACGTTTTTGTATTCCTGACCTACCTGTTACAGTTTATACAGTAAAGTTTGAATCTCCCTGTATTTTTATGCACGAAAAAAATTACAAAACAGAAATGATTAATAATTAATTTCTATTGCTTGTTAAGAAACAAGAGAAAATATATTGAATATCCATTTAATTTCTACGTAACTTAACCACTTCGTTTTTGTTTTTATTATAATTGTTGAATGATGAAATCTCTAAATCAATTGCCGACAGAATTGTTTAGTACCTTTAGCTGTAGGCATCTAAGGACAGATGTTTCGTAGAGCATATATCATTTTGATATCATACACCAAAATCTAAGAAGTATTGCTAAGATTGATTTGAAAACGAAAATTTACGTACATTTATAAATTAAAATGGGTCTAGAAGCTTTTCATAAACAGTATTGCAGCCCAATATTACCTACCGAATGGCGCTACTACCAACTACTTAAAATTTGCTTATTTTCCTTGATGTTTTTCTTGTCGTTCTTTCTGGTATGTTTGTTATCATATAGAGAAATAATTCTAAATAAATGGGAAACGTTGATGATATGATGCTGCTTTTGAAAAGGACTATATCTCTTAGAGAACTTGAAAGAAACGAGTAACTTTGTATAATTTACTTTGGTAGTAGCATAGACATACAGACGTAAATTCCTGATAAGAATTAAGATATAAACTCATACTGACAATGTAAAAGAGAACAACAATAATGACTTTTTTTTTTGGCAATTTCCTCCTTCGTGAATCAGTAGATGATAAATTATGGATGGAAGATGCAGTTAATAGAAAACTAAAAAGCTAAATAATGTCATATTTACTCCTGAAATAAAAGTTCAACATTACATTAATCTACTTGGTCAGTACCTTAAGTTTTAAATCTACCTCAATTCTATAACTTTTTTGTAAGTAAGACAATTGCTAACAGATATCGGCCTCATTATATATTTTTACCTCTCACACTTGATACTTTTATCATTGTTGTTACTATAAAAAATGCTTTCATCAAAGGTATCAAATAGAACTAGCCATCTTATTAAGATGATATATGAAAACTTATGTCATCGCCAACATTTTTCTTTATCAATTATTTTTTTGTTTTTAAATTCGCTGCTTCAATTTCTATTTCATTACTGCTTTTTGGATTATTTGAAACTGCTTAAGATTAATATTATTGTATCTTATAGGAGATAATTTTTACTTACTGCTCTCATTTAATGTTTTCCTATTTTTCTATTGTGATACTTGTATTACTTATCTTATTTATCTAGTCTGCTGTTAATTTTAAATTCTATCCACTCACCCTTACGGAGTATGGGTTTTATAAAGGCAACGTTTCTCTTATGCTGACAAAACTCATATCTCCCAGAAACAATATGAGACATGGCAGAGCCGCTGCTTCATGCGTAGACGTATCTACAACTTTATTAACTGTCTTAAATAACAGTATATAGAATGCTTTTTGATCCGCAAATAATCAAAAATAAATTTCCGAAAGTTAGTAAATAATCGAGAGAACTGTGAAAAATTAACAGTGTCGAGCTTAAAGACAAATATATTAATACAATTCTTACAAAAAAACAAAATCCTTCATCCATGTAGTTCTCAACTGAAGTGTTGAAACACATTTATCAAGAAATCCAAAATGGTAATCATATCTCCCACAGCGTCATAATCGGCCATTTTTCCTTTATATTTTAAACAGCAATAAAATGTGCCTTTTAAAATATAAATTTAAGGTAACTGGATTTTTTTTAATATAGCCTACATTAATTTTTATATTATAAAATTTAATTAGATTTTATAATTTAACAATAAAACTGGATTTTTATAATGTATATTAATTTTTATAAGGAAAAAAAACTTTTTCTTTAAAAAGTAATTAATCTTTCTTTAAAAAGATTAAGATTACGCCAATGAAAATTTCATCAGAATTTATAATAAATTTAAATATAAATTATATTACCTGAAAAAAAAAGCTATTATTGAGTATTATTCAATTTATGATCTATTCCAAAACTTTAGATGGCGCTTTGACTGAAGTTAGGCGAATAATTATAGCATGATTAGATGAATAGACAGGTTATTTACTACGTACATAGCATCAGCTTGTACGAATGTTCAATAGTTCGTTCTTTTCAATATTAATTAATAATAAGTGGCAGGACTTAAGATACGACATAAGGTATGTAGAACTAATGCTTTGGAATTTACGCAATTTCATTAAATTTAAGAAATCCAGAACCAAAAAGTATTGTAGTTAATTTAAACATATAATTAAATATGGCAACATTAATTTTAAAATATAGCAGCGTAAAAATATTCTCATAAATCTTGTCATTTATAACATAGTATGATTAACAGAATTCAACGTTGACTTAGTCGATTTTAATTTACCAGCTTTTGATGATAAAAATCGTATTGTGAGCTCGAAAAAATAAACCATGCTTTGTCAATTGATATACAATCAAGTTAATATAGGATAATCAGCAAGAATTGTAATTATTAAATCAAATATATAATTTTTTATCCAAATGTGTGTTTAATTCTTACCTTCAATCCTGAAGCCACAGCTACTATGAGTGCCAAGACTGTCCAAAAGGCCATTGATGTCATGCTGATAGCGATCACTTCTTGTCAGCTAAACTGCGAACTAAAACCTAGACCCAAGGGCTTTTTATAGCAATTTAGAAGATCTGAGCTCAGCAGTTCCTTTTGATGGCTTCCGTTGTACTTTACGTTAGACGTGAATGATGGAAGCAGAATGACACCAATGACAGACTTGACGGTTGGCATCAAAGGTTCCTTCATTTCAGTCACCATGTATAGATGTTGATATGTCATTCTGGAGTTGTTATATGTACTTGTGTTGAAAATGCTTACTTTCATAATTGGAACGATCAAACTGTTCAAACAAATCAATTTACGTTCAGTTTATTTCAGATGTCTTTACGTTTTCATTAATCTATCAAAATAAAACGTAGTTAATGCTTCTTCAGCATGAAATGTTTAAGATCAAAAGGCTTAATTCAATTCCATTCCTTCTTATGTCAAAATTCTTGATAATCAAGTTTGAAAAGTTTTAAATGATAGTTAAAAGCAAACGACACAAAAACCAAAATATTTGATTTATAAATATAGTTTCCATATTTTCTTTTTATCTTTTCTCTCTTATATTTATTAAATGAATAATCTCTCGAATTGCATATAGTTTTATTTAACATAGAAAAATTTTCGGAAAAGAATTTTTACACTTTTCCTTCTTCAAGCCATTTCAGAATGCCTCATTTTGTTGAGGAACTAATTGTTAATCTTCAATGTAAGAATGTCTTGAAGAAGGAAAAGCGTATATTACATAAAAATATATGCAATTCGAGAGATGAATTATTCTTTTGTTTATTTTACAATTTCTAAAAATAATATTGTTAATAAGAAGTTCCTAAAAGAACATAATGCCTTTTTCAATTTTTTTTTTAGAGATTTTATTTTTTAGAATTTATAGTGTCTATATTTATCAATTACAAAATCCACTGTATCTTCAATTTTTCATTTTCTGAAATATGATTCAAATCATAAATTCTTAAGTTGATAAAAAGCAAAAAAATCTTAATGAAATCAAGCAAGCACAGAAGTAGCATCTACCACGACTAATAAGACTTTCTTGAATGTCAATGAAAATTCATTGTTTGCAATCAGTTTCAATTATTTTTTTTTTACAAGCGAATTGACCACTTAGGATCGCGTTACAACTTCATTTCCTTTTCATGTGTGGTGCTTTCTCTGTCTCTTTCAATTATTTTACTTCCAATGCTTTTTATGGGAATTTTGTCACCGTCTCACACACATTTTTTTTCCATAGGAATCCACAATGTGAAATTTTGATAACAAAAGACTAATCATTTGTTTTCTACACATAAAAGTTTCAGGACGATTTATTCGCTGGTTCAAACGTTTTTGAAAGAGACAAAAGAAATTCTGGTTTGATGAACCTGACTTTCTTAGGAATTAGCCTCGATAGCCAAGTAGTAGCTCTTAGTTCCTTCTTCTCTGAGGCATCCTGGGGTCCACCTAACACTATTCAAATGGAATACAAAGTTTCATTCCCAGGATTTAAAGCTATCCAATTGTAATTTCGTATCGGAGTCTTATCTCGGCTACCTACTGGTCATAGTGGGATACTTTAACGTTTGTGGGATACTTTAACGTTTAACTGCAGTGAAAAGAAAATAATAAAAGAAAGTAATGAAGTATGTTTAATAGAAGCAAATAATAATGAGAATTCTGACGAAAGTATGGATCTCAACATTCTTTTATTGATTTATTAGTTTTTATTAATTCAAAATCAATTTACACAGAGTCGTCTTTTTGATGAAGTTAATTTACTGAAATTAAAGAAGTCCTTCTCATTAATCTGAACATAACATTCAGTGCCGTCCAATTATCAAAACTAAGTTTACGATAAATTATATGTGATTGTTAGAAAACCTTTTATTATTATTATTTGATAAAAACTGCATTTTAGTGAAACTGCTTAATTAATATATGTGGTTAAATGCGTTTCCTTGAACTTTAATATTTTTTTATTCATTCAGTAACAACGTTAGATTGTTAGACTGTTAGATTGCCCAACAATTTTTAGATCCGACCCTGTCTGCAAGGTACACAATACCTAAACAATCTTGTGGATTGTGGAACAATCTTGTGCCTCGACGAATTCAAGCTGTTTTGCGGGCTAAAGGAGTCTCAACACGTTACTGGGTAGGTGTACCTAATGAAGTAATAATGATAGATTTTTTTTTCTTTGTTGGAGATAAAACGTATATTGAGTTACTAAAATCTTAAAAAGGAGATAATTTATACCCTGCTGCGGTTTTTCCCTCCCGTATGAGAATCTCGCATTAAAATAAAACATCAAACGTTCAACAGTTCATTAGTTTTCATTTATTTCATCTATTTTTTTTTTCAAAACTGATATTTTACCTAATTCAGTGAAAAAAAATATACTATTTATAATTTCATCATGACATAATTGAGAAGTGCTTCGAGATAAGAAAGATGAGAAGTTTATTGATTCAGTCGTGGGCATCAATATGGTGTCGACCCAATGAAAAACATTGTAACTCCAAAAACATCATATTTGAGTTACGATGTTTAACGAATGATATCCTTGAATAGCCAATGCTACTATACACCTTATAGTGGTTGCATGTTATGAACATACTTAGGGAGTCTAATTTTATTAATTTAAATCGTTATTTTTGGCATATATTTAAGCTTATTTTGATGTGCCTAAAAATTGATGAAATTGAGTTACAATGTTTTTCATTTGGGGGGGGGGGTATCGGTATCTTCAACGACTAAGAAAGCAATACTAAATCCTAATCTTAACTAATATTTTAAAAGGGAAATTCTGTAAGTTTGTTTGTCATTCAATCATGCCTCCGCGGTAAAACGGATCAAAATGAAATTTTTCATCCAGGTAGACTACGGCACGCAATAGGATATAGACTATTTTTCATCCCGGTCGATCAAGTAGTTCCCCGTGGCATACGATTGTATAAATCTATAGTCACCACAGATCTGAATGAAAAACGTCCCACAACTATCGATAGATGGCGCCAGCGCAGTTGTAAATCGCGCTGTGATTTGGTTGACAATGAGTGCATTTAAGGAGATTGTTTGCAGGCGCGGAACACGATCAACTCAGGATGTACCTGATGCATTTGTAAGGCAATTTATACGGTGATATATAAGTGCTAGGATATTAAATTATTTTTGTTAAAAAAAAAAACAAAGTAAAAAAGTAGTCAAAGTAGTCAAAGTAAAAAAGGAAAAATAAAAAGGAAAAAAATTTTGCTTGAAAAGAATTTTTTTTTTCCAAGATTATTTTGTTTATTATATCTCCGTCCCTCAAAGTGAATGTGAGTAGTCGTAATTTAAATATGCAGATTATGAGACTACGTAACGCTAACTTACGTCATAAAACGAAGTAATAGTTTTGACACAGGGAGTGGGTATTCGAATAGTGTGTGCAGTAAGTGTACAAATTAATCGGCTCTAAAAGCTTAGGACAAAAGGTGCGTTTAATTTGTCTCGGGAGTTAGAATGCAATGTTAGTCAGCTCTAAAAGTTCAGGACAAAGTGTTCGTTTTGGAAAATGAAATGAAGTGCAATGAAGTCAACTGTGAGGCGTTATAAGTTAAGGAAACGAAACGAAAGGAAAGTTTTATGAAGGAACGAGATGTTAATAGATTCAGTTTAGAACTGATAATTTAATATTGATGTGAGGAGGACTATTCAGTGAATAATAACCCACGTTATTATATTTTATACATCAACACGAGAACTTATCCGAGTGTAATTATTAAGGACAAAGCAACCTTTATTAGGAATATCGTTCTTGGAATTGAAGACAAAGATTGGGGAATTCTCAACAAGTTGAACTGAGCGAAGTGAAACTTGGACTGAGCCATTTTGGATTAAGGTGTGTTGGTGCAGTTATTATTCTATTGAGAACTGTTTATGAATTAAATATAAAAGTGAATTTAATTCCAGCCGAAGTTGTTCCATACTTAAGTACGAATTTTAATTAACAATTCAATTGGATATCTCGGTAGCCAGCGTCATTGGTTATGTAGCGGATGAACTTTTACAAAGAATTATGGGAACAAGGAAGCAGATGTGCGGCAATTACGCGCCATGTTTGAAGTTCCAAAAAGGGTGAAGTGTTCATCAGTAACTAGGATTAATTGTGCATCGAGAACGGACTGGTGGCAGCACTACGAATATTTGTCATCGCAGGATCGTCGCCGAGGTGAAAGGCAAAGCTGAGACGACAGACTGTAAGTAATTAAAATATTTTATTTGGAGGGTGCTATCCCATTACGAAGACGAAGATACCGACGGAGTACATCGGACTTTGACTGTTTATTAAGTAGTACAATTACTAAAGTACATTTATTCGCATAAGGTTATAATTAATAGAAAAGCCTAATAATTATTTAATATCTTTTTGAAAATAATAAAGATAAAGTGCTTTCATACTAAGTGAAAGAAACCATTAATACGTAGTGAGAAATCATACCCATAGGTGAATTCCATTACTGAATGATTTGTGTTAACACAAGGGTAGAGAAAGCCTATATATATTCACAAAGGTGAAATAGAGAAAGGCCTTTAATATTCAATATTGATTTACTGTGCGTAAAAAGTGAACTCTCGCATGTGTGTGAACTGTACAGATATCGATTAAAACAATCACTTCATATATTTGCAATAGTTATTAAGAAGCGTGCTTATTATTAAGTTATTAACATTCAAAGGATTACTTTGAGAACTTGTTTTGGTGGTACGTATCAAGTTGATACTCAAGAAGGATTTATTATTATTTTAATATCACTCAGTTCAAGAACTATAGCAGACTATATCAGTGATAAGTCTACTGTACGTTTACATAAGTCACTTGTAGATATCCATTACACTGAAATAATTTTAAATGAAATGTAAAATAAATCACTTCATGATTTTTCATAGGCATCCCCTAATTTTCTTGTTATTGTTCTGCTTATTATTAAGCGTTCTGCACCTATTCGCAGCAATAAGCTTCCGGAGTGGAACGACGTTAGCAGGATAGTTTACAATAAAGATGAGTTGAAAAATTAAAATTATTAAAATTAAAATTAATTAAAATTAAAATTAAAATTAATTAAAATTAATTGAAAAATTATTAGCATTCCGCCGACCTTAAAACTATCTCTTATTGTAAATTTATATTGTCTTTTTTAGTTGTTGAAGATGGAATATAGTTCCCACGATTTTTCCTATTAACCTCTGTATCGAGACCTCCAAGCTGATGATTAAAGAGCGTGAAACAGCTGTTCTAGGATGTTACTTCGTAAACACTTGGTCTCACCTTTTGATGTTGATTGATTTAGTCACACGTTCCTTACAAGTGAAGTTGTTACTTCCTGTTATTTCGCATATCCTAGAAAATCTATTTTCCACTCTTGATATAGCAGTAATTGTGGAAACTCGTTGTTTCATTGGGCAGACAACACTTCTATGCGGAAATAAACTTCAAAAAAGTTCTAAAAAAATGATCTTGCAAAAAGATCACTGTTATCGAATCCTCTTTATTTTATAAAGTGAAGCCGCTTTCGATTGACTGATGGATCTTCAGAGATCGTGAAGGGACAACACAATCAGATCATGTGACTATCAACTTCTATTGACTACTTATTTGTACTTTTGGAAATTAAAAAAAAAATAAAACTAATAAAATGACAATATAAGTAAATGAATAAATGCAAACAAAAACTTATAATTAAGAAAAGAAAAAATACAAATAAGAATAAAACAACTTATTAATATTGTCTTAAGATAAAAAAAATACATCAAAATTGCAGATAAAATAAACAAATCCGGAAGTAAACATTTTTAGAGGTATAACAGTGTAAGATTTTTTTATTTCATTTAAATTTTGGACAGTTACTTTTTGTAATTAATATTATGGAAACTTGAATTTCAGGCTAAACTCTGAGAAATCAACACAACTTTATTTGAAGCAGACGAAAATGAAATGATCATCCTATTTCATACTTGAGAAATCCCTTCATCTTGTCAACCGAATGAACCTGTCACCTTCTAGGAATCTATCCACTCTTCTCATCTTCCAAATACCTTCTAACGTGAAAAAAAGTAAAGTTTTTTTTATTGTTAATAATTTCAATGTAGGATGGCTATTATGCTGTCATTTACATTTGTGATAGCACAAACGAGACTTTCTCGCTGTTTTCCAAATCCAACGCTGATACTGAGAGACATTCGTGTAGAGTCCGGAATCATTGAATTTACATATGATGCTGCCCCAGTCCACTCCGACTTGTACATAATGGCCGTTACATCTTGTAGCTAGAGGTCCTCCAGAATTACCCTACAAAAATATAGAGATTACATAAGGACGAATGTCTAGAATCAATAAAACCTAATGCTTCTTAAAGGAACTAGTACTCGCTTTTCTTTTAACCCTATTAGTTCACTTATGCTTCGCTGCACTCGATTCTGGATCATTTATGGCAACCATTGGTTGACGAAGGATAACGATTTCCAAAACATCTACCGTAGATCCCAATAATGAAGAAATGATCTACGATCAAACATTTAGAGCCACTATGTCATAGAGTATTGGAATTAATGGACTGCGCTAAATAGCATTATTAATAAAAGCTTCATATTGATTTATGATCTGAAATATCCCAAACTTGAACTACAGAGGTAATGTATATAAGATATAATGTAAAATCTCGCCTATTGTAAAGTAGGCCAATGAGGCCTTTATTATAAATAAGATTATAAACAAAATAACTTATAAGAATGTGCCGGAACTCACAGAGCCGGACTTTTTCATGAAAAGAGAAACCGCAAGCCTGCATAGATACATGGCCTAATAGTGAAAGTGACCCATTTGAGATCAGAAATAGATTAAGGGGTCTTAATAAGGAATAATGTCTATGGACACCTTTCCAGCTCTTACCGTTTTTTAGATAAGGCCCATGTCACGTTACAACTGAGATTGCAAATTGCTCGGCCATCGCAGTAGGTAGAGCTCTGTTTTTGTTGCGTTCACCTGCCCTGGAGATGTAGGTTCTAACAGTATGCCACATGATCCCCCAACTACCCCAGAACCACTTGACCTGATCATGGTTAACTGGTTATGGGCCCGTAAGTCAAGATTTTGGGGTAGATATCTCTTAGGTTTATTCATGGTATAATGATATATATTGATATATATATATGTATGATACGAGCAAGTTCGTAGCGCTTTCCTAAGTTGGTATAGTTGTCAAGTGAATTTTTAAGTTTGAAGTCGAATTTAAGGTGGATAAAATGATCCTCTCTTAGAATACTATCGATTGGATGGGTCCAATTGTCTCCTCGCTATTAGGTCACTTTCACTATTAGGCCATATCCCTATTCAGGCTTTCGGTTTCTCTTTCAGGATGGATATCTAAGAAGACTGGAATTAACCTTTCAAATAGTTAATAATAGTTCAAATAATTAACACACACACATGAAAATATAATGTGTTAAGTTCACAAGCTGCTGATAGAATTTGTTTCTGCACTTTCCTGTTTAACCTAAGGTTTTTAATGTTTTAAAGTAAATTTCGGATAAATTTAACGTAATTAAAGGGATTCAAGTCCTTACAGCATTAGGGACCCTTTACGATTCAGCAAATATATTTCACAGATTTTAAACCTTTGTAACAATGTGCATTCTTTTGCCATGGCAACAGCGGTATTTTTTCGTTGTAGTTAAGAATGTTTTTACATTGAAAATTGTCCTTGCATGCTTCATTAGTATGTCTTCAATTTTGTTATTGTTGGAAGAAGAGATTATTTGAAGGTTGACGGCTAAGCGTAAAAATGATTTAGGTAGAGTAGTTTTATTACAGTAAAGTAATATTTACATTACTGTAATATCTATTATATTTTAATATCAAAATACATCCAGATATTATAACTAATTTTCCTGTTTTCTACGTTTCTGAACATCATGACTTCTGTTTGAGTTTCTGTTGTTTTCGAAGATGTATCAGGATATTGCTTCCTCTGGTTCTACAGTTCCAATGCGTAATATGTAACAATCTAATAATGTGCATCTTCTAACTCTTAAAAATTTAAGTTTAATAACTTTAAAATAACATTTGGCTGACGAATTTTCGGAAGTTTACTCTCTTCCTGTTTCCTTTTAAATTTCGGAAAATTCGACAGCCAAATGTTATCTTTTAGTTATTGAACTTAAATTTTTTAAATGCTAGAAGATGTATTCTTTATTACGATAAGAAGAAATTTGGAGAAGAAGGTATGTTTTAAATTTCTAATAATGCTACGTTGCAGTAGATCACTTCCAGTTTTAACTCGCTTAAATTTCTTTTATCTGGCTTGCCAAAACAAGAAAGAATTAATAAGATAAAGAATTAATTTACTTAATAATAATAAATAATAAAAATTTATTACATTTAATAAAAGACAACTTACACTATGAATAACAAGCAGTTCTTGTTATGTTTTGTATATAAATTGGAGAGATTACTGTACATTTCATCACTTGACAAAGACAGAAGGCATGGTTTCGAAATTAATAGTGTAAGTTATCTTTTATTAAATATAATTTTAACGTGTGTGGGTTTTTATTATTTATATGTTATTCAATTATTGCCACACGTTAAACAATTATAATTAATTTACTTATTCATGTCAGTTGAATCACACTTATTTTCTCGTTTTTTTTTTTTTAATGCATTCCAACAACAACAATAATATTAGTTCGGATGTACTAGATAAACGAAAGAGGCGTGGCCTTTTCAAGATGTCGATTGCAAAGCCAGGTAAATGCTTTTTAAAGCTTTAGTATTTTTAAATCTAGGGTTCTCTTCATTAAATTTTTATAAAAAAATACCTGATTTTGATGGTTAAGCATACTAACCTCACATTTTTCATTTAGCTTTTTGGTACAGGTACTACATAGCATTTCATGCTCAAGTGTAAAATTATGAGCTTTGTAATGTTTTTTACAGTAATGGTTCTTCCTTATCATGAAATCAATTTCCAAAGGCGCATTACTTTCGGGTTCTCCTATTCAAACAAACAAATACCGGTACAAAAAAAGTATATCAAAAAAGATTAGCATCCTAAAACTTTTATAAATTATTTTATATTTATGGGTTGTATTAATAATTTGAAGTTATTTTCCTTAGGGGAACTTAGAAATAAAATCCACGTTTCACAAAAAAAATGACAATTTTAAAACTACCCAATACAGTGACGGACAATAGAAAATGATACACTGTGAAGAGTTAGCACACGATACAAAATACCTACAAATAAATAATTAGAATGTAACCTTGTTAGGAAATACTGCAGTGGCATATTGCATCTGGAATCACAGGATGTATAAACGGTGATGCATTCCTGCATTCTGTATTCTCCTGAGAGATGACCCCCATTCCTACAGAACTCTGTTCACCAGTTATTCAACTGGCCGTGCTGTTAGGAGTCGTCCCATGGCATTCCAAACCTACCGATAAGAAACAAATCCTGGAACTCTCTGGCAAGTCCGTAGATGCCTTGCAAAGCTTGTCTGATAACGGAATCAATATCCTATTGGAAACGTCATTGGAATGGTCTGGCATAAACAGTGCAAGAAACCTGTATAATCACACTATCGATGGCGGTCACTTTGGCTGTAAACATAATGAACGGCGTTTCGTTATCCTCTGAACGGCATCTCATTCCACAGCCCGCGGGTCGGAACATATCCCTTCGGTAATGATAGTGATCTTTTACCAACCTTCCCCAAAACTCGGTCATTCAGTCCTATACAGAAGAGGAACTCGACTCTGAAGACGATGCGATCCCATTTTTGTCTTCACTTCACGTAAGTCTCTGACGTTGTTAGCTCCGTGTCAGAGGTAAGCAATGCAACGGGATCCTAAAGCAAGCCAAATTGCAAGCTACAATTGTTCTGTGGCCGTGAATACGTAAGGAATTTAGCTGCGGTCATCCGTCACCAGATCAGTTATGTCCTCCTGGTGGGATCTGTATTTCATCGTTTGGGATTGCTGAGCTACCCTCTGCAGCGTCATCGTACTCCGGCCTAATCGACGGGAAATCTCACGCTAAGTTAATATAGGCTCGAACATGCCGATACTCGGACTCTTCTCAAATTCAATCGTAGGCAATTTGCCTCCGTACCCTTGACACAATTTCATCAACCTGAAGAAACAGAAAAGTGCCGTTGGAATGTATTTAAGAGACCAGTATCGCATGACAAACAAACCCACTACTGGAACCCACTTATGTGTATGGAGGGAAGGCCCTTTTGAAATATACTGTTCCTAAGGCAGCTCTAAGTTAATCACTCACTCACTCTGCCTGTCTAGCTTTTTTTCATCTCTTTTCTAATGTGTGCATCCATGTACAATTTCTATTTTTTTCCAGTGTATATTAAATTATCTTAAAATGGATAATAAAAAGCCAACACACATATTAATAATTAAAAACATTTAAAAGACATTAAAAACTACATGTTTCGAATAGCACCGCTACTCGTTGACTAGT
>JAFIDM010002131.1:13485267-13500314 GCA_023159025.1 Thereuonema tuberculata
TTAAACGTATATTTTATATTAAATTATCTTAGAAATTGCTTTTTCTTTCAGGATTACCTAAATCTTGTTCCCCAACCGTCCATGTAACTACCAGTACCTATATTAAGCTTATACAAACTACGTTTAGAAACGTGATTCGTGGTCAATGCATTAAATGCTAGATTATATTTACAAAATTGTCATTTTCTTCCGCCATCTTAGACAAAATTGTTTTCAAAGGTAGTCATTTTGTCTAAGATGGCGGAAGAAAATGACAATTTTGTAAATATAATCTAGCAATCTAATGCAGATCACCAACTAAATTTGAAACGTTTTATTGAAAAAAAATTATTAGGAGATTATAGGAGTTTTTTTTCCAAATCCATCTGTTATCACTATCACCAAAATGTTACTAGTTCTTATAATTTGAATTTATAAGAATTGTTTTAAGTTGTCAAATATTTTACTCATTATGCAAATTTTAACTTTTCACGATTTGAGAAGGGAAATTTAAAATACACGAATTTTAAATTAATTTATTTAATTTAGAAGCCTAATTTAGAACATAACTAGGGATATAAAACAACGAAAAAACTGGTTTCATTTGGTACAGGAAACCATAACGACCCCGTACATATTTCATTTTCGGCTACTTCCTATGAGATATAAGTGATCTCAGAGCTGAACTTGTATGCAAATCACAAGAGTTCTAATAAAATTACTCACGTATGTTCGCATTGTACTTTGAACTGAAAAGAAGATGGCGATTCATTTTTCACTCCGTTTGAGACAACACCTGCGCAGACTGACAGTCGCAGTTTTCTCCACTTCTACAAGTAGAATATGCTTTCCAATTAGATATCACTTTAGTCTGTAGGGACGTACAGTTTTGTAGTGGCGATGGACAGAACATTCCCCTTTACACTTAGTGTACGTGATCTGCTAAAAATGCTGAAAATTTAAGTAACTTCCACAGCAGATATTATCATGATTGGTTTTAAAGTTGTAGTAACCTTTTTTTCCCCTGAAGATTCTAAAAGAATTAATTTTAATCCTCATTGACTTTAATTAATAATCAGAATTATTAACAGAAAAGTGAAAATAAAAATGGGAATTTTCACAATTTGAAATTGTGAAATTAAGATCGTGATTTTTAGATGTATAATGTAATACAAGAAAACAAAATAGATCACAGTATCAATATTTTTAAAATTATAAACATTATGACATTTCAGAGAGGAATTATATTGCAATACTCAATAATAAAACAAACTATATATAATTGATAATACATCTAGGTTATGGAATGTTGACTTTTTATCAATTGTGACTTAGACTTTTTTAAAATTAGATTTTAATAAGATAGTAATAAGAAATTTTAACTTACCACTTTCCTTCACATGTAGGCCTGCCGAAATAGCAGATAAACCTTCATAACTCTGTGGAGCCGGAAGACACACAGGCTGAATACCTTTGCTAAATTTTAGAGGCGTTCTTAACTGTATCAAAAGTACATTATTCCTCATGTTGTTATTATCATATTCGCTTCTAACAATTTTCATCACATGTCGTAACACTGGCTTTTTCCCATCTCCATATAACTTAAGGACATCTGCATGAATAACTACTTTTTTTTGATCTTTAACTCTAGTTGGTAAAACATAATGACATTAGTTAGAAATTGCAGTTTATTGTTATATGCTAAGATTGAAGCTAAAATTAACAGAGAATTGCAGGTTTTATAAATTCAATATTATGTAAACAGTTATACAGGTTAAAGCTTTTTTTTTTTTGTATGTGAAGATATGGTTAGGAAAAAAAATATATATACAGTATATATAAAACACTGATTATTATTATTATTATTGTAAAAAATATTGTGCCACTAAAAACTAAAATTCTGATCTAGTATGCTTTATTCGACTCTCTTTTAAATTATGGAGTAAACATATGTGCCAATACAAACGAAATTAATCTGGAAAGTTTAAAAATCCTTCAAACTAAAGTTTTAAAATTAATCTTTTCTAAGAAAATCTGGAAAAATACTCAAAAAAGAAATAATCTACTAACTAATACGGAATATTATTTCCAAAAGTTTTTATATAACATAATACTTCAAAATTACTATGAAGTATGGAAGATAAAAAATAACAAACAAAACTACAATTTAAGGAAAGAAAGTAACATTAAATTAACCTATCCATACCTAAACAATAATTACGGTTCAAGAAATATCAATTACAATATAGAAAGGTTTCTAAATAACATGAATATAAATATATTTGATGATTATCAAAATATCTCAATTGTAAAACGAAAGTTAAAAAAATGGATAATAGAAAATATTTAAGCTCATCACTATTGTCATAATCTGTTCAGTCCTTTCAATTTATACTTTATATATAAGTACATTGTTACTATAAATCATATGTTGATACACTGATGTAAAATCTATTTATACAAATATCATGAATTACTTTGTAATAATAAATGATTGTAAGAATATTATTGGTGATTACATCATAACTGTTGTAAAAATTATAGTTGGATAATGATATCATATATTATTTGTTAATACTATTGTTTTTTGTAGATCAAACATAATTTTGTTTTTACCTAATTGCCAGAACTCGTTGATAGGGACTATGTCCCTAACGAGACTGTATTGTATTATCCTTTTAAAGAAAAAAAAAATTATTATTATCTTATTTTTTTTTTTTTATTCACTTATCTACTTAAATTACATAATTCAGTCCCGTTAGGGATTAAAGAAAATCCCTATCAACGGGTGCTGTGGGTTACTACAATTTATTTATTTATTTATTTTTTTTTCACAATTATTTTCTATTCAAATAACATTTTCCATCGAAATGGTACACAGAAATTACTATAAACTGTGACGTCAAATAATTTCAAACATGTTTTTATTTTTTTTTATTTTTATTATTAATCAACATTGTCCACAATCCAACTTTTTACCTGTTTTTAACAAGTGATATTTTTTTATAATCTTTATTAAGAATCTCATTCATTCTGTTTAGAGTTTTTTCTATTATATAATTTACATTTCTTTCAACCTATTCATTATTGATACAAGGATAGTCGAGTTTGATTCTATTGCCGTGTCTCGTATTATATATTCTTTTATTTTCATCTTTTTTATTAATTGTAGAAATTTTTTATTATTACATTATATAAAAATTTTTGTTTTGGATTAAGTATATTGTATTTTAGTAAAAATTGTTTTTTCTTGTTTTCATTGTTCCATATCTTATTTGAAAAGATCAACTTAAGGACTTTATTTTGTAGATTTTTAAAATTTTGTAAGTGACTACTGCCTACGTTTGCCCATATATTCACACCGTAGTTTAATAAAGAATCAAAAAGTGCAAAATAAATTAAACTTTTTGTTTTTAGTGGAAGAATATTTCTAATGTAGTTGAAAATATAGATAGTTGCATATAGTTTTTTATATAGAGCATTTAAATGATTATCCCATGTAAAGAAATCGTTTATGATTATACCTAAAAATATTTAAAAATTTTTATTATATCAATCCTGTTACAAAATTTACAATCTATACTATATCCATGTAAGCAATCGTGTGTATGTACGGTGATATTTATATTATTGTCTAATGTTATGAGACTGACCAAATTATTATTATTATTATTAATCTAAGTTTTGTGGATAAACTTGAATTTATATTCAAGTTTATATTCACATATTCCTTATAATGAAGGCTATGCACAATAATAATAACAATAATAATCAGTAACATCACAATAAAAAACATTCTGACATAAATAAGGAATCACTGTTTTAGTTTTTTTCGATACCGGGAATCCAGAACATATATATTTTGTTTATATAGAGGGACATTATCTTGTTGACTTTTGTTTCCTTTATATGTTTCTTGGGATCACTGAGCTATAAGATCTGGGCGAATCCAGCTGATGACGGTTAGAAAACCTGAAACAGCTGTTCTGGATTCCCGATATCGAAAAAACTAAAATCAGATTAGTGATTCCTTATTTCTGTGCGTGTATGTTTTAGTCTTCTGATCTAAATTAGCAGAGTAATATTCCCGTTTTATCTGTCCGTCTGTGAACAAGTATCATTAAAATCTCATTAAATTTTAATGATTAAATTGTTATGATTGAACAATCATAATAATCGCAACAATTGCGTCTTTTGCAATTTGCAGCAATCACGTTTATAGTGATTGTTGTGATTGTCAAAAGGCACAATTGTTGCGTTTATTGGAAATAAACACAAGGAAATTAAAGTAATATCAATGATCAAATGAACGTTGCAAAGCATTGTGATTGGTTTACTAATCGATTTCCCTATTTTGTTTTATTGTGATGTTAATATTATTTCCGCACGTTAAATTTGTTGTTAAAAATAATAATCAGTGCTTGGATAGCATCTAAAAATTATATTTAAAAGTTCGAGTTTCAATTCCCTTAAATAAGAGGAACAATTCAAGGAGAAAATTAATTTTGAAAATAAAGGTCATAATTGTAACTTAAAAGTTATTTATCTTGAGAACTATATGTAGTGAAAATGCTGAATCTATATAATTTTTGCATAGCTATAAATAATTATAAAAATGCCCAACATTTTTAAAAAAAGTGATTCATTATAAAAACAAAGGTTACTGATTGTTGATATCAAGTATTGATAAGGGAAGTAGAAACACAGCAACAGCTCAATTGATGAAGGCATTTGTCTGAGGCCTAGAGAAGCACTATTCAGTCCCCGTAGAAAGATATCTTTTTCTGTTAATTTCTTCTACTAATGAGCCCAAGAATCACGGAGCTCTGTACTAAATGGGTACCCTTTTTTATCTCTCGATTAAGAAGAAGGGAGCAAAGGACTAGTCATGTCATAAAGTTCCTCCCATTCGCATTGTGTCCGTAGGAGCCTTGACTCCTATGTTCCCTATCTTCTAATGACGTAATGGGCGTGATGCTTGAACCATTCATCTTATGGGATAAGAATCGCTGGGGGCTAAAATCTTGGTCCTTTCATGGATTCTCTAAAATTCGGGTTGTTTTTGAATTTCTTAATCACTGCTAACATTTTTAAATGTCTTTCAAATAGAAAGTAGAAATACCTGTTTACATGTTTGCACCAACTTGAAACTTAATTCGCACCTGATCTACACTTTTTTTTGATTTGCTCTAACTGCAACTTCCTTTCCACATAAGATTTACTTGTATATGCTAATTTGCAAAACAATATTTATTGTCAGTATTTACCTTGGTAAGATAAAGATTTGACCTGGACTACTTGTTTTGCTTTTTTCTGAAAATTTTCAACAATTTCTTTTTCGAAGCAGTTTTTAATTAAAAAAAAAAAAAGTCGAATTTTTTTTTTAAGGAAGCCATTTAAAAATAAGTAAAGTTTACTGATTAGAAAACTTGTAACATCAATTATCATTTCTTCCTCCATTTTTGACTTGCCTCCAGTTTTGTTAAAACTTAAATGTTTTATCTTATGCTAGACTGCGATCAGATTTATTGCTGGTTGTCTCTTCTGACACAAGCTTTAGTTTATATATTATCTTAATAAACGAAGTTAAGAAAATCTGGATAACAATTTCTTTTGATAAGCGCAGGCTTTCCAAAAAATTATGTTGAAATTATTTGAAAATTTGGCTTGTAATTCTTCTTTATATTGTGAGGGTATAAAGTTCTTGATTTTTAGTTTGTAGCTTTATAGAATATATTTAGGTATATCAGTTGCACCCGGTCAACCCAGTAACGTCTTTCTGGGAGCGTTTCGAGAAATGTTATGTTTTTACAAGAATAACAGTATCCTAACACAAGGTGAGCACCGGAATGCTTCACCTGTGGAGAACAGTGGACATGCGCATGATGTCAGTAAAAGCAACTCGTGACGTTAAACTCGCGGCTAGTGACTTTGCGATAATTCAGAATGGCAGACAAGGAAAGTAAAGTGTTCCGGTTGACGTTAAAGCAACATCTGCCTATTATTAAGTTTATTTATGGTCGAACGGCAAAATCTCTACAGCAAGACAATGATTTGATGAGGAAAATTGTTTTTCTCCGAAACGTGAAACAAAGACTACAATCAAGAAGGAATTTGAATCTATTGCAACAAAATATGCTGCAAAGGGTCACACACTACAATCACTACCGAACAGAACCAACGCATCATCACCGAAACACTGGTGAAAAAGTCCGAAAAAGTCGATACGAATAGACCAGGCTATTTGATTGTTGCTACTGTAGCAAACTTGACTTTTTGTTGCCGTTTTGTTCTTAAATATATATTTTTATCAAGAAATAATTTGTGTTCTCAACTTGTGGTACAATTTATATTAGAGTACTTTTAAATCTACGCAAGAATATTTTCACTGTTACGTTTGAGATATAATACAGCAATTTATTCTTAACGTTGGATATGAACTATATGTCACGGGAATATAAGAGGAAACTTAGACTTACGCGTCAAAACAATGAGCTGCTGTCAGGACCCATCTGTGGCTTATAATGGTACCTGCACAAAATTCTTCTTTTGCTTCTGATACAATAGCAACCTAGGTATTTAAAACTACTAGTAAGGTGATTTCTTGATAAAATTACAAATTTTACGTGTAAAATTGATGAAGTCGTTTTTTATTTAAGTGTCAAGTATTAGTTGAGAAGCTTACGTCATTCCGTGGAATTTTCAATGAAGGAATGGTACGACTATTAGGGATGCATTTCTTATGGATTACGTACTACCTGGTGTTTCGTTTGAATTTGTGGCAGAGGGCTTGTGTGACGTCATAAATTCATGATGGCCGCCATTACAGACACTAACATCCACGAAAATTGTCATAAAGATCTTTTCTGTTCCTCTTGAAACAAAGGATAAAAATGGTTATTAGACATTTTGATATCTCTTACCGTTTAGATTATATAATGCCATTATTGTGTATTCACATGTAATTTCCTGTTTGTAGTTTCCTTTTCATTATTTCCAACCCTTTTTTTCTTCTTTTATTTGAAGCACTGATAACTAGTAGTATCTAGTGGTGAAAATGACTGAAGAATATTGAAATGTTACATTTGACTCCTAAGATTTCAAAATATCGATGTCTTCAGATATCGAAAGTCATTTGAAAGTTGAACTTCCATCATCAGCACGAAAAGAAGGAAGATGTCTGACTTTTCCCTGTGCATTTTTTGCCTTGAAAGAAACAAATGTCCGTTGGTTAATCCAAAATGTTACGAAACGGTATTAGATTGTACGTATGAAGAAGAGAGCCGAGTGGAACGACAACGAAAACTTGAACATTTCTCTTCGATTAGGAAATCTAATACCAGAAGAATTTAAAAATGAAAAAGCATCATGACATTTTGAAAGCTATAAAAAATGTACTCATACAGTTAATGTGGATCGAAGCAAAAGATTGTTTGAAGAGCAGTTAAGTGAGCCAAAGCTGTCTACCTCCAGCCATGAAAAAGAGGAAGACTAAGAACGAAAGCTACACTACAGGATCAAAACCACCAGTGTATGATAGGAAAAAATGCTTCTTTTGCAATGACGAGGGGGAAGAGAAGAAATCAAGAAAAGAAGAAATGCTTTTCTTATACTGTTTCGTAAAATATAGCTCATAAATTGTCACAGATGCTTATGTATGAAATGCCTTCACCACCTCAAGCTTTTAAGTGCTACTACGATTTGGCATACCCGTTAATTGCACATAATTAAATGGCAATTGGACTCTCAATGCATACAGCAACCCGCAGCAAATTCTTTATTTAATTCCTACACAGCATTGGAGCTTCCATTGATTATGCCAAAGTTCACCGGTTTGAGACATAAGTAGCAACAGAGGTGGTAAAGTGCATGGATGAGTGTAGAGGATCTGAGGACCTCGTCAGAATTGCTAAGAGGGAGATTTGTTTATTGTGCTGCGGACAAGACTGATTTGCTCGAAGTTTCCCCATATGGCAAAAGAACTTTGCACGGTACAGTTAGGGTGGTTTATGAGAAGGAGAAATCAGATTTCCTAAGCCCAATTAAAATATCAGGACCTCATCACTTCCCTGTCTGAGCTCATTCCTTACAATATTCCTAAAGAATGTAGATCACAGAATCCTGTAAGAAATTAGAAACTGAGACTGGTGACTGTGGACAGATTCAGAAATACTAACTACAGTCCCAAATTGGTCAGCTTTTACTTCAATCATAAGTAAGCCAAGTAAGAAACTAGAGTCTGTACTTCCACTCATAGATTCCAGCCCGACAAGCACACAAACACAGCTCACATTCATGAAGATATTGGAATAAATAACATCTACTGTCACACCCGAAGCAAAAGCAGTTGTAACATTGGATGGTCTTTACAAGCCTGCTTTGACATTTAGCTATGGCTAAAAGATGTCACGAAACATGTGTACTCTCCAGGAACAAAGATTTCGGACATTGGGCAACTGCCCTGTTTACAAAATGCTTACAAAAAACAAACAAACTGCAAAGTGAAAATCTATCACTAACAAGATCTCCAACACTGGACATCTGAAGGACTCATTATCAGGTGATGGAGTGGTGATGCGCTGGTCAACGGCACCTAATTTCCCAGAGCCTTGGCAATATGGGTGTGAGAAGGCAGGGAATGAATATTCTCCTACTAGAGTACGCTTCAAGTTCACCAAAATCACTACTGCAGCTGTTACGTTGTGGTTATATCAAAGGATAGTGTGCTGTGAATTTCAAATGTAAGCACAGTCTATAAAGTGCACAGAGCTGTTATGTGTGGTAGCGATGGTGAGGTCTTTGACAACAACATCTATGCAGATGATAAAAATGAACTGTTGATTCGGATGATGACCTTTAAAGCCGTAATTTCTCTTTTTTTATAACAGATATTTTAGTATTAATAAATAATATATTTATTTATTAATACTAAATAATGATAAGTCGCACAATTATTTCATGTTTATTATATTAGTTATTATACATTAAGTGGTTTCCATTGAAGTATCAATACGGTAAACTATATCTTTATTACATCGAACTATTAAACTATATGGTTTATGAAAAGATGATAACCAATTTTTATTCCTTGTTTCATGAGGTACAAAAGATAGTCCTTATGACAATTTTCATAGAACTAATCTGAACCGAGTACAGAGAAAAAACGATATTAGTGTTTGTAATGGCGACTATCTTGAATTTACGATGTCACATTTAGGCCTTCTGCTACAAATTCAGTCATAACACGTTGTAGTACATGATTGTATGATCCATAAGAAATACATCTCCAGTAATCATACAATTGCTTCATTGAAAATCCCACGGATTAGAATTGATTGACATACATGTTTATATATAGACATATTTGAATTTTTCGCCTCAAAAGGTCAGTGTGTACTGTTCGTTTTCATTTACGAGAGCCTTCAACGCTTTTGCGCATGCGACAGGTCTCCTTGGATTTCATGAAAATAGGGTTGAAAAATAAAGAGAGGATATTTACTTTTTATCAGTGTTAGTTTACTAGTAGCTGCATTCTATTTGCGCTTTTCGGGAAAGAATTATGGAAAGAAAAAATACTATTGCAAAAATAACAGGTACTAAAAGAAAAACAGGTCTTACGAAGGCCCATCTCCGGGTATCACCCCTTTGCGGAGTAGAATCGTCTGTGTTGTCGTAGCTCTCGAATTTCAAAACTAACAGTATTTGTATCTGTATTTGTGAGTGAAAGAAACAGAGAGAGAGCGAAAGTTTTGTTGTGGGAGGGAGCTAGTAATTATTTTAGTCAAACAGAGGGTCTTCGTAAAACTAGGAATGAGTAATTGGGGATCGGTCCTTTTTATTTGAAAATTGATTAAATTGCTCGTGAAGGAAGTACTAGTTCCCTTCTTATCTTTACAAATTCAAGCATTAGAAGCAAAGACAATTGATTCTCACTGTATTTCTTTCGGCACCTATCAATGCATCGTAAAGCTTTTTAAAACTACACGTAATTTGATTAAAAATTAGTTGAACTTAAAATGTTTTGTTCAAATCAGTTCATGACAAATGGAAAGCACAAACAATGGGTTCTTTTTGGAAGGTAAGTATTAATTTGCAGTTAAGGAGGAATGTTGTGTGGTTTTTAAAAAATTTCTAAAAAAAAAAAAAAGAAAAATTTAGAATATCCAATGTTTTCAGAAGTGGGATCCAAAATATTATATACTGTACTTCAAGTTTTTCATGTGAGATGATGGTATATATGGCTAGAATTAGTAGCTCTAAACAAAGTCCATAGATTTTATTTCTAATACAGTATAAGTTCGTTTTAAATTTCTGTAGATCATTACCAGTTGACCAATGATGGCATTGGTTCATGCTGTTTATTTGTAATTTCATAAAATTATTTAATTTCTAATCATTTATTGTACGGTGCCAAATGAAAAACAGCATGCATTTCATAGTTAGTCAATTAAGAATTTTCTGAAGAAATTTAAAATGGACTGTACTTTTTCTGGAACTATTCGCAAGGCCTTAGCTGTTGCAAATCCTGAAATTGAATAATATCGATTGTGTGGAGGATACAGACTGAGCCAGGATTTTACCATAATTCATCCGTAAAAACAATGCATAGAATCTCAGAATATTAAGAAAACTGACCTCCAAATGCGAAATATTTCTGCAGTTTTACTTAGTGAAACGCTTGTTATAATCTTGAAATAAAAAGCTTTAAGATTAAGGGCTAGGTGCATATCTGCCTTCTCAGCACTAGTGAAGTGATACATCCTACTCGTACAAAGTCAACGTCTCAAATGACGACTTTTTTGCTTAACATTCGGGTGACGTTTGAAACATACGTTCCGCAATGAATACGGTTTGTTTTTGCATTCCTGACCGACCTTTAAAGTTTATACAGGAATTTTTAATAGCCCTGAATATAAAACAAATAACTTAAATTACAAAAAAAAGAAAAAAATGATTTTGGGATATTTTAACTTTGGAATGTTTTATTTGGTTTTAGAATGTTCTATCTCTTAAAATGCTTGAAGTAAAAATAGATTTCTTTACTTACCAACCATGGATATTGAATAATTTTTCCCGATTTACCATCAATACTGGATTGCATAATTACTCTTCCACAATCTATTACGATAAATGATTTTAAGAAATTATCAATTGCAAATTTTAAAAATATTATCATTCCTATTTTATTTTGAATTGTTCTGATTAATCTCCTGGTTAAAACAAACCTATTTATAATGACTGAGCTGAGACTAACTGTCAATAAAACTATGTTTTCAAATGTTCTTTTAGAAGCTTGTAGTTCTATAAACTGCCATATCAGTTGAGGTAATAAAATCTGGGTTTTTATTTACACAATCCTATATTGCAAATATGTCAATTTTATTATTTCTGTAAGTAAATTACTAGTGTCCATCTAAAGTTACAAGAGAGATTGTTGTCTGATAATTAGATGTCATCTTGGGTCGAGTAGATTGAATATCGAAGACTGGTAAAGGCAATGATCTATCTTTAGGCTGATATTCCTGAAGGATGCGAATTTTAGCTTTGGTTTGAATGTTTCTTTCTTTCTCTATTCCTTCCTATGTTTCTCTTTCTTCAACGACTTGTTCTCGATTTGATACTTGTTCTTGACGCAGTGGTCTTAATCGCCCTTGCACCATTATAAGTAGCACCCTGAAACATATAACATCGTATACACAAATGTGATATTCCCAAATATTTTTTGAGACAAACTTCCAGCTTTCTTCTGTGAATACTGATTATGTATAAACCTCTTGGCAAGTATTTGAAATTATACATAGGCAACATTACAATTATATATATTGTGCTGTGCATTATTGTAATTCAACATTACAATTAAAATTTTATATTTACGGCAAAATTTACTTTTTTTTTTACTTTTGTGTGGAGTTTCACATCTCTTAAATCATTCTTGTTAGGCTACACCTAACAAAGCCTAGCTGTCAGTTTGCGAAAGACAAATTCCTCTTTATTGATAGTTATTGACAGTTTGCCTTCAGCAGTAGTTACAGTACAATTGACTTTAATTATTAGATATTTAGTTACCGAAGCTGAAGACTTACCACAAGGTCTCTTCTGACAGCAAACATCTACATTAAAATCCACACTTTAATTATGTTAATATAACATTTCATGAAGATTTGAATTAATGATATTCTTGAGACTTTAGTTTGAAGTTAATTTATTTTTCTACAAATCTCCCAAATTTCATCTCTTTTCTGTATCTACTGTTCTATATATTTATTTAGAATTGTAAACATTTCCAATAGTTAAACACAATTAATAATTTTCATCATATAGATGTCAGAACCCTTGTATATCAAAAAATATCTTGGTAACTATCATGAAACTAAACTGCAATGTGTTTAAGTATTTTGTTTTTTATATCTCCAGATGATTATTATATTTGTTAATGATTTATTAAAGTTTTTTTTTAATTTTTGAAGAGAGCATTAAAATTGCTAAACAATTTATTTATCATTTTTTATTTATTTAACTTTTAAAATAATTGAAAATATTTGAATAATATTACATAAATGACTCTGCTTAGAAATTTGACTTTTTTTGACTTACATGGAAATGATATCTATACGATAATACGTTTTAACTTCTTCTAAAACCTATGTTAAAATATATATAGAGACTCATGCAAGTGGCAAACAAAAAACGGACAAAGAAATATAAGAAAGAGAATAAAAACAATAAGCAATAAAAATTCGAATTCAATCTCTGGGATCCATGAGACTAATCGTGTTAACAAGGATTTTCTTTCCGCTGTAAAATGCTATAAATATTATTTATTGTAACCAATAAAAGCTACTATTGATTCTGAAATAAAACAAAGCAAAATAATAGTAATTCTGTTTACTGATTATTCAAAAATCTCTCAATTAAACCAAGGATTGAATAAAGGAAGTTGCAGAAATGAATTTGTTTCTATTGCATTTCAATTTACTTTCTGCAAATATTTTTTTATTTTTGATATTTCATTCTTCTCATCCAAATGTATCTCAAGGGATTTAATCAAAACTAGGAATTTATGAAGTAGAGTTGTCTTTCTTATTCATGGTTCAGTTATGGTCAGTCCACATACCATTTTTCATCGCAAAAGCTATTTTTATAGATTATTTATTTATTTATTTTGAAATGAATTGAGAAGGTAAACTGAACAGCGTGCTGTCCCGTTTGCAATCATATATATACATGTAATTTTTATTATTTTTATTTGCCATTATTCTCTAACCTGACATGGGTAGCTTACGATTGATTTGACTTGGTCTGCAATAATGCAGTGAGGTGAATCAATACAATAAATAACTCTGGCATTATGTAGTATTATTTTTTCTCTTTCACAACATATCTATTCGAAAAAAACAAGTCAATTCACAGTTTTCTAGTAAACATACAACCAAGTGATCCTGTACAATTTATAATCTATTAAGACTTAAACTCATTAAGACTTAACATGTAACGTATTCCGTATCCGTATTCCGTATCGACAGCGAAACGTCACCGCTTACCGTTTTTAAAGTGCATTGTGTTCCCCGTCTTCCCGTTGTTAAACCTGAACAGGAAATGAACATTTCCCAGAACTCAATTGTTTTCATTTTGTAATTTTTGGAACCACAAGCATAAAGCTCTGGATAGAGCTTTGAACTCCTAGTTTTGAACTAACGAAATAAGCGCCTCCTTGAAATTGGAAGTCATCTTGGAATGAAGACACAATGAGAATTTTCCGCCAAACCGAGCAGCTGCGTTTGTGATTGGTTCCCGTTGTAACAAAAGAAACATTCTGATTGGTGACGTTAATGATCGTCGGATACGGGAATCTTGAAGCTTGTTAAGATTCCGGTATTGTGACGGAATACGTTCGTTTGACGTCACAAATCGACGGACAGGAATCCCGTATGAAAACAAGAAAACCGGAATGACGTCATTTCACCGATTTACCGATACGTGGTTCCCAATGCGCGTTCGGCTTTAAATGTTGTTAAGTTACACTACTATTTATTGAATAATGAAAGCTCATTTCTTCAAGCAATTGTAATTTAAGGAACCAATACAATTTCCATCATTACCATTTCCGTAATATCATTAGTACACAAATGGATTTGCAGGAGAGTTGCTGCCGCCCAGCATTTCCATTAGAAGCGATGCCCGCATTGAGTTCGTTCAGTTTGTTTAGGCCCCATTTTTAGCGTATGTGTTCCTACTCTACCCTCCAATTTCTACTGAATTTCCTGTCTACGAAATCGGGATGTCTTAAGGTGCGTTTCGGAGATTTTGTATAAAGTATTTCAATTTTTACAGTTGGAAGAACAACCAGTATGATGAAAATAACGTAAGGGTGACTTCTGAAAATGACTCAGATTGTAATAAATGTTAGTTTTGAAACGTCCTTTTAAATCACATATTTAAAATAAAGAAAGATTTGAAGGATAATTTACTTATTAAGGATGAGTCCAATGACGAAACTTGGCATTTCACCTTACCTTTCTTTTTTATCAGGTTAAGATGCTAATCTTACATTAACTTGCATCGAGATTGTACTCGTATGATCTTGCATCAGATGCTTGACGAGAATAGTTTATTTTGAAAGCATGATCCGAATGATTTTTCGAATTAGTCCGTACTAGAAAATAAATCGCTGATAAACATTTTCCAATTCAGCATCAAAGAAAATCCACTCAGAAATATCCCACCCTCTCATCCCCAACCAAATCACAGACACACAAACACACACAGGGGATCTTCCACAGGAATTTTTTATTTTACTTTCGTTTCAAAGAACAAGATAATAGGAGCATTGCCTGTAGGTAAAAATACTGCCAACTACACAACCAACACTAGAGAAACACGAAAGAAAGTAAAAGGTATTTTTCATTTGATTTCATTAGTCCAGCAGAACTGATAATGCGATTGAGAAATATATAACATAAACTATTTTTAGACAAGGAAATTAACGTGCGTTAATACATTTTTACAGCAAAATAAACCAAAGAACGCACATAACTAAACAAAACAAAACACAAATTCACTGAGCTATT
>JAFIDM010002131.1:13500714-13536970 GCA_023159025.1 Thereuonema tuberculata
TTTTACTGAGCTGCAGATACTGGGTAAATCCAATTGAAGATGGTTAAAAACCTGAAACAGTCTGTCTTGGATTACGGCATCAAAAATTTCAAAAAGCAGCTTAGTGATTTTTATTTGTCTGCGTTCTTATTCATTTTTATTCCATATTATCTCACGCACGTTAAACCTTACATTACGATTAGTACTGGCATTTGTACTAAGACAGAAAGTCTGAATAACAATGATTCTGAGAAGATTTAGTAATATAAAGCTTATATTTTTTTATGCTTGAAACACTTACTTTACTTCAATTAATAAATTCAGCATTATAGACTACTTTTAAGAATGGAAGTTTAATGTATATTTTACAATACTCAAATCAACTAGAATAGCATATTGACTAAGGATGAGAAAGTGATTGTTATTTGGTGATGGGCTATGTTGTACATTCAAAGTCCTTATCACTGTATTAGTTTGAACTATTAAGTTATAAAAGTTTCCCATTTCTTTGCCGTTTTTTAAGTTTGGATCTGTTGATTCTGTGTTTGTTGATAGTGAATATCTTTCTATCACAAAGACCGATGATTTTGTTACCGGTACTATTAAGTGTATTTAACTTGTTTCAACTATTTAAAGCGATTTAAGGGATAGTAACAAGTCCACAATGAGTTCTGAGTCTCAGTTTATTGGAGAGACTTAAAAAAAATGTTCAGAAACGTTAGCGAGTTACTATTAATAGTTGAGAATTGTTGTTTCTTAAAAGTGCATCATAGTGCAACGGAAAAAAAAGAATTAAACGTTTCAAGGTAACGAGGTTCTATAATTGGTTTCCAGTTATCCAATTATGGAAACTAACTCAGCTATAGTTATCCATTGGTAATTACTATATAAAACAGGGATTAGAGCTCACATAAGCATACGTCATGGAAACTTGTTATCTTTGATCAGGAACAACTGTGGTATAGTTCTCGAAATATTGAAAAGCAAGTCTTCAATATACTAAAACGAATTTTTCTTATAATAATTCTTGTCAATCTTTGAATTGTAAAGGTTTTCAACTAATCCACATAATTTTAGTTTACTTTTCCAGTCTTTACGAAATAGTTTTTGATTTCAGTAAAAGAGTTGTTTTCTTTACTTTACAAAAAGATGAATGATAGTTTTTGAGTCAATAAATATCAAAAGTAATGATGGATGTGCAAACTGTTATTTTCCCGCAATATCAGCTTGCTTTAGTCAGTAATTTTTATTGAAAGCATACTGGAGCTTTTTTCGTCTGAAAAGATATCCAATTCTGATATAAACTAATATTTGTGTAGACACCAGGATTTTCAAGATTGCATATATCACCCCAGGACACAATTCCTATTTGCAGGTAGCGGTTGTCGTGGAACACAAGAAGAGGATTCCCAGAAAGACCCTAAAAAAAAAAGACAAATTCCAATAACTAAATGTTAAGATTTTCTATTCTTTCAAAACATTTTTCAATATGAATATTTCAATTTCTAATTACTTTTATGATTTCTTTATTTGAACCGTTCACAAGAGCAATGTTACAATCCATAAAATTCAAATTCTACAAACGAAAAAGATTCTATGCCATTAGTTTTATATCAAATATAAACTAGATTTTATATGTCTGAGTAGTTTTAAAGTATTTGCAGTATTTTTTGAGAAAAATATTGGTTTAATAAGTTTTTCGTGTGAACCTAGCAATTCCTCATTCTTATAGTTACAGCACTCTGGATTTAAATTTAATTATTAATAACCTCAAAATAAATTTTAATTAACCATTGCAGATAACTACAATAAAAACAGAGAAATTAGTAAAATATAGTATTTTTTTTTTTTTTTAAGTTTTCCCTAAAATAACGGGAATCTTCCGTATCAAATTTAAACCACATCTACAGTTAAGTATTAAGAGATCTAATGAAAATTGAATTAATGAAAATTGGTTAAAAATTCAATTCTGTAACCAATATTGAAATCAATTTTGGTTATAGAAAATCTTTCATTTTATCAGATTTTCTTTTCCATTGTCCGATATTTCATCGCTGTCATATCAGATGTTGTTTGACTGTTTTCCAATAAATCGCATCTTTAAATACAGAGTTCTCCAATGTTCTTTAATAGTTATCTTTCTCAGATTTAACGCATTACAGAAAGAAAATTTTTACAAAAATTTGAACGGGATGAAAAATAGGCTTAGTCAGACAGACAGACAGACAAACAGACGAAGAATTGAATAGCAGACATTTGCGGAACTCCTCTTATTATTTTGTAATTAAATTATCATGAGCTTTATTAGCGATAATCTGTCGACAACATATTATAGCTTATTAATCCGTTGTATTCATATTTATACTAAAACGCAAAGTTATGGTAGAACTTATAAAATGAGATTTTTTTAAAAAAAAACAAAACAAAAAAAAACAAAATAAAGTTGAATGAAATTATCCCCTTGAACAATGTTATGATAACATACATACATAAACGGTAAGTTTTGGTTTGTCCTTTAAAAATCAAAGTTACAGGTAACTGTCATCTTGAGGTTATTTGTGGCGCAAGGACAGTTTTAAGCATGCTTTCTAGATATGTTTCCTGAATCCTAAAATTATTTTCATAGCATTAAAACTATTGTTAATGCAACTCATGCTTTGTATATCTATAATGGAGATAGTGCGCTACGTCTTAAGCGTTATTTCCCTGCATTTTCAAAAAAGTCTTTCCGAAAACTTCAGATAGAAAATTTCAGGTTTCATTCATAAGAATTTAAAACAAAAATTACGAAAAACTGATTGTAACTGAACTCTTAACTTCCAATGTTAATTTCTGCCAATATTGAGAAGGGTCATTAGATAATTTCATTTTTACTAACCTTACAGGTAGATTTTTCGTCTTGAATAGCAACAGCACACATCATTTCAGGATAAATCTTACTAAATGAATGAGCATAACGCCATCTACAAAACGTTGAATCTCTAATTTGTAAAATCAGTTGTGATGATACATCTTTTGAATCCCCTGATACATCTTTTGAATCATCTTTTGAATCCCCTTAAAAAATTAAGAGAGATTTTCAAAAATCTAAAAAAAAAGTAGATTTAAGTAATTGACAAATACAGGGTGATTATAATTAAAGTTGCGATTTCAAACGCCTTAACTTTAAAACTACCGGTCAGATTGACTTGATATTTTACCAGAACAATTGTGAGGTAATGGAATTTTGTTTGGCGACGGAAAAAAATAGTTCCCAAATGGGCCGATAGATGGCGATGTCAGGGTTCACATTGCTGTTGTGGAGGTAGGCAAATTACTAAGACGTGTTAGTAATTGGCAAAGACGTCTTTAGTAAGACATTACCACAATTGTTCTGGTAAAATATCAAGTCAATCTGATGGGTAGTTTTAAAGTTAGGGCGTTTTGAAATCACAACTTTAATTATAATCACCCTATAAATTAGTAATGAATAAGACATGAATTTAGGAATAGATAATGATTATATTCTGATTTAAAATTGATAGATCAATGTTCAGGTTGCGAAAACATTGGTTGTTGCAGATAAAGTGGTGGAGTCAGTTTTAAGTATTCAGTAATGATCTAAACGGCGGTGTTTGGTCGTAATAGAAAAATTGTAATGAAGCTTTAAGTCAATAGAACGAAGCATTATTATATCCTTTGATCCTTCCATAAAGCATTAAAGTGTCCCACTTCAAGCCTTTGTGGCCCTTAGGGTCCCGGGAGGTAAGGCTCTCGGCGCTTCGTGAACAACGGGACTAAGTTGAGATAAAACATTGTAAGGCTTATTAAAAAGAAGATATTATATGGTAAGATAAGACGTTGAAACTGATTGTCTCAATAATTCACAAACAATTCTGATTTTTAATTATGTTCCGTTTGCTTGAACCACCATGCATAAATTACGTATATTTTTATTTCTGCTTGTAACAAATTCTTAACAAGTTATTTTTAAAGCGAGATATGAATAAGAATTATTTTAAGCCTTTATAGTTCTAAATTCATTTGCGATATTTTAACTCTTTAAGAATTTATTCCCAATAACAAATGAAAAAAAAAATCCTTCACTATTAATAAAAGAAAATTGGAAAGAATTAAATTTCTTCGATACTTTTTTAACATCTGAGAAATCTGTTCATAACCCTATTCCTCAAAAAGAAAAACAGGAAAAGACAACAAATATTTGAATGTATGAATGTCTTCCCTCTAAAAAATAGAGCTGGGGTATAATATATACTTTCAGAGCAAGCACGCATCAAGGTAAAGAAACTAATGCATTGAAAATTTAAAAACTTTAAAATAATTTATTACTAGAGTCCATAACCTTTATGAAAGGAAAAATTAACTTTACAATAATTTATTATATAAGAACAATAACATTTGTTATCATATATTAATTCAGTTAATATGTAACTAATCCCTAATGGTACCATCTATAAAACCTTGCATGTATCAGTTTACATGTAAATATCAAAATATGAAATACTCAATAATTACAAATTATTAATGAACTTTCACCTTGTTGATTATTCTTAATCTTAGAATAATAATATGTAGTACAAAAACATAGTATTATATATCTCATCTTCAAATGTCACTTTTGACATTAATACTACACCTTAAATTCAAAATATTAAACTGATGACTTCCTATGTAACTATTAACAAGCAATCTACAAGGATACTTAATTTCAGAATATAATGGTATTTACATCTAAGTCTTATCTGTCATTAATGTACTCTTTCATTCATGGAAGAAACTAAAGTTAGATCACTCAACAATGGTTTTTCCCCTACGTGAAAAAATTAATCTTTACTCCTTTAATAATGTTACTTGTATATTTTGGGCATGTTATAAATCAGCAATCCCCTTGGATACTCGATTCATAAAATAAAGGAAACTGTACTTACATATCCAGACTCTCGATGATAACTCGTCTCGAAAGCACTATACACATAATTGAAACTTTACTATCAACTTTCAGTTGATATTTATAATTAACTCTAGATGACCAAACAAGCAATAATTAGTTTCACTAATTCACACACAAATTTTCCTAATCACTTGTATGAAATCAGTTCGGATCCATTTGATCCACTCGCGCTAATTTCTCTTCTGTTTCAAATAGCTAAGCCTATTTAAACATTCGATCTTCGAAATTCTTCGCATGGGGATTTCCGTCGAATTCTTCCTTTATTCGATCCTCTCAGCAACCGGAAAATAAATACTTTCATTCGTCATGACTATGTCTTATTATCCTGGATTTCTCAATTATTTATTACGGTTCTGTTCGGGTTTAACTCTACGCTTTCCGTGGATGACGTCCGTTGTTCATTTGTCTAGGAGGGCCTCAGAAGAATAATAATTATTTCTTATTTACTTGCGTCAACTGCAAACTTATTCTTTCGTACTTTTAGTTTTGGCAGCGTCATTTCTTCTTCGAAATTCCCGCTCTCCTTTATCTGTCAACGTGGAGACATACCAGGCATATTCATCTCCGTTCAAATCGAACGATCTGCTACAGGCTTCGTCATCACGCCATCTTGTCCGTTGTCATACCGCACACATTAATCCCGCAGAAAACTAGTAAATAACCTCTAACTAAAAATTTTCTTTTCAAGCACGGTAATCACAATATATATTATCACAAAAATTAAACTTCAACTAATTAAATATAAATATTAATATAACTTATATTTAATTTAATATATACATCAGCAAAATCCCTATATTATACTTTAGTTTTCACTTTTTTCTTTATCAGATAGCAAAAGAAAAGGATGAAATGGTAAGAGATAAAACAGAGACTGGTCTAAGGACAGATGAGCCGAACAAAAAACTGCTGAACTTGATATATCCTGCTATCACTGCAGTTGTCGAATTTGTGGTCGACTGCAACAAGTACCGTTCCTATTAGTCACTCTACAATTAAATCAACTGTTCCATTTGACAAACATCCAAAGATAGAAAAGTGGGAAGACTACTTCTAATTTCGAAGACGTAAGTAATGTCTTTTTAAATTTGTATAAAGTAGAACTTTTTTTGGAGTTCCAATAAATTTTAGTTTCTAATAATGTATTACGCTATTTTTGAGCTTTCAATGTAGGCGTAGAATAATATTTAAAGTCAGAATATAGAAGTGTGTATACTATGAAAAAGCCATATTAAATTCGTATTTTATCTGCATAATCTCTCTCATTTACTACGTATTTTATGACAGAGAAAATATCAGGTGGCGGAACAATGGCTTAAATTTTTCTAGCAAATAATGCAACATATCAAGATGTCCTCTACGTTGAAACAGAACTTTAGACATAGTAGTGTTGTGAGTATTTTGAAGGAAATGTTTCTGAAGAAGAATTAATGAATAAACTCAGAACAAATTACAATGGTAAAATAGACAGTTTTGATGAACGAACTGAAAATTTTTCTATTTATTCAGCTATAGCGAAATCAATACGAAAATTAAGAAAGCTAATTAATTTTCAGGGTCATGTACAAATGCGACTACTTTTAGTTTATTTAATTTACGAGAAAAACAGATGTAGTGCAAAGAATTTCAGAGCAATATATATATATATATGTATATATACACACATAATCTTCAAACAGATGAGCATGAAGCTAAAGTTAGAAAATTGGTAAAAAAATTAGTTACGGAGTTTTTGTCTAGTTTCTTAATGGCTAAGTTGGGGTAATGTTATCCTTCATACTCGAAATGGTTTATTGGTTCATTACTTTCCCAGCAATAATTCAGTTTACGACTATTGTATTTTGAAAGTAGAATAGGACATCAAACCTTAATGAGAAAATTTTGGTTTATCATGTTGTTGAAGTTATTTAAAAGATGGAATTCCACTGGGCTCGGAAATTGTTGATTATTTTAGTCTATTTGACACATCTTGTGTCCATTTCTTAGATGGTAAATGATCCAAAGATTTAAGTTTTCATTTTATCGGATCTCTGTGTACCATTGAATCAAATTCATTACCTCTTTGATCGAAAAGAAAGAAAAAGAATGTAGCAAATTTCTTAGAAAACTTTAACAGATATTTTTAAATGGACGACCATATTTCATTCTTGGTGAATTTGAATCGAAGCGGCGTCGTCTTTTATTTCATCATTTAGTCCTTCAGTCCAAAGACTGGTTGGAGGCAGAAGAACAATTTCTACCCATCTCTTTTTAGAGTATCATAGCCCTCTGCCCCACGTCTTCGCAGATCTGTCTGATGAATGCTTTTCTAGGTCTTGTCCCCTCTTCTTCTTCCCTCAGTTATTGCCATTAGAAGGGCATTGTGACGAAGGAGGTGTCCCATGCATTTCAATCTTCTCTTTTTGATGTTATTAACTAGTTTTCTGTCTTCTCCTATTTCCTCTCTCATTGCATTTCTTCTCTGTCCATCTTGCCCTTAATACTTTCCTCCAACACCGCATCTCAAAAGCTTGTGTGTTTCTCGTCTTAATTCAACAAAATCTATGTTTCTGATATATAATATAACGCAACCGAACCGACCATAAAATGAGAAATTTTATTTAAAATACTTTAATTTCAACATCAATAAATAGGAAAAAAAATAAATTCAACGGAATTCATATTATTTATTTTTGAATCGCATTTTGGAAAACTGCAATTGATCGAGCGGTGCAATATCAGTAAAATTTTGACAAGATATTCACTTTACTTAGCTTTTCCTGAATTGTACTTTCTTTTAGGCTTTCTGAATGATATAAACATTATGATATAAACATTAATTTCTGATTTGTTATTGAATATTTCACTAAAAAACTTTTACTAAATCAGAATAGGAATTATCATTAAAACCAATGGAATTAATTTGAGGCTTAATTGCTTTACAATACACAACTAAACAATACAATTTCGTTTTTTATTTAAGCGTGAATTACATGTTATAATAGAGATTTATTTTTGATGATTACTTCTCAAGGACAAGATTCGATTTTTGATTTTATTAGTTTTGTTACCTGAACCTATAATTTATAGTTAGGATATAAGTAAATCTCTATCTATTAGGATAGGAAGGTGATTTGAACTAGCTTAATTATTTTGTTTTTCTTCCAATGTTTTACCTTTTTATCAGTTTACAATTATCTATAATAAATCAAAACTTTATTCTCTTGATCATTAATTACAATCGCCATCGATTCTGTTAACGTGAGCTAAAAAAATTTATTGTAATTTTTTAATCAAAAAATATGAGAATACATTTATAAATGTAGGGACAAATTAGTAGAACTTGTCAAAGGTTTATGATTGGAAGACTTACGATAAATCGAAGACTCTCGACTGTTTTTTTGAAAAATTCATGACACGAAATTTGTAAATAAGCTTAAGCAAAATTAATTAAAGAAATGAAGGATACCGTGATCGATTACTTTCCATTCTGCTGCAATAGCGTGACATTTAGCGTAATTATTTGGTAATGTAAGACATATTGGCTGAATATTTTTGTTGTACTTTAATGGTGCTTCTAGTTCTAGCAAAGCAATGTCGTGTCTCAGACTCTCTTCATCAAAATCTGTCTTAACAATATTTTTCACTCTTAGTTTTATTGATTTGCCTCGGCTTTCATTAGCATTATGAGCATTGGCATAGATAAAGATGGAAGTAAGATCGTCAATTCTATAAAATAAACAAATAAATAAAATACAATCAATTAATACAATTGAGAAAAGGTAGTTTTCAATTAATACAATTGAAAAAGCCTAGTTGAACTAAAATTAATTTTTCAGTTTTATAATTTAAAAGTTTCAAGTAATTAACGTGTGTAAATTGAATTATTGGGGAATTTAAGGCCACCTCACATATCAATTAAAAATAAAATGTATGTACAATTAAAATACGAGTACTTTGAAATGTCCGACATTTATTTGTTTATAATTTATTTTGTTTTTATGCATAAATTTCATTAACTTTATAAAAGGGAAAAACAAAAACAAGGAGGGGGGAAAAGTTTTTTTTTGGCTCCCCCCCCCGCCTCTATCATGTCCAAATGAAGCTTTGTATTGTCCCCTGACTTTCAATGGAACCGTCTGTTATCACATGTTCCAATGGATTCTAGGCCTTATATTCAGAAACTTATTGAATTCCAACCACTTGACAAAGAAATGTTGGACATCTCGAAAGTACTCGTATGTTAATTGTACATATATTTTATTTTTAATTGAGATGTGTGGTGGCCTTAAATTCCCCAATAATTTAGAAGCTTTTAATACAAATTACCAAGAAAAAAAATCTTTCTTTTTTCTAGGTTTGCTTGTTCATATAAATGCTGTAGATCTGAATGTAAAGAGTGAGCTGAGATTTCAATCATGGTTGTTTGTACTTTCATGACTAAGTAGGAATTAACTACTGCTAAATAGACAATTTTCATTGATTAATCAATCATAACCGAAAAATAAACTTTCCTGTTTCCGTTTTTCTTTCTTTGTTAATTCAAGTTTACGAGGTATATAAACAGGAAATTTATTATTAAAAATTAATAAATGATACCAAAAAAAAAAAAAGTTTAAATTTATTTCACATGTGTTAACAAAAGTTAACGTGAATTAATTTTTCTATATACTTTTTCTTGTGTATCGTTTTAAATTAACGTTAAAGCTTCTATGGAAAAGATATAATTATAACTGGCATTTAAGTAATATTTTTTCCTCCATTAAGAAGTGTTAAAATATTTTATTATTAAAGTAACAGAACTTACCCTTTAAAACAATGAGCTGCCGTCAAGATCCAACTTTGACTGATGATACTACCACCACAGAGTTGTTTCTGTTCATTCGTGCTGATGATAACCTAAGGGAGGAAAATAATGTTACTCTGACATATTAATTCTATTAAATAGTTAAGATACAATTCATAAAATAAAATATTCATAAAAATATTAGCGTTATGAATGATTATTTTTCATCAAACGAATGTTAACGCGAAATAAAAAGCAGATATTGATATTAAAATTTCACAACTTCAGCGATGATTTGACGAATTTTATGGTTTTGGTTCGTAACAGCTTAGATTTATCAAGGAATTTTTTTAAATATAATTCTTAGCATTCCTGTAAGTACAACCTTTTTATAAAGATAATTGCCATTACAAAGACTTCACATTGTCTCATAGAAGATTGGACTTAACATCTATTTTCCATTGGTCTCTCAAATATGTGTCTCTGAAATGTATCAGTCTGCGACTGTAAACGTACCATTTCTACCGCCGGAACCTCATTTATGCTCAGCGTGATCTTTCCAATAGGAGTTTAATTTGGAAATATTTCTAAGAGTTTGGTCCCTACTCCCTCAGCTAACAGAAAAAGTAATGCAAAACGTGTTTCTAGCTGCTTCCAACTCGATGTTTTTAAAATGAACAAGAAATAAATCAGCCTCGAAATTCTTTTATATTTATACTTTAATTCTTTAATGCTTTCTAATTTTCCAATGTAATATATTACTTTAGAATGTAATATAAAGAGAATTATAAATTAAATTTAATACTAGTAAACTTACCTGTTTCTAGGAATATTCTATAGGGTGGCGCATATAAAACCGATCCCCAATAGGTTTCATGGTATATGTTGTATGTTCGCTATAAACAGTATTCAACGCTAATGAACATGCGCTTGTGATGATATCCACTCCGGATATTGTTTGCCAGAGTTTCGCATGCACTGAGGAGTGCTGTTTAGTGTTCGTCGTCCTGCGTGTGCGTAAAGGCGTATTCAATTTCATAACGCGTGTTTATTGTGGAGGAGTAGGATCGCACAAGTTCATTCGTGTTGATTCGTGAAAGTTATCAAGCAAAATATCCTGGTGATAAAGTTCCCGCTAAATCAACGATTCAGGATTTAGTTAAAAAATGGCGTCGAACTACCAAAATATACCTTGAAATCTTTTGAGGTCGTATTACAGCAACATTAACTCAGTATTTTATACTGAGTTAACGATGGAAAAAAACGATGTATTTATAACATCGGACTGATAACAGCGCTCGATATTTAACACTGGTATACTAGAAAGACTTTCAGTTTAGTTTTCTAAAAAAATTCGATGATTTCTGTATTTTTAACCTTTAGTTACTTTTCTACCCCTGATCACCGGTATGTAGCCTCTGTATTTTATGCCCATTGTCAGCTTCTAATGACAATATATATATATATATCAGGGTGTCTACAAAATCTGAATAAAATAATTCCCTGATTTTTCCCTGATTCATGAACAATTCCTTATAAAATTCCCTGATGATAAGAGAAAAAACCCCCTCCAAACCGATCTGTTCAACCAAAAAAAAAAAACCCCTCCAAACCGATATGTTCAACCAAAAAATTTCCCTGATTTTTTTTTCCAGAATAACAAAATTCCCTGACAATTCCAGGCTTTTCCTGATTTCCCTGTTCTGCAGACACTCTGTATGTGTGTGTGTGTATATATATATATATATATGAATAAGGGCAAGATTATTACCATTCAAAATTACAGTAATACTACTGTACGTAAATGCTGGTAAATGTGAAATACAAAAGTTAACTAAACCTTAACAATATTATTAGGCTAACCGATATATATGGTCGAGTTGATAATAGTGAAAGGTGGGAAAATGCAAGTTGGACCAATAGGAATCTGTCAAGTCGATAATGAAAAAAAATGGGGGCGGGGCTGTGAGGGAGGAAGGGAAAGAGGAAAAAAAAGTAATAAACAAACAAATTATCATTTATGTAGCCATAAACGTATGAGCAATCGATGGACATACAGCCTTTGATATATGTTGTTGTTCTTATATGTTGTTTCATTAGAATCAGTAAGAACGTCTTTAAATTTTGGCAAATAGTTATCCTCTTCTCTTCAAAAAACTGGGAATTTCAATGTCCAGGACGAGTCCAAGTTTTACACATGAGCGGCTGATTTATAGGTTATGTTATTTTTCTTAATGTTATTTTTCTTAATATTCGTCCGAATTATGCTCCAATGTATTATTACTAAATAATTATTTATTATTAGTAAATTACACAACATTGTTTTGGCTCATAGTTACTACACAGGATGTTACACCGTTTCAGTACTCGTTTAATCTGCAGAAACGTATTAGCGTTATAAGGAACAGAGATAGCCAGTATTGGATTGACCTTGCGTTTATTATTAGTGTTATATTATAATGTATTCACCTTACGTTTGAATATTCATTACTTAGCTCCACATCAGTAATCACTTTAATTTCATCTTCAAATACAGCCTCATTGGTAGGCATATTAAAAGCCCTTTTTACCGCCATATGAATATTTTCCTAAAGTTCACAGGAGCTTGAGATGCGAAATTCAACATAACCCCGGCGCGGCGTGGGCATGCTTTCGACAGACTGACATCACTTCGCCCTTACCTTATTAACGTATCCAAAAAAGACAGTTTTCCGTTATCTTCTTTTTCTGTACTAAAACTAATTTCTGCGGTACTATCGTTAAAAACCTTGCAAACCTTGTCGATGTTGTCTTTATTAATGATGAAGAAAAAGTCATCCGTAGAACCTAATAACATTGCATGTTTGTCGCCGCCATTGCCTTTATGTCTACAAAAGTTGTAAGGATTTCGGCGATTAAGGCAGAGGTGGGCTAGCCCATGAAATCTGTAAAAATTCGTTCCCATTTGAAATAACTATCTCATTCAAGTGTTGAATAACTTCAAATATGGCGTCAATGTCAATTTGTTGGTTGACACCATTTTTAATATCGACAATTCTGAATTCAAATGCTTTCCAATATAAGTCAATGGGAATTTTGTAAAGAGGGTTGTGGCGTCTTAATAAAATCATATCCTTATCACAGTTAATCTGAGCTGCTTTTAAATCCTTAATGAATAATTGTTTTTGGTTGTGATCCATGGTGATTGTGGTCATAATGGCACTAATTTGTTTTCTATGAACCTTGATATGGAAACTGATCACCGATTCATTGCTTGGTTTTTTTCCTTTATTGATCTTGGGCAATCCTGTGAATTTTGTATGTTGTGCAAGTTAGCGTAACACTTATTCCTGAGGTTGCTGTCAAAGAGTTTTTTGGCATTCAATTTGTCCCACTGATTTTTTAATAATTGAAACTCTCTTATCTTTAACCGCAGCAATTTTTTAATACTTCCTATTGAATTAATAAGTTCGAAAAAAATAATTGTTAAAAAAAAAATGAAAAGCAAAGTGGGAAAAAAAGTAAACATTCAGTGGATTCGACCTCAGGAACATTTATATTCCAAACTATCACCTTAGCCATACAGCTACCACCGACAACTGCTGTTTCTATTGTACACTATTTTGACATTTAAGCTAATATAATACAAAGAAAACAATGATAAATATCTCAAAATCCGTGGAGTGTTGGCCCCCAAATTCATGCATATATTTGCAAAACTTTGTGTATACTTTCATCTCACAAAACCCTATATATCTCGGAATTCTTAAATTCCGAGATATATAGGGTAAATACAGTTTCTTCTTGTTAGTTTACAAATCTGTGTGTACATACAAATCCACGGATAATGATAGAGAGACAACTAATAACACCAAGTTATATTGACAAGCTATATCAACTTGATTCAAAGGTATTACCGGATTCTAATATTCTTCACTGCATTTCCTTTTAACTCTTGAATTCAAGCATCGCGGAAGTTATTACAGTAACTACCAATTGCTGTAAATTAATTCGAACAAACCATATCGCATTCTAGAGATGAAATTTCATTGCTTTAATTTGAATAAGAACTACTCACCAGCCACGGATGTGCTTCTCTACCATCGTGGTTTTTTTCTGGTATTTTGTCGCAATCTGAAAATGATAGTAAATTAGTTTCAATGTAAAGCAATTATTTAAAGCATTTCTTTATTACTTAAAAAAGAAACTATTTAACTATTGTACTTTATAATGGATCTGTGATAGATTGGGAAAACTAATCACATCGTTTATTATAACATTAGAAAAGAAAATTAAGTATACTAATCATTTATTCTTACTTACCATAAGTCCTTTTCTTGGTCGACCGGGCTGATTTAAATATATATTTAGAAATTAATGTGCTATTATTATTAAACTATACAGACTGGCAAAAATATTTCGAACCTTTTAGATAAAACAGCCTACTTTAAAAAAGTTCGTAATTTTTTGACCAGTGCATTTGTGAATACGAATGTTTCAAGAAAGAACATATTCAGAATTAGACAAGATATAGGAGTAGCCCACATTAGTACATTATTGGTGTTTTGGAAGCCTTCCATATGCTATCTCTATCTAATTCCCTAAAAACATATTTTTTAATCTATGCATCAATTTTCTCCAAAATTATTCTGTCTGTTCACACAAATAACTACAAAATAATGAAAAATACACAGTTGAAGCAGCAGCTGAGTGACGGGTCTAACTGTATTATGATTATTTCTTGTTTGGAATACGTATGGAATCTACGTCATACCTATAATAAGACGAACTGAGGAGGATGTTAATTTGAGATATTTGTATCTTTCTTCTATTTAAAAAAATAGCTTTAAGTTCAGATCCCTATAATTGAAATTAATTTACATTTTTTTCTCCATTTCCTCAACTGATTTAAAATTAAATAGTGCATTATAGTTGTTCAGACATTATTTTCTTCTATTTTTTTTCTAATCAAGCTACAACGGAATCAGTTTTCATTTAAAAACAATTAAAAGGTTGAAAACTAGAAATTCTAAACATGAAAGAAACACATCTACAAAACTTACAAATAATTTAACTGCATTAAAGAAAGGGACATTTGATACGGAGTATTATTTACATAGCATACGAAAAAACATACAAAAAAAAACCTTACAGAAATTGTTAGTAAGAAAAAAGAAACAATAAAATAAAATGGTAAAATAAAGAAACAGACATTTGAAATCAAAATCCCTGATGGTAACAGAACTAGCCATTGTAATAGAAATCTCCATTGTTCCAAGTAAGAAATTCTTTCCCAGGGATATAAAATCTTCAATCGATTAAATAAACACCAATTAATAGTAATGTGAGACTCATAATTGCTGCTGGGTAATTATTCTTTTTGTTAGTATTGGATGTCAGGAGAGGAAATTTTATATCTGTGTTAGCAGACGAAGTTCTATTGAATCTCACGTATAACCTTAGGGATTTTATTTAGATGTTAAATATAATACTGTGTTAAGCTTATCTTAAATTAAGGAAATATAGGTTTAATTACACATAGAGTATGTATTCATTTTTAGAGAAATTCTTTCGCTGACATGATTTTAAGGTTTTACCGAAATAGTTTTTCCCCAAAACACTTCTTTAACTAACAAATGACGATTTGTTTTTTTTTTTTTATTTCCATTTGATTTATGAAATATTTTTTTATATGAATGCATTTATATTTGGATTATTCTAATTCTATAAGCAAAGAGTGAATTACAAGTATTCATTTCGTCTTTTTTTCGAGCACTGATGAAACGTAATTCAGTAACAGTAATACAATGATGTAAGACTATAACCACCCAATCGTGGAACTTTAATTTCAGCAGCAATTTCAAGCCAACTTACGATATTGGAAAGCGAAAAGTGAAAACTTTTATTATTCTTTTTTAAAGTAAAGAAAAGAAAGAAAAAACGAAAATATTAGGAAATACAAGGATTTTACTCAAAATTAATTAAGCTTTCGAAAGCACGAAATGGAATCATAAATATTATTGTACCACAGTTATGGATAAACTAAGATCATTTTAAGTGTAAATTAGCCCTCACGATGCCGCCTAGGAACAAGTAGCGTAATATCGACATTTTTAATAACCATTAAAATTTGTGATTATAATTTAGAAATGATCTTAATCCCAAAATCTGTTGGTGTGACTTATCCCCTGATCATTTTCCGGATTATTAGTCATAGAGATGATGATGATATCATTAATGTTGTTGCTGTTTGGATAACTATTTAGAGCGCACCTGCCAGGTGACAGTCAGACTTTGCCTCCTAAGAAAAGACATCGAACGCAGAAGAAGAAACCTCCATCTAAGCCTCATGCCGGGGTTCGAACGAAGGTTCCGTATTGATCAATTTCTTATCATGGCAGGCCGTCGCCTTGGCCTCTAAGCTAGGTCTGAACCCAGTTCAACAGTCATTACTGTTCAATGATCTACTTCTTATTGAATTTCTAGTAAGTGGTAAGATATCGCAAGTTAATGAAGGCTGAAATGTTGTAAAATGTAAGTGTTTTAGGTTTTCTTAAAACAAAATTCAAAACGCAACAAATTGCGGATTAGACTCCTCTCTGATGTCTAATCCGCAATTTGGACGCAACTAGGAAGGAGCTTTTAATTGCAGATATTTTTTCAATTTTTAATCAAGTGCGCCGGCTAAAGCAATTTTTATCTAAAACGCAACCCTTAAAGAATTTGTGATTGAATATCAGCGTTGAAAAGCAAATTTGTGTGAATGAACAACAATAGGTTCTGCTTAGGTTTATGAATTGATTTAGATTTTTTTCCTTAAAAAATTGTGATTCATTTGGGTATATCGTTATTTAGAAAAAGATTTTTTTTTTGAAAAACCGAGATACTTTCAATATTTAAAATATTGAATTCTAAATATTATAAAGTTCTAAATTATTGGGGTCAATATATTATTTATAACTGACACACACACACACACACAATATATATATATATATATTATGCATCATTCGAGTTTGGCCATTCAATATATATATATATATATATATTCCGTTAATCTTATACGGAACATAGATGTTTGATCTCTGCTAAATATTAAATAAGAGCTTATTATGTTTTTAAGGCGAAATTTGGTAAGGGATTTAAAAGACTTAAAGAGTAATTTCTATTCTTTTTATTTCTTAATATGCGACATTATCAAAACTACAGTACATAATCTTAGTATTAACATATACATATTTTCCAGTAGAAATGTATAAAGAAGGATATTAGGGTTAATCTTAACACCATTTGAATCTTGATCAATTGTCGTAATTGATGTTGACAATTCTTAATTGCTGTCATGAAGAGCCACAATAATGCCATCGTTATAAGAACATTGCCAATGAGCAATAAGCCATTTCCTACTAACCTATCTATTGATAATAAACTGGAGTATGGTTTGCTATTTTAAATGCTTTTCCTTTTGATTGTCTAACGGTTTTAATAATATATTTATTTGATTGATATGTTAATGGTTTAGTTATGAATTATTGACATGGCCTTTATAATGGCGGCATTATTATTACTTCTTCATTCTCATCTGAGGATGAAGATGAATTGTAAGGTTTAGCCGAAACATATAACGGTTTCAGCATTTTACCCCATCATGACTACATTAGATCCTATTACGTATCGCTTTTTATTGTAATTGTTTGGCAGTTTAAACACACCTGATTCATGCTGTGAGATGAAACGTGGAAGTTGTTGCAGTATGACTTTCGACTATTAGTGAAATAGACGTTGATGGGAAAAAGACAATTGAAGCAAATAGTGTTTCATAACTACTCTTAAGCTTATGAAACTGACTTTCTTACCTTTTCACACACTCTTTCTGATCACAAATTTTTCATATCGCTTCGTAAGGCTTATGAAAAACATGGAACTGTCATCACAGTAAAATAAGATGGAGCTTTCCTAATTGTAATGGTCTTGATCCCAGAAGTATTTGTTAATTTCTAAAACGATTTATTACCAAATATTTAGGTAAGTTCAGTCTGAGATTGAAGATCTTGCATTTCTCAGATTATGAAAAAAATATTCAAAAAGAAAATAGAACATTTTCAATTCCAGCTTTATTTATTAATCATACAAAATCACACAATTTTAATCTATATTTTACGATGTGATTTTTCTACAAAGGTATTTGTTTTCTCCCCCCCCTCTTGAAATAACTCGTTTTTAAATTTCTTTGCTTTATAATCCTTTTGATAAAACATGGCTTAGTAGTTTTCCCACTTATTCGTCTACGTTCTAAGTCAAAATTACATTTTCTTAAATGGATTTTAAATTTTGCATTCGCTTATTATAAATTAATTTTAGTTGTATTTATCGACTAGCAAAAGAAACAAATAAGCAGGAATTAGCGCTAAGTTCAAACAAAATTATAAAATAAAGTTTACAATTTATTTAAGAAATTCCTAAATATATATCTTGGTAAGATGTGAACTTACTCTTGACATTAATGATTTCTTCTTTTAATTTTTACTCATTAGGATAAACATCTTATGTTGAATCTTTTAAAAATTTCAATAAAATGATTTAAAGTTAGTGAGTTTCGGCATTTTTCAAGATGGATTGAAAAGAACAAAAATTAACAGATTTGAAAGCACAGTGTATCGTCGTTAGTCGTACTGGATATCCATTGACCAAACTGTGTGAGATTTGTGTAGACTCCAGGATCATCACTAGCGCATTCACCACCCCAGGATACGATGCCCACTTGAATGTAGTGTGTTTTACAGTTGAAAATCAACGGACCTCCAGAATCACCCTACAAATAGAAGACCACTGGATTAAATTAATCATATGATAAGGTTAAAAAAAAGAATTTTTTACAAGAATTTATTATAATGTAACTACTGTACTTAGATAAAAATAATCTGTATACAGCTGGTAAAATGAAATATTCAAATTTAATTTGTAATTAAAAAGTTACTGTATAGTCAATCCATTGAGAAAGGCTGTCCCCTCAGGCGTTGGGACTGAGAACTTGAAAAAAATAGGGGTGAAAGGGTATCAGGGTATTGTTACGGAATTAAAAAAAGGCCTTATGTGATCCTCTTTTTAGAATTTTGAGAATTCAGCTCTTCGGAAATATAGTTATTAAAAGCCGATAATAACGAGGTCAAGCTCTGCCAACACTGTTGTAACTTTCCTCCCTACACCCACTTACCTTATACCCTTTCTCCCCTATTTTTTCAAGTTCTCAGTCCCAACGCCTGAGGGGACTGCCTTCCTCAAATGGATGAACTATACATCAATAAATATGGAAAATAGTGAATTTTATGATGTAAATAGTTTTACAATTGGATTTTATTTTATTTGGAAAGTAAGCGTAATTTATAATGAATGCCCGAGAATTAACATTATGTCAACATGATAATTATTAACTTTGTGGGATATTGTCAAAATTAGCGAGCCATTTGTAAAACTGATATGTTTTCTTTAAAATGGAAGTAAAAAAATGATTTAAAAGCTCTACCTTTCAATTTGATTTGTGAAAAGTAAATGCGTGATTCACTTTCAATTTTTATTACCTTTGAATGTAGCGAGGGTTTGAAATACATTTCAAGTTTCATTAACAAGAAGAAAACCCTGTGTTCTGTGTCATAATTACAAAGACAGAGATCGTAACATGCAGAAATATTAAGCTATACTATTGAATAGAGAATAAAACTCGAGAATAATTGGAATAATTAGAGAATAATTCCATTTGTTTTCTCTAATAAGAGATTTTGTTTTCCTGTAGTTGTGATATTACCACTGCTCTTTAAATGTTTGATACAAATCATAAGGTAATCGTATTTGTTTTTTCAGCAAATTTTACCTCACAGGCATCCTTTTTCCCTCCTGGATCACTGGCACACATCATTTCTGGATAAATATCTGTCCAAGATTCATAGTGCTTCCTGCAGTCATAGTCAGTAGACAACTGTAAATTTACTTCCAGTGGAACTTCACTGAAAGGACCATCTACAAGCAAGTTTTAATAAAAAAAAAAAATAAGCTATAGTAAAAGAATATATCAATGGTAAAGAATATGAAATCTGGCAGCCTCATAATATATTTTTGTCCACAACTGAAGCGTTAAAGATAGATTTTGAATTGTCTTTGAAATTTGAAAATAAAGCACTGAAGTATTTTATAGCATTCTGAAGAATATATTTTTTAAAGAAAGGCATTGTGTTGTATAATTTACTAAAGTAAGTGTATTTATTCTGAAAGTAAATGTTGGCTATAAAATGGAGATTTATTTACCTCGTATTTAATTGTAATTTAATTTAAATTTAATTACAACTAAATATTTATTCCAGTATATATTAGGGAACATTTTTTTGAAGATAAAACACACAAATTACTTCTAAAATAAATACACTTCTATTTAATATAATAGAAATGATATATTTTCTATATAATGTTCTTATTGTATTACAACATTTATGTTTGAATAATTACAGAGAACCTTTTCTCAAATGTTCATAATTTCCTAAATCTCGTAATTCAATACTAACGAAATTTAGTGGATATTGGGAAATAAATATAATACACCCCAAAAACAGAGTCATTTGAGTTATTTATTAAAGAACATCCTCAAAGAAGCAAATTACACGAAAATGGAAGTTGTCTGAATAAGCAAATGTGATGCAAAACGTTAACTTGCATGTTTGCCCACTGCCGTGTATAAAGAGGCTGGCGCTGCTGGGTTATCTCTACTTTTCGGAATCAAAAACAAGCGGCAGAATCGTTGAGTGTCACCTGAAAATGCCCCTGCAACGTGATTTACCGAATTTGAGGCATGGAGAGTCGTAGGGCATCTTGAAGCTGGCCAAACACAGATGACAGTGGCAGCAGCGGTTGGAACCTCCCAAAGCGTGATTAGGAGACTCTGGAATCGCTTCAGAGAGACTGGCGCAGTACGAAGAAGACCAGGGATGATCAGTACTGGACGCTAATAGCACGAAGAACCGGCGAAGCAATGCGACTGGGCTGCGGGGACAGTTTCTCGCTGCTACTGGACGACTGCTACTGGATGTATTAAGACTCAATCACGGTGGACTGTATGCCCGGCGACCAATGATATGCATTTTATTAACTGCTGAATATTGCAGAACCCGCAGAAGTGGGCTGAAATGCATCTTCCTTAGACCTGTGAAGAGTGGTCCGCGATTCTTTTCAGTGACGAGTCAAGATTCAGCCTGCAGTCTGATAATCGTCATGCCTTGATATTGCGTGAACGTGGAACACGGGAGAATCCACGTTTCGTGCAAGAAAGACATTCCTTTGGTGGAGGTGGAATCATGGTGTGGGCAGGCATCAGCATTGGTGGTAGTACCAACCTCCATGTTGTTAGAAATGGAACGGTGAATGCTATAAGATATCAGGATAAAATTCTACAGCCTACAGTGGCACCCTACACTAGAGAAGTTGGGTCCAACTTTCTTTTTATGGACGATAATGCACTTCCCCACCGTGCGCATCTCGGCAACAACATACTGCAAGAGGCTGGAATCGAGCGCATGGACTGGCATTCACGTTATACAGACTTGAGTCCCATCGAATACGCTTATGATGCACTAATAAGACGTGTTACCAATCACCTCCCATAACACTCCCTCAGCTGGAAGTTGCCCTGGTGCGCGAGTGGCCACGAATCCCACAGGAACTGCTGGACAATTTGATCCTCTCCACGCTTCATCGCTGTCAGTGTGTTGTAGCAGTCACAGGTGACCATTGACCCTGTACAGTCAATGTGCGACACATTTTTCACATTTTGACATGCGAATTATAATCCCCGTCCATATATCACATGCTGTTCAATCCCGATAAATGGATTCGCTCTTCATATTTGCATATTAAGACAACTTTCATTTTCGTGTCATTTGCTTCTCTGATGATGATGTTTAATAAAAAAACTCAAATGCCGCTGTTTTTTGGGTGTATTATATTCATTTCGCGTATATTATATTCCTTTCGGAACATCCCCTAAATTTTATGAGTAGTGTGTAATATCAAAGTTACCTTAAAACACTTATGGCTCCAAACATTGAAAACATTTTCACATTTTATGTTGCCTTAAGCTTAAACGTGAACGTGCAGATGCTTGATTAGGTTGCTTGATTTAGAGTAATAAGTCGACGCTTAAGTTTTTCGTATCAGGAGCTCTCATGAAGCACTTGTTTTCATACTGATAACTTTAATTAATCTTTAGAACTTAAAAAAATGAAAGCATTCCCTTAACAAATTTCCTAATTTCCTGAGCCTTCTGGTTCTATTGCTTTTTTTTTTCATGATTCGTCTTTTAACATTAATCTTCCTTGTAAATAATAAATGAGAATATTTAAATAAATAATAAATAAGTGTACTTCATTTCTTAGAGAATTCCTTTGGTTTTGTTAACTTTGCTGTTGTGACTAATTTGGTTGGAATAAACAATGGGTGATTTAAGAAAGCTGCTGGAAGGCCTAATGCAATATACAGCATTACACATTACAGCTCGACGATGTTACTTACAAAATTCCTTCCAAAATTTGAACCATCTTAATCAGCATAATTTATACTAATCTTTTTCATCGTTTCTACATTCTAAGTATTTGAATATTTAAATTATAGAGAACTATAATGTATGTAGGAGCCTTTTATAATTTTTCTTACAGATACAATTACACGACCAAGTTTCCATTTCAGAAGAGAAATCATTTTCAAGTGGTGCTTTAATGATATTGAAAGAGGATATATAGATACACATGAACCAATGAATTGATAGTTCATTGAAAATGATTTCTCTTCTGAAATGGAAACCTGGTCGCGTTAAATTTAAATTTTTTGTAATTAAAAATTCCCCAAATGAAATTTCAGCAGGTGTGCAGACTTCATTTTTGACTTGAAATTCTTAGCACACGTGAAAACTTGTAATTCTTAAGATGCTAATATCAGTATCAAATCCAGATTTTTGGAAACATTGCGAGGAAATTCTGTTTTGTTGACAGAAATAATATTAACATAGTATACACACATAGTATACTAGTTACTGGACTGTTACATCTTTCATTTCTTCTATAAAATTGCATTTCTTATGATATACACAGTCAGAAAATTTGTGAAACTATAAACTCTGTGAAAGATCTATTGATACTCATATTGATACTTCAATTTTCTTACCTTAATGATATCAATAAGAATAAGAAAACAGTTGAAAGACCTCGCACTCAAGAATACTGTGGAAAATTCTTATCTGCTGATAAAATTTTATGCTACGATGTTCATAGGCTACAACGAAAAATAAATCACCTCTATCTGAAAATGCTCACCGATATTTATAGAAACGTGGATCGTTTTCAGTGTGTTACGATTCAATTATTATGAGAAAAGGTTAGTGTTAATTTGAAAAGCACATTAATAAGCTAATTTTGATTGAATCTCGTTAATTTTCGAACTGAATAATATTATAACTATAAATCACTGTTATCATTATGCATCATGTTTCTGTTCCAAAATCTTCATAGGAAAAAAATTCAGTTGAATTGGTACTGGAAGATATTATTTAACGATACCATTTATCGTTGATTTATTAAACCATAAAAATTGTTTAATAAACCAAGAAGAAAAATAGTAAATTCCTTATTTCTAATAAGTCATTTAACTCCAAAAAGGCTTTTGACCTTCAATCCGAAGTTGTACATAGTCATTATTTTTATTATAGATATGGTCGAACACCGTTTTTTTTTTATAGCTTAATTCTAAAAAAAAATCGTAAATTAGTACTTGTTTTAGTTCTTCCCCATCCTGCTGCAATTACTTGCGTTCTTTCATAATTCCGAGGCAACGGAAGACACACTGGTTGAATCCCTCGGCTTAATGGTAAAGGCCTATCCAGTCTTAGCAGTGCAATATCGTGTCTACCGATTTCTTTATTGTAATTATAGGTGATGATTGATAGCACTCGACGTCGTAGCCCTGCTGGTTTTAATCGATTGAAACTGTAGACGTGTGTATAGACAATCAACGGCTTTGGATCGTGAACGTTGCTAAAGTGAAGAGAAAGAAAAAAATGAATTGTTATTGATAGTTGTAAAATTTTAGCTTAATGTGTAGCTGTAATGAAAGTAGAATAAATTTAAGCATAAAATAGTTTTAAAAATGATTAAACTGGAAAGAAACTCAAGCTTAGAGAATGCTTTGCCATTGGTAATTAGACATTTCTTTTAACTTAAGAGAAACATCCTGAACACTCAAAGATCCTTAGATTTTATTTCCTTTATGCTTATCATTCAACAAAAATACCATTTTATACAACTTATGTTAATAAATTTTTACTAAATTTGGTCTTTATATACTTGTATATGTTGTTTAGCTTCATTAAGAAAATGTAGAACTTTTTTTATTTTTATTATTATTATTATTAATAATATTAAACATAAAAAAGGAGTCAATTTAGTTCTACATTTTCTTAATGTCACTATCTTCTTCATAGTCACTATTAACCCACTGATTATCTTATAATTTCTATTCTGAAGGTCTGGGTTCAATTCTTAAGGATACAATTTTTCTTTATATATTTAAAAAAAAACAAAAACAAAATCAATGAGAAATAGATTTTATGTAAAAATAGCTTTTAATAGGAATAAGGTATATAGTAAAACATCAGATGACGGCGCATGCCTTTAGCGAACTTCTTTTTTTTACTTGTGATGTCACAAGTGTGTGAGGACTAGATTCAACATGGCGGATTTCATAGAAGGGTTAAGATATTAAAAATAGCGGACTTTGTAGAATGGCCTACCTGTGGGGTTTAAGATATTAAAAATGGGGGACTTGCTAGAATGGCGCTCCTCTTAAATACACAATGTGGCTTACCTTGAATTTGTTGACGCCACATCACTTCCACCTGGGAAGTATGGGAATGTGAGGCACATCGAGAAAGACATGTTCCTTCGTCTATTAGCGCCAAGTAGCGATCATCCCTTGTAGTGGTGACACATGGACGGCCCTGCCCTTGTCTTCTTCGTACTGTTCCGGTCTCTATGAAGCGGTTCCAGAATCTGCTAATCATGCTTTGGGAGGTTCCAACCGCTGCTGCCACTGTCATCTGTGTTTGGGCGTCTTCAAGACGCCCTACGACTCTCCATGCCTCATTTTCGGTAAATCCCGTTGCAGGGTTATCTTCAGGTAACACTCAACGATTCTGCCACTTGTTATTGATCCAGGAAAGTAGAGATAATCCAGCAGCGCCAGCCTCTTTACACAGGGTTGTGGGCAAATATGCAAATTAACGTTTTGCATCACATTTGCATATTCAGACAACTTTCATTTGCTTTCCTAATGATGTTCTTTAATAAATAAACTCAAATGCCTCTGTTTTTTGAGTTTATTATATTTATTTCGCAATATCCACTCAATTTTGTGAGCTGTTTACTTACAGTTATGTTCGTTACACCCAAGATTGTTCTTGCGGTTCCGTGTTTCCTATTTATTTTAGACGAAATATTTTTCTAAAAAATATACGAAGCACTAATTTTTGACGTTTCACTCTAGTGGAATGATGTCAATCACAGACACACATTCGGTTCTGACTATTCTGGCATAAATTATACAAAAAGTTTTTCCTCGAAAGAAGGCTGAACTACAACAGCTATAACTATGGAGGGTTGTTTACAATCTATGGTAACGATTTGGATTCGGGTCTATTTCCCAGAAATTCTCTTTCTCCACCAACGATCATGCTCTATTTGATGGCCATGAGATACTGCTATCGCTCTGCAGCATAGTTTCCATTGCAGGAGACTACTGCGAAGAACGGGAAGACTTACACTCAATAACCAAAAGTCATGGCACTCTCCTCCAATCAGATTCCTGTCCGTAAAGAGACAGATCCCGCTGCTTCCGTTCTCGGAATGCAGGTGCACAGGACTCCTTGATATCACACAATCACTGTAAGCAAAACTACCTGCAGAAATGGCAGCACGCCGAGAGCTATCCGCATTTGAACAGGGGATCATTGTTGGTGCCAGACGGATGGGTGCCTCAATATCAGATACAGCCAACACCCTGCAGTTTTCCTGCACAACCGTTGTGAGGGTCTATCGAGAGTACACCCAACGATTTTACAATCCACATCGGACAGCGGACGGGCCGCCCACGCCTGGTTGATGCCAGAGGTGATCGCTGGGTGACCCGGCTTGTAAGTGCTGACCGAAGGGCGACAGCGGGACAAATCACCATGCGTTACAACAATGGACGTCTCCCACAACTGTGTCCATGACGAGAATTCGGCGAACCTTGAGCGTTGCAGGCTTTAGGAGCAGGAGGCCACGACGGGTGCCATTCTTGATAGCTGCACATCGTCGGCAACGCCTAGCCTTGGCCAACCAACATCGACATTAGACCGCTGAGGACTGACGAAGGGTTGCATGGTCCGACGAGTCACGGTTTCAGCTGTATCGGGCCGATGGTCGTGTCCGTGTCCGGCGCAGGCCACACAAAGCCATGAACCCCGCTTGTCATTGGAACGTTACTCAGGCAGGTGGAGGCTCCATACTGGTCTGGGTGTTTTCTCCTGGCATGCAATGGGTCCATAGGTGCATCTGACATCCACTCTGCAAGCTACTTCCTTCGTCGATCTGCTTGGGACCACCTGCACCACTTCATGAACCGTTTTTTTCCCCGCAGGCGACGGCACGTTTCAGCAAGATAATGCGCCTCCACACACGGCCCTTGTGACACGGCAGTGGCTGGAGGAACATGCTATCGATTTCACGACAACGATTTGACCTCCACGTTCCCCAGATTGCAATCCCATTGAACATTTGTGGAACGTCATTGAACGATCTTTCAGGTCGTCACCAACACAACTGGTAAATGCAGCATCGTTTTGGAGTGCAGTGGAGGCAGCATGGCTTGCAGTGCCTGTCGATGTGTTCCGGGGGCTGGTAGACCCTCTTTCACGACGGGTCGCCGCCGTTATCCGGGCCAAAGGGGGCCTAACATGTTATTAGGCAGGTGTGCCATGACTTTTGGTGATTGAGTGTATACGTTGCCACTCCTGCTGACAACATTTCCAGAGTCCATCCAATGACCGAGGACGTCGGTTTCCCAAGGTTCGTTTTAATAGTCCAAATGCGCAAAAATCCATGGGCGATGCGTCTGGAGACTTCACTGGTATCTCGGTAAACGGTATAGCCTGGATTCCGGTTTGCTGTTCCATTCGTGTCAGAAAATTCTGGGTCGATTTGGACGTATGGCTGGACGCCTTGTCTTGGTAGAGACGGACCTTGTAAACGTCGTTTCCGTAAAGAGCAGGTAGTTCCTGTGTATAAATTGGTGTCACTACGTGATCCTGATAGTACGCAGAATTCACCTTTACATTTTGAGCCACCCTCCGTATCTGTAGCTTGCCTTGATAGGAATAACCCACGACGATCATGAATCCCTTCGAAAAAGTTTCACGACATTCTCTGTACCAATTTGGAAACGATTTGGCTCCCACTGGGCGATAAAAAAATCGCCCTTTGTTTATTGCAGTCGGACAGATAAACATATGCTTCGTCTAATGTGGCCACATACTTCCATTTATCCCCAGCGAGATTTCGTTCATACAGTTTTCTGCAATTTGTCTTACATTCTGAAATGTACTTTGGTAAGAGCTTGTGAACCTTGCTTTTATGTCTCTTTGGAAGCCCCAAATCTTTATGGATAATCTTGTTTAGGGTACGAAGAGATGTTCCTACCTTCGCAGCAATGGTCGCTGGATTGTCACCATTTTCTTGACTTTCTGAATGACAGTCTTTATGCGACTTGTAGGGGTGTCCTTGGATTTGCTTGCTTTTCAGTCCCGGAAATCTGTCCTGTACGGGCCAAACCAACACCAGCCAACACATTATGAACTCCTTTCTTCGAAATGGTGATGCTGTAATTATATTATGCGGAACATTTTTCGCGTATATGCTATATGCTGTAATTATTGCGGAATAACTAAATTTCGCGTCGGAAAGCGCTGTAACGTACCCTTCCCAAAACTGTGACACTTTCGGCGGCATTTCTCCGAACAAACTAACCCACACCCCTCCACACTAATCTTTAAGTACTCACCTGTACGTTTGCCTAAATTTGCATACCTACTGTGATTGGTTGAGACGTCACGCGCCATGCAAATCGTTATCATAGATTGTAAACAATCCTCCGTACTGCGCTGGTTGCTAGGAAGAATTGGCTTGACCGCTTCAAGACTTAGTTCTGCTTTCCACCTCGTTCTGCTTTATTCTCTCGAGACGGCAAAGTTTTTACTTTTCCACAGGTACTTGGAAAACATAGCAGTTCCCAACTCCTCGCTTCCTGTCGCCAAAAGTCTTCATGCAACAGTGACTGGAGTTTTTGTTTCATTTTTTCCATAATCAGTTCGGAGGAATAAATATGACGTCAATTTTTCTAGTAGTCACCAATCATCTCCCTTTTTACAAAAACAAACTTGTTTTTAATTTTTCTCTGATATCAACAAATTAGTAAACAGCCACTCACAAAGCTTAGAATTTGATGAAGATAAGGATTGACGATTTTAACGACAGTTCACATATAAAGCACATTTTGTAGAGAGAAAGTAATAAACAAAGTTCACATGTGCATATAAGGATAATATAAAAAACGATTAAATTGAAAGCTTCAGAGAGTTAACGAATAGATGAAAATTAAATTATAAAAATAAATGGATTTAGGATAAAATAAATATTGGTTGATCTTATAGTAAAGATTTATGATATCAGAAAACAAGGAGTAAAAAATATATATAAAAAGCCTATAAAAATAAACGTATCACGGAAAAAATAAAAATAATGAAAATAAACCGTGACAATTGACAGAATCTTTGCAGGAAATGAAACGTGTATTGCTAAGAAGCCTTTTGGCTCGTTTTCATTTGAATGACCTCTATATTCCAAAAGTTTCCTAAAGATATTAAAAGTATTAGAATCAGAAAATTTATTCGTTGCCCTTTGCTGCTTAAATATTCAGTCATCAGTTAACCCTACAATCAATATATCCTTTTTTTTTTAGAACTTTCAAAGACAAAGACTTTCGAAGGATTTTCGAACTTACTCTATAACGCAATGAGCTGCTGTTAAAACCCAGTTTCTACTGATGATGGTGCCTCCGCAAAAGGTACTTTCATCCATCTGAACCGCTACCTAAAAAAGCGTATAAAATGAAGCTTTGTTAATATTAAAAGTATACTATATACATACGCTGTGGGTTTTTTAATTTAATATTTGTTTGTAATATTAAACCAGTCAATAATCTTAAATCAATATTTATTAATGAGGAATTTTAAAAAATTGTCTCACGAAATTTCCTATTAACGGCACAGTTAACAATGTTTGTGAGACCTTAAAGAATCCGTTCGTTTACCATGACATAATTGGAGATTTTTGCTTCATAAATCGTATCGCTTATAAACGATTCTGAACCAAACCAGTTATTTAAAAGACATTGGATAATCTAAAACTGTTATTAAATTTTCAAGTTTTCTAATTAAAAATGTGAATCCCAAACGCAAATTCAAATTAAAGTCTAATATATTAAACACTCGACTTAAAGCCTATAAAGCCTATGTTTGTAATAATAGTCTGAAAAGAGTTATTCAGAATGTTCAAAAATCAATCTTAAAAAATGGATTCTAAGTAAAATAAGAAGGTATGTGATCTTATGTATAACTAAATAGAACATCCCATATTTCTTCTTGATTCCTTCTCTTTTAGAATTCATAATGAATTTTGGATTCATAATGGATATAATAATAAATTCATTAATAAAGCTATTTGTAAATACAACGCATTTAAAATAAAAGAATTAAATGTTGATAATGATAAGATATTTTTTATTCCATATCTAAATAAAAATAGTTCACAGCTAAAAAAGATTTGTAAGAAATTTAACATTATTATTGGTTCTGAATACAAAAATAAATTGAAAAACATTTTTGTAAGAAGATAAACAGGAGTGACAAGAGAATGAATGGGGATAGTTTACAGAATGGACTATATGAATTGTGAGGCTTTTTATCTTGGGGAGAGCAAAAGAACGATCAGGGAGAGGGTATCTGAACATGGGTATTATATAGAAAATAAAATGATTGACAAATCAGAAGTAGCTGAGCATTGTGTTAATAAAGGACATTGTATAAATAATGAAATCAAAATTATGTATATTGAAAAGGATTCGAAAACGAGGAAAATAGTTTAAAGCATCTGTATTAGAAATACGAAAGGTGGGAATTTGAATAGGAATGATGGAGTTGAGGTAAATCATAGTTTAGTAAGAGTGGCTAATGATTTAATAAACCAATAATATAAAATACAAACAAAGACAATGTGGTGACATGTTTTAGGCGATGCCATATCTATAAGGGAAGGCATTTAGCCTGTCCTAAACTTATTCATCCTCAAGAATTAAAAATAAATAGAAATAAAACTCATGACTAATTATTTTTGCTTACCATCCATGGATATTTATAGATTTCAGTGGGAGTTCCACCCACAATTCTTTTTTTCCCAGTTTTTTCTGCTTTTCCGCAGGCTATAATATTTAAGATAGTAGATTAATAGATAGTTTTCTTAAATTTTTTTCTTAGTTCAAAAGAATTTATTAAAAATTTAAAGACTTCAGAAAAATATCAAAAAATTCTACTTCATAAGAGACATTGCAATATTAATTTATACCTTAACGATACTTAAAATGGTGCTTACCACAATTTTGGTTCGCTACGAATGGCACTAAATTGAAAACAAATGTTTAAACTTAATTAATAAAGATCATTAATTCATTTCTTCTAAAACATTTTAGAATGTTATCAGACGTTGTTGTTGCTAGTTTCAATAATTTTTTTAAATAAAACTTATTGTTGAATGACTTGGCCTGAGTTACAAGATCAACGTCTTTTTTAAGTTGCATTTCACTGGCTAGTTGCCTATGCGTTATTAATAGGTTTGCGTGGTAGACAATGATAGACAGATAAAGAGATATTCATTGCTGATGCTATGCTAATGCTCTTGCTTCCTTCTGATGACCTTTTTAAAGTAAATTGACGTTAAACAAAATATTTAGTGACGAATTTCACAAAAACAAATTATGTTTAAAAGCTTCTAAAGAAATTAAAATTCAGTTAAGCTATTAATTTAATAAAACTTTGTTACAAAACTATGAGACCGCTTTCAAAATGTTTCATCTTGTTGATAAATGGTAGAAACGTGGTTCAGCTGTCTAATTGCTATCCTACAATTAAATGACTAAATTCCTTACTGTTATTTCCTAAAATGGGAAGAAATAAAAATGACTAAAACAATGTTTATAAGGAGATTGGAAAGAGCTAATATAAACGAGAAATGCAAACGGATATCATTGATATTCCCAATCCCAATATACAGTTTTGATTCTCACCAATGCTTGTACCTGTATATTTAAATAAATATAGGCCTAGATGCTGCTGTAGATAAGCTTTCACACGCGGCCTATATTCGTTTAAATAAAGGCCTTCTGTGAAAGTTTCTTACCTAAAACAGCATCCAGTCACACAACAATTCACAAATAGAAATGCATAAAAGTTTAATGTTATTTAAAATAGTGCACGATATATCTACAACAACATTCATGAAATAGAGCAACTTTTGGTTTATGGTTAAGGCAAAACACGCAACAAATATGTCTACAAAACATAAGATATTCGAAAAAAAAAATACAATTGCAACAGGAAGAAGAAATGTCGAGAGAGGAATGTGAAACATAAAATATAAAAGTAAATAAAAGCAATCCAGTTGGTGGAAATGCAATCGATGCATATCTCGGGATTCCGTGAACCTTGTCTGATTTACTATAAGGATAAAGTTTCCTATTCATATAAAGGCAGTAAATTTTATTTGCAGTTGTCTTTAGTGATTTTTGGTTTTCAACTAACGGTGTCTTTATTTCATCATTAAAATTTTTTACAAGAAGCCATTATTGCATAACCTTTTAAATCGAAATTATTCTTTTTAAAACTTTTTCTTGATTCTTTATTTCTATTTTATAATTTCGTTTTTGTTTTTGATAATAATAAAATATAATTATAGCATTGCTAGGATAACTATAAATCAGTTTTAATAACGTGGTGGAAAGAATGGAAATCGTAACAGCGTAGAAGCTTCAGTTAGTCAATCTGTAAAACTTTTACAGCTTTTTTTTTCATAATTCTGTAATTTCAATCTGCTTCGAATAAACGATGTTGATCAAACAAATCCCTTAAAGTAGAGATACTAAATCTAATAAAATTCCTCTCAATTGTAGTTTAAATTTGAAATTTAATGTACACCAATACATCATCGGTCTATGTATAAAAGGTTATAATTTCTAGACTCTTACTAAGTTGTAAGTTATTTAAAATAAGTGTAAAGAAGCAGACCTTATGACTAAATCCCGTGTTATTAATAACTCCAAGACTCCTAAAATACAGTGATCACTGTAGAATGTTTTTAGCAGCAATTTTAACCGACCTGCTATTGTGTCTGATCAACGCAATAACACTGCATTCTGAAGTATAAAATTTGCTGAGGATAAAATTAGTAAGCTGAGGATAAAATTTAACGTGTGTGAATACAGCTACGGATGAATTTAAAAAAAAGCTAACACCTTTGCTTAAAAAAATGTTTTTTAATTTTTTTAAAAAACTGATCTTTAAAAGATGTAATTGAGAAACCAAACCTAGGTTTCAACCTGTTAACAGGAACTGGTTAAATAGGTATGGTTAAATAAACAGGTATGTTTAAATTCGTCCATAGATTAGTAAACTATTCATTGTAATCATTATGTTTTAATGCTTTATGCGAATCCCTTTACAAGTGCTTAAAATTAGTCTGAAATAATAAAATGTAAACAGATTTAGATAGCAAGATTAAAAGATTAAATATAAAGACTGATTAGATCGGATCTTTCCTGAGTTATCAAAGATTGTAAATAATACACACACAAACACACATAACTCGTACAGCAAGACATTCACATTCACACACATAGTAACATTTAGATATCTGTAGAAAAACCGCTATTATAAGGAGCAAGAAATGCAATTTTTCTGCTAAAATCGAGACTTAGACATTTTAAAGTGAATTTCTTTTGTATTAAGGCAGCAGTTTTGTGAAAGTAAAAAGATTGGAAATGATCTGTAAAAAATTGTATTGGAAAGTCGTCAAATTCAAAATCCTAAATAAAAATCCTTTTATCCTGTGGAATAGATGTAACCGGGGAAAATGAGGTTCTGTAGACTACTGTTAGGTGATTAACAATGTGACACTTGCCATTGTGATTTTAACATTAACTAATAAGATATGAAATTATTACCAAGTATGATAAGACAAAATCATAATACTGCATTCTTTATAAAAGAATCTTTTGTATCTTTATAAAATTCTTAACCCCATATTTGATTGTGTTTATGTCGAAAAGCCACGTGACCCAGAATCATCGTTATTTGAATAAAAGAAATTAAATCAATAGTCTATATGCGTCTTTAGTATGAATTTTAATTATAATAATCATAACGAACTAGAAATACCAAAAGCAAAAGGATTTTTTAATTATGATCCTTAGTTTCCGTCTGTGATTTTCTGCAGTGAACATAATTCAAGTTCTGAATGTAAAGATGTCTGATTCTTGTATCAAAAATTCTTTTACTTGAATCCCGAAGTTTTGTAGAACCCTCTAAATCACATCTCATAAAATAGTAATCTGAGTCAGAGTTCCGTTTTGTGTGTTCCACTTTAGACACATATGACATTTATTTTGTAAGGATTAAAAGGCATAATCATTATTTTTTAACAAAGATACCATTTAAAAAATATTGTTCAAAAATGTAATAATTTCCGATTGGAATTCGGATTTCCTCCTTAAAACCTTTAACAATAGCATTACTGGGTGGGAGGCAAAATGGTATTCCTCTATTTAGCACTTACTGTCTGGAATAAGAGGGAAGACCTCTCTAGCCAGTTGACCTTCCTGAACTTAAATTCTCTAAGATATAGCATCAGAATAGAAAGAAAGACAAAGGATTGTTTTTCGTTAATTCTTTGTTATATTAAAGCAATGTATGAAAAATGTATGCTTTTTATTTAATAATTATAATTGTATAGTAATAATTTGCTTAAAAATTATAGCATTTAATTAAACAAAGAATTTCCCTGTTTCTTCGGTGTAGGGATGTGGCGACCCCATCGCCCAACCCGCGCGTTGCAATTAACCTATCTAGTGTCCAGGGATACAGCCAGACAACCCTGTTTCAGGAGTTACATATTCAGGGACTTGGTCCTCCAGGTTGAGGGCGTTGGACGTTAGGCTAACTATCTAACCCGGTAAAAGCCCATTGTTAAGAAAACCCAAAGGAATTGAAACCTGGACTGGATAAATGGTGGCGAACTGGAATGGATAAAGATGTATTACCTTTTTATTGATTTCAGCAAAGCTTGGGATAATAATGATAGGACTCCAGTGTTTCTTGCAATGAAGGAGTTCAAATTCCCGGATAAGATGTAAAAATACCGGGAATCAAGAACTGGTGGAAAATATCTGAAGACCGAACATTATGGAAAAAGTCCTAAGGGAAGTTGAGGCTCGGATCGGGCTGTAACTAATGATAATGAATAATAATTAATTTTCTTGTATCGGCTTAGTATCTGGTCTATGATGATTTACATCGTTCAAACGCTTATCAGCTAAGATCAGCCTTATCAGTATTAAGGGCTTATTTATTAGTATAAAAGAGAAATATGCCGTATTTTAAAGGAGTTTAAAGCCAAACGCTATCACACAGTTTCATCACTTCGACAATGACTCTGTTTAATTCCTGGTAACTTTGCTTTATATTACAAAATAACTAAGTTATTTGAAACTTTTTGATCAATTCCCTCATCTTTTTTTAATCCTCAGGTGAATATGAAGAGGTATTCCTAATATTTAGATAAAATCTATTCATATCTGATATAGCTCCAAGTTAAGGGTTTGGTTTCCAGAGATGTTCTTAAATTGAATACAGATGATACGATTTTAAACTTTCGCTGTTGACTGTGTTGCAAAATTTGATGAGGTTATTGCTTGACATTTCAAAGATACTAATATACAGTATAAGATGATTTTTAGTTTTTTTCTTTTTTGTTTTTGCTTACCATTCTTGGATATATTCTTGACTCTTACTTGGATTACTAATCAAGTCATAAGATTCATACTTTTTTTGTTATTAAATGGTGACTTAAGATATTGTAGATAATTTAAAAAAAAAAAAAAAACATTTTTTTACAAAAAATAATTTGTTTTATTCAAAACATTTTTTTTTGCAAAACATAATTTTGTTTTATTTAAAACTACACTTTAAGTTAAATTTATTTGGAAGAGAGGAGACAGACATACTGATTAAATAGGCCTCACTTTCTTAGCAAAATAATAGTGCTTACTTTGAATCATTAAATTTTTAATTCAATTTAATTTTTAATTTCTTAATAAAAATTAACATTCTAAGGAATTATATTATTTATTTTTATTTTTCATTACAGACATGAAATTAATTTCAACCACAAATTAATTACCAATTATATTTATTAACTGTCTTACAACCAGTTCAAACCGAATGTTATAACAAAATATCACTAGATAATTTACATTCATTTTACCCTAATACAATGTCAATCAACTCTTTGTTGTATGACAATTAAAATCCATTTAAAAATTAAAAATGCATTTAAAATCCTACTGATATAAATTTCTTTGTTATTTTTTAATTATGAATCACTACAACGTTGTCATAATCTTTCAGTAAAAATTTGATGAAAACAAAAATAGTTTAATTTATAAATTTATATGTTCTTGTCAAATAATTCAAATCTAAAACATTAAGTTATTAAAACCTTTCTGTTGTAAACCTAGCTTTACTTTACGTAATTTGTCGTTAACTATCCTTGGGCTGTAAATGAATATCCACAACAAATTACGAGTTCATGTGAAATAATTGAAATCAAAACGAGTTGAACCCTCCCAGGCAAAACTTAGTGTATATTTGTCAGATATATGTATCTGCTGAACATTAATATTTAAATCAGAAACATTATCCTTAAAATCTGGAGCTAATAATTGATGCTTAGAAGAAGAACATCTTGCTGAAAAGTCGTCTCAGATCACATTTGTCTTCTATCTGCCAAAATCATCATATGACACATCACTGTTCTCAGTCATATTTACTGTGTGGGATCTCATTATAAATGGTGAATTTCATTTTTGTAAAATTAAACCTACAATCTTCTGGTTCCTTCCAAACCATGGAACGATGAACTGCATGGTACAAACCGTTTTCCATCTGCAATTTTGAAAAGCCTGTAACACATGTCAGAAATCAAATTCGAAGAGTCTAACACTTACCTTAAGCGCCTAATTTTCTGCCCAAATGTACCCATAATACTTGATTGAGTGGAGTTGATTTTGAGTTGATAACCTACATAGACTCATGTTTGTGATAAATGCAAATGCGGCGTATAGTAGCTCTTATT
>JAFIDM010002131.1:13541970-13553244 GCA_023159025.1 Thereuonema tuberculata
CTGACAAAATTTATATACAAATTAAAAATTACACGAGATCTTTCGGGGTGGTCGACACCTCCTCCTCAGGTTAGCTAATACAATGGTTACAGAGTTTGAAGTGAGAGAGGGAGGGACACGTGACCTTGGCTTGAACCATTGTTGCATCGGGGGATCAGCAAGTAGCATCCGTTAGGTTCCCTTTAGCAATCCATGTTTTGATGGTGGTGGACACTATAACACTTATGATACAGTAGAGCAAATTAAACAAATAAAAATTGAAAGGGTCAATATTGCATAATTGTGTAAGAGAGCACAGTAAAAAAATAATAATAATAAATAAATAAATAAATAAATAAATAAATAAATAAATAAATAAAAAGTGATCGATTATTTATTTATTTATTTATTTTTCTTTTTCTTTTTTCTTTTTAATTTTTACTGTGCTCTCTCACACCATTATGCAATATCGACCCTTTCAATTGTTATTTGTTTAATTTGCTCTACTGCATCATAAGTGTTACAGTGTCCACTCAACGGATGCTACTTGCTGACCCCCCGATGCGACAATGGTTCAAGCCAAGGTCACGTGTCCCTCCCTCTCTCACTTCAAACTCTGTAACCATTGTATTAGCTAACCTGAGGAGGGGGTGTCGACCACCCCGAAAGATCTCGTGTAATTTTTAATTTGTATATAAATTTTTTCAATCATCCATGTGTGGTGGCCTTAATTTCATCCGTATTATTATTTCTTTTAATTAACTTTGTAATATTAAGAAAATGTTTCTTTTTAGATTGTAAAGCATTTTAAAGAAGCCACTTAAAATAAATTGGCACTAAATACATTAAATACAGATTACTTGTTTGAAAAATAACACCTACTATTTTTGGTTACTCCCCATCCTGCCACAATTCTTGTATCACCTGGGATTTTGTTTTCAGAGGCAAAACATATTGGTTGGATTCCTGTGCCGTACTGCAAAGGAACAGTCAGTTCTAATAATGCAATATCGTGTCTGCCATTATCATAGTTAAAGTCCTTCTGAAAGATGTTCTTTATATTCAATGTCTGTCCTGACATTTTTGTCCTACTATGTATGTTGGCTATTACTTTCAAAGATTCAGGTTCAGTACTAGAAAAAAAAATCGAAAGTTTGTGAATTTCAAGTTTTAGAAATTCTGACTACAATTAAGTTGATTTGCATTGAATTAATGCTTCTTAAACAATCTTTGTTAGGCTTATCTAAAACATGTGTAGTTATTGTTTTACATTTGAACTTGTCCCTGGTGTTGTGAGATGTTATCCTGAAGCGTCTAATAATATAGCGTTATCTTTTATTTTTATGAGCTAAGTTTTAAGAAAAATATAAGAGACCACCATAGCCTAGTAGAAAAGTTACGTCCAAAAATTACACTTATTTTCTAGATAAGAATTATGTAGAATGCTTTTGATTTTTTTTTCACCCACATCAACTTAAAATGAATAGAATTGCTATAATTAAACCTAAACTTTTCAAATCTTGACACAAACTTCTTCTATAGATAAACGGTAATCTGTAATCGTTTATTGCACAGTAACTCAAGACTTTTTTCTTTTTCATTCTCACTGTACTGAGATGACCTTTTGTTTGTGACTTAAAACCATATTTTCAATCTATCCAGATTCCTTTCCTCATTCCAGTCAGATACATTTATTTCTGATAACCCTCACTTTCATTATTGTGAATGACATTTGGGAAATTTCATAAAAGTGAGGACTGATTCTTAGCGGCAACTTTAAAATATTTTTAAATGTTGTGCCAAACTGAACCAACATCAGTTTTGTACTTGTGTTAATTATTAAAGGTTCAAACCTACTACTGCTATTTTTCCAGTAACGGTATAAAGATTTCTTTTTTTAAAAGGTGATCGTTGTTACAGATAAAAATATAAATTCCCAAAAATCCAAGAAAAGAAAATGAACATATTTGGCTGAATACAAGAAATAAACTTTTATTAGTACATTGTTTAATTCTTCTGTTCCCAAAAATTTCTTTTTATAATTAATAGACTTTATTACTTGAAGGGAAATTAAAAATTCCTGTTTTATCATAAATTAGAACTATACTTACTTTATTACACAATGAGCAGCAGTTAAAATCCAGATAGTGCCTACGATAGTGCCTCCACAAACTAATGCCTTTTTTGAGGTGACTAATACCTTAATATTGCAATACCTTAATATTAGAGGAAGCAATTTCAAAAATAAATTACAGAATACTGTTTAATAACAATATATTTATTAATACTTAAAATGGTTGTTAACAAATTTCTTATAATAATAATAATAATAATAATAATAATATTTTCAATCGATTTCTGTTATATATAAATTATAAATTTATTATTTATTCGAATTAAAAATAGATTGAGGATGGAATATCTGAAAATATCAGAAATTTGTTTGGAAAATCCCTCATTGGCAAATGGGCTAGAAATTGTTGTTTTAGGATGACTGAAAAACCACTACAAAAAGGACGCTTCTATATAAAGTATTGCCAGAAAAAATCCGACAATAACTGAATTAACAATAAAAGAATCTAAAAGAAAACGACAGATAAAAGAAAATAAATAAGATATTACAAGTTTATGAAAAGGAAACTGACATATATACACATTACATATACAAGATATATATACATCAGATATAATATACATATATTATATGTATATTATAAGAAAGATATATATACATTAATCTTATGCCACGAAACTTGAGGAAAAAAATATTAAAAACCAAAAAATGTTGTCTCTCAAACAATAGAACGATAGAAGCAGTTTGAGGATCAAAAGAAAAAGTAGTCAATATGTTGAAATGAGAGACAATAAAATATTAGAGTTCAAGGATATATAAAGAATTTTGTGCAAGATAAGATTTTCTGTAGAGTCTAATAATTAAAAATTAGAAATATTTGTTCCCTTTTTTCTATCTATTTATAATCGATTTACTTTAAAAGAGGCCTCTTAAGATTGTGAAATTTAATATTTTCACTTTCTAAATCATTTTAATTTAACGGTATATATTTCATTAGAAATTGAAAATTAACATTGACGGTATTTTCTTTCCCGAATCAAATAAAGATTTCCACCACTTACAATCCACGGATACTGATTTTCGTCTACTTCAGTTCCGCCAACGATTCTTTGAATTCCTTTGTTCTTTTGTTTATTAGCTGTGAGAAATAGTTTATAAATATCAGATTTTCTGTTTTTTTTTATTTCTTTTCCTATGTAATAATTTTTAAGTGAAATGCTTAAACAAAATTCTACCGACATCTATAATGGAAGTTTGTAAAAAAAAAAAGTTACTTACTAATTTTTTGCTTGACAGGAAAACCTGTGTTTACAAAGAAAATTTTCTACAATTATTCAAATTATAGAAATTATGATATAGTTTTTAAGAAATATGATAAATAGAAATTTAATTTAACAACAAAGCAATAAAAACGAAAGCAAAAACAGCACCAGAATAAACAAATTGCCATTCTGAATCAATTATAGGGGGGAATTGGGGACGGCCGTTTCATCCTTACAAAGACTCTTCAGCCCAATCCGCTTACCCCGATAAAAGACCCACAACGGCAAGAACATATCTGAAGGCCACCGACACTCCTGGCAGTGACCCCCGACAACACAAAAAACAATAAAATAAATTGGTGTGTTCTAAAACACAATCAAAAACCTTAACCCACAACTCGCAGGTGTAAAAGGCTTTTAATAAGCGAACTCAAATTGGGGGAATTGGGAACTGTTTTTGCTTTCGCTGTTATTGTTTTATTGTTAAATGCACAGCACGTTAAATTTATTATTTAGGATATTTTCCTTCTTTCCGAACCTTTAGTTCGCTTATGGATGCCGCCTTATTGAGTTGTCAAAGTGACATTAAAACTGAGCTAACTGAGTTAATAATTATTTAATGTTTATGAATAAAAACGATTATTTTGAACTTCGTAAAAAATATTCAAATAAGTGAATTATTTTATTTGATTAAACAAGGCAGGATGAAACATTAATTAAAGAGAGTCACAATAGCGCAGCGTTCATAAGCAGATTTAGCACGAGAATTATATCATAGGGATTTAATATTAGGATACAAGTAATGATTAACGATATTCAGTGAAAGAGTCAAGATTAATTTAACGTCGTGAATCTGCATAATAAGTGAATGACAATTGCTGTGATACCAGACATTAATACTGAGAGACATTTGGTGAACAGTTGAGAACATTTATTGAAAGATACAACGAATGTCAAAATAATCAACTAAAAGGTTATTGATCAATTTATTATAGGCAGTCCCATTAATATATTTAAATCCCCCAATCCATGATTACCCTTAAATTTTCAATCTCCACTTACAACATAAGAGTTATTAATAATTAAGAGATAACAGAAACCTTCTCTGTAAATATACAGTTTTCATTAGTGCATGTATTAATCAAATTTATATGTGTAAATACAGCAAGTATAATTGAAAATAAGTTTCGTCCATCATTGGCAGTAAAGTGTGTGTATTATTGATGTCGTATTCAATGTCTATGCCTAAGTAGCTGTTTATTAGGCCTTGGTCTTTGATTACGAACAATTGGTTCAATGAACGTTTGATGTTCATCTCGTCCTATTATAAGTATGTCGTCCACGTAAATAAGAAGTATATACTTATCTTTGTTAGCATTTTATGTGAAAATACAAGATTCGAACTTGATTTCGTGAAAACCATTCTTCAGTAATTTGTCTCTTGAGTGTTGCCTGCCAATTTCAACCTGCCTGTTTGAAGCCATAGAGTGATTTCAATAATTTCAAGCCGTAGCATTTTTTGTCTTTCATTTCCACGCGTTCTTGAACTTCCATGTAAACGTCATAGTCGATAGTTCCGTTTAGATATGCTCCTTTCACATCATATCGATGTATTTCAAGACCTTCTTGTAGTACCAATGCATTAGCATTCTCATTGTAGTCAAACTAGGAGTTGGGGCATAGGTGCGCCCGTAATTTATTCCTTTTCTCTGCATGTAGCCATTGACCACTAATCGGCTCTTGAACCTAGATATATTCCCTCTTGTATCCTTTTTAATCTTGAATATCCATTGGGTCGACAATGGGCTAACATAATCAGGAACCTCGGCTTCCATCCACGTCTAGTGATCATCAAGATTTTTCAGTTCATCGTTTATCACTTATTTCCATTTTACACTATTTTTTCCTTCCATAGCCTCAGTTCAATTCGAGTGTGTATCATCACAAACATTGGTGTGTATCCTGATCTTAGGATTTCGTTTGACTTGGCGGCTTGTTAGTTTCATGTAATCCTTCTCTTCTTCGGATTGATCATCAATTGATCAATCATGTTCATGTTCAGATGAATCGCCACATTCACTTATCTTTGTCGAAATATCATTACTTGATACGGATTCTGCAATAGAAACTTTATCCGTCGATGTGCTTTTTTCTAATGAACTTGTATCATTGTCATCATGACCTTTGGTGAAAAATTCTATTGCGCAATAAATTTGTTTGGAGAATTCGAAAAAGCATTTTTCTGGGATATTTGCACAAAATAAGAGATTATGTAATCTACGATGTAGAAAATAGGAAAATTGTAGAAATATGAAATATTTACATCGATGAGTTTTCAATGAGTTTTGCCTGTTTAGGCAAGGAAGCGAACTTCTTAATAAGGGTAAAGACAAAGAGGACAATTATTTTGAACTTCGATCCATCACCAAAGGTCATGATGGAAATGATACAAGTTCATTAGAAGAAAGCGCATCGACGGATCAAGTTTCTATTGCAGAATCCAAATCAAGGGAAGATATTTCGTTAAAGTTAAGTGAATGTGGCGATTCATTTGAACATGAATCAGATGATCATTTCGAAGAAGAAAAGGAATGTATGAAACTAAGAAGCCGCCAAGCCAAACGAAATCCTAAGGTTAGGATCCACATCAAAATTTGTGATGATACACACTCGAATTACACTAAGGCTTTGGAAGGAAAAAACAGTGTAAAATGGAAAGAAGCGATAAACGATAAGCTGAAAAATCTTGAAGATCACCAGACGTGGATGGAAACAGAAGTTCTTGATTATGTTAGCCCTTTGTCGACACAATGGATATTCACGATTAAAATGGACACAGCAAGAATATAATTAGGTTCAAGGACCGATTAGTAGTCAATGGCTACATGCAGAGAAAAGAAATAACTTATGGGCGCACCTATGTCGTTGTTATGTATGAAGATGAGGTCGAACCAAGCACAGATCGACCTGGTAAATTGACAGCGCTAGTAGCAACAACATATGCAATAACAGAGACTCTTTTATTAGCTACAAAGAGCTGAAAAAACAAATCCAAGTGTATGGAGCTTCAGACGAACCTATACAAGCTCTCGGAATAGGAACAGTAGACTTAAACATTGAAGTTTTCAAAGACATGTTACAAATAGTAAGAATTGGCAGAATTTTTAAGTCGCCAAGTTTCTTCGTTATGTGTGTAGGCAGAACTTTTATCCCGTTAAATACACTTCACACACGTTAAACTTATGTTCAAGAAATGTTTACATCAAAGAAAACCGGCATGGAAGCAGAATGAAGTGTCACCCTGCATAAAACACCTAAAAAAATTTGGAAGTATTGCGTGATAAATTTGCTTGGCGAACTCGAAAAAGCATTTTTCTGGGATATTTGCACAAAATAAGAGGTTATGTAATCTACGATGTAGAAAATAGGAAAATTGTAGAAACAAGAAATATTTATATCGATAAGTTTTCAATGAGTTTTGCCTGTTTAGGCAAGGAAGCGAACTTCTTAATAAGGGTAAAGACAAAGAGGACAATTATTTTGAACTTCGATCCATAACCAAAGGTGATGATGACAATGATAAAACTTCATTAGAAGAACATGCATCGACGGATAAAGTTTCTATTGCAGAATCCAAGTGAAGATATTTCGACAAAGACAAGTGAATGTGGTGATTCATCTGAACATGAATCAAATGATGATCAATCCGAAGAAGAGAAGGATTATATGAAACTAAGAAGCCGCCAAGTCAAACGAAATCCTCAGGTCAGGATACACATCAACGTTTGCGATGATACACCCTCGAACTCAGGCTATGGAAGGAAAAAACAGTGTAAAATGGAAAGAAGCGATAAATAATGAGCTAAAAAATCTTTGTGATCACCAGATGTGGATGGAAATTGAGCTTCCTGATTATGTTAGCCTAATTATTGGCGACACAATGGATATTTAAGATTAAAAAGGACGCAACGTAGAATATAATTAGGTTCAAGAGACGGTTAGTGGTCAATGGCTACATGCAGAGAAAAGGAATAAATTACGGGCGCATCTATGCCCCTACTCCTAGTTTGACTACAATTAGAATGCTAATGCATTGGCACTACAAGAAGGTCTTGAAATACATCGATATGATGTGAAAGGAGGATATCTAAACGGAACTATCGACTACGACGTTCAAGAACTGGGTGGAAATGAACGACAAACAATGCTACGGCCTGAAGTTATTGAAATCACTCTATGACTTAAAACAGGCAGGTTGAAATTGGCATACAACATCAGAGACAAGTTACTGAAGAATGGCTTTAACGAAATCAAATTGGAATCTTGTATTTTCACATACAATGCTAACAAAGATAAGAATATACTTCTCATTTACGTGGACGACATACTTACAATAGGACGAGATGAAAAGATCATCAATAACATCAAACGTTCATTGAACCAATTGTTCGTAATCAAAGACCAAGGCTACTTAGGCATGGACATTGAACACGACACTAATAATACACACTCTTTACTGCCAATGAAGAACGAAACTTATCTTTGAATATACTTGCTGTATTTATTAACCATATAAATTTAATTAATACATGCACTAATGAAAACTGTATTTACAGAGAAGCTTTCTGTTATCTCTTTATTATTAATAACACTTATAATTGATCAATAACCTTTTAGTTGATTATTTTGACATTCTTTGTATCTTTCAATGAATGTTCTCAACTGTTCACCAAATGTCTCTCAGTATTAATGTCTGGTATCACATAAGTTGTCATTCACTTATTACATCCACTTTGACTGTATTGTTGGTTGTTGTCACAATACAGTATGCTTGCCCTATCTGCTAGATTCTGGAATTGCAGTTCCGTTAGTATTCTCTTGCAACTGAGGACATTTTGAGCACATTCGCTACACGAGATCAATTCGCTTTCCTGGATTGATTGCGATTCGAGTCTTTGCTTCTTGCTGCTCCAGGATATAAGACTGCCACCGATATATATTACATTTGATGACGTTGATTTTCCATTTAATCTATCACCAAAACTTGTATCTTGGTACGCATATAATTCGTTCTCTTCCTTGGACAAAATTATCTTCATATTTTCTGTACAATGCAGATATCTTAGGATTCTCTTAACGTTTTGCATATCCATAGTTATTGGCGAGCTATTCCTTTCAGCCCATCTGTTGACGGCATAGATAATGTATGGTTTACTGCAGTTACTTAAGTAATTGAGGCTTCCCACCACGCTTCTATACTTAAGATGATCGTCTTTATTAAATGCTTTGGCTTCTTCTTTCATGAGTTGGGATTTCCGAGATACTTCTATCATTGGAGAGATTACGGGTTTGCAATCCTTCATTTGGTGCTTTATTTAAAGATCATGTATAAAATGTCCTTGTGAAATGGATTTTTTTCGATTATTGATGTCGTATTCAATGTTCATGCCTAAGTAGCTGTTTATTCGGTTTTGGTCTTTGATTATAAACTATTGGTTCAATGAACGTTTAATGTCATTGATGATCTTTTCATCCCGTCCTTATTATAAGTATGTCGTCGACGTAAATGAGAAGTATATACTTAACTTTGTCAGTATTGTATGTGAAAATATACAATGGACTTCGGACTGAGTCCGAACTTGTTCGGACTGAATATTTCACGCCAATTTCGACCTGCCTGTTTTAAGCCATAGAATGATTTCAATAACTTCAGGCATTTTTTGCCTTTCATTTCCACGCCTTCTGGAACTTTGATGTAAACGTCATAGTCGATAGTTCCATTTAGATAAGCTCACATTGATGTATTTCAAGACCTTCATTTAGTGCCAATGTAGTCAAACTAGGAAAAGGGGCATAGGTGCGCCTGTAATTTATACCTTTTCTTTGCATGTAGCCATTGACCACTAATCGGCTCTTGAACCTAATTATTTTCCCTCTTGCGTCCTTTTTAACCTTGAATATCCATTGTGCCGACAATGGGCTAATTTAATCAGGAACCTCGGTTTCCATCCACGTCTTGTGATCTTCAAGATTTTTCAGCTTATCGTTTATCGCATCTTTCCATTTTACATTATTTTTTCCTTCCATAGCCTTAGTGTAATTCGAGTGCTTATCATCACAAACGTTGATGTGTATCCTGATTTTAGAATTTCGTTTGACTTGGCGGCTTCTTAGTTTCATATAATCCTTCTCTTCTTTTGATTGATCATGAATTGAACATGAATCGCCACATTCACTTACCTTTGTCGAAATATCTTCACTTGATATGATTCTGCAATAGAAACTTTATCCGTCGATGCACGTTCTTCTAATGAACTTGTATCATTGTCATCATCACCTTTGGTGATGGATCGAAGTTAATAATACTTGTCCTCTTTGTCTTTACCCTTATTAAGAAGTTCGCTTCTTTGTCTGTTTTCATTGATGTAAATATTTCTTGTTTCTATAATTTTCCTATTTTCTACATCATAGATTACATGATCTCTTGTTTTGTGCGAATATCCCAGGAAAATGCCTTTTCGGATTCTCCAAACAAATTTATTCTGCAATAGAACTCTTGATACTCTTAAATCGCAATACTTCCAAATTATTTGAGGTGTTTTACGCAGGGTGACACTTCATTGTGATACCATCGGGTTAACGGGACCTCAAACATGACACTTTGATGTGGCGTACGATTTAGGATATAGTTAATGCATTCCACATCATGCGACCAATATGTTATCGGCAGCTTGTCATCAATTAGCATGGTTCGAACTGTGTCTAACAATGATTGATTGAACCTGTCAGCAATTCCTTATTGCTGACGTTGGTATAACGAGGAATGCTGAAATTTAATTCCCATTTCTTTTAGAAAGGTCATGATATTATTATTCATTTTTTTCGGCTCCCTGATCGAATAGAAAGTGTTTGCCTTTGTAACCGCAGCCACGTTCAGCATAAACGATGAATGACTTTGACTTGCTCAAATACTGCGTCTTTGCTATCAATTATATCAACAAAACTTAGTCTCGAGTAATCGTCAATGAAAGTCAGTATGTATCTCTTCTCTTTGTCGTTATGTGTTTGTATGGTCCACAAACATAGGTATAAACATATTCTATGGATTTGGACGATCTTATGTCCTTGAATCTTCTGTGGCTGATATTAGTCATCTTTCCAATGAGATTCTGAAACGTTGTGTTTTTAAAATCTTATTAGATATTTATATGTTTTAAACGCTTTTAATTAATTTTGTGCCAATGTAGTAGGCAACGAGAAATTTTATATATTCAGGCACGTTAAATAGTCTTGTATCCAACTAATTTCAATATCTGGTACAGATCCTCCTTTATCTATGATTTCAGATGCTAACAATTTCACCTTAGTCTTGTATGCGGTAAATTATGATCATTCTTTAATTTGCTGATATTAAGTAGGTCCCTCTTTAAATCTGTTACCTTCAAGTGTTCAACTACACTGAATTTGTCATCATTTTCTTTCAGTAGTTTATGTGAGTCACTGTTCTCTTGGATCAATATCCTAAACTTCTCTTCAATAGACTCAGATATTACTCCCACTGCCTTTTGTGCTTTGTTAAGAAGTTTATATTTTATGGGTTTCTCTTCCGTAGCATTTATGTCGGCCAATGGCGTATTGGCCCCATCCCACAAACCGTCCTTTTGAAGGGACGTCCTTGTATTCATCTTCTATTCAATTATCTCTACGAAACCTCAGGAGATTACTTGCCATATTGCGTTCTTTAGTATATTACGTAATACAATATCTTATTGTTCTTTCACACGAAAAGTAACTCAGCTTATTGAGTTAAAACATTTATTCTTTAATATCTATACTTTTACATTCAAATATATATTTTTATCATTACGTGTGTTGTTTATCTCTTATTGTATTCCTTTTGTGTTTACTTGATTTTATTTACTCTACTCTTACTGAATCAAGGGATCATAATTTATTGCT
>JAFIDM010002131.1:13570091-13632752 GCA_023159025.1 Thereuonema tuberculata
ATATCTATACTTTTATTTTCAAATATATACTTTTATCATTACGTGTGTTGTTTATCTCTTATTGTATTCCTTTTGTGTTTACTTGATTTTTATTTACTCTACTCTTACTGAATCAAGGGATCATAATTTATTGCTTGTACAAAAAAAAACATTCTTTAAGCTCATAGGAAAGGTTTCTGGGACAGTGATCAGATTTTCTGTTTTTTTTCTTTTTCTATATAATAATTTTTAAGTGAAATATTTAAACAAAATATTACCGACTAGTATAATGGAATTCTTCCACTACACTAGAAATAAATGTTAAACACTACATTTATTTCGAGAAAAAAAAACAGCAAATTTTCGAGGAGAAAATAAAAAAACGTCTCCTCTTCTTCAAGCCTTTACAAATAATAATATTAATATTAAATCACGAGATTTTGAATTTACAATATCCGTGAATATAAACAATACAATATTAATACAATATATTATTAAGTTACGAGATTAGAACTTACAATATTATAGAACATCGTCTTCTTCACAATAATCCTCGAGTTGTGTGTCCAAATTTAATTGTTTTTTACAATCTAGATCTTCAATTATTACTTTGCTGTTTTTTTCTCGAAATAAATGTAGTGTTTAACATTTATTTCTAGTGTAGTGGAAGATGCTTAACAGTATACTTTACAGAAAAGGTTTGAATAGTCTAATGGAAGTTTGTAAAAAGAAAAAAAAAGTTACTTACTAATTCTTCTTTGCTTGCCAGGAACACCTGTGTTTACAAAGAGAAATTTTTACAATTATCCAAATCATAGAAATTATGATATAGTTTTTAAGAAATATGATAAAAAGAAATTAATTTATTTATGATTTATGATTTAATGATAAGAAATCTAAGATTATTAGGGAAAACTGTAATGTTATATATATTATTAAATTGTTAGAAATTCCTAAATCAAACAACTTTAAACTTTTAAATACAGCTTTCATTAGCTAAGCAAAGTGTGGTTCAGAATTATTCAAACGAAGGTATTACTCACCTTTAATAATAATTCCAAACCGGTTCAATTTATATTGTGAAAAATCAATGATTTAAAAGAATATTTAGCCGAAGAGATTCGCTATTCAATAAGAGAACCGATTGTCAAGTTTATAACAATAACGACGCACGTTTGCATACGATACGAAGCAACGGTTAGTCCCAGAAGCAGAATATCAAGCGACGGCGCGACATTGTCGAAGAACGAAAATGAGGGCTGCAGAAAGATATCGAATTTGAGATACCGCTTCTTTTTTTTTTTTTTGGTTGTCGATTTGGAGATTCCGCTTTTTTTGTGTATACTTGAGGTAGCCCTTACCTTACAAAAGTCTGCCGACCCTGGTATAGAATGAACGTTTTTTGTGGGACATAAACGGAAAAAATGCCCGCACCCGCAGAAAGTTCTTCGTCTTAGCATCAATCGTTGCAGAAAGATAAAACATTCTGCCTCCGGGCGGTTAGTTAATTATTGCAGTGGTTGAGGTAAAAAAATGAAGGAATGAAGATGTATCTAAAATGGCGAAGAGAATTATGCACATAACCTATCTTCTTATAATTAGAGGCTGATCTTTTCTACAGTTTTAAACTAAAGAGATGTGCTATTGAGATATTAATCCTGATTTTACAGTGTTTTTAGGAAGTTGCCTCGAGTAGGTCCTAACTGAGGTTTACTAATAAGAGCCAATGAATGCCGTCATATTGAGTTGTCAACGTGACATGAAAAGTGAGCTAATCTTCGTAAACGAATCTAGTAATGATTATTTGATGTTTATGAATAAAAACGAATTATTTGAACTGCGTAAAAGATAATCAAGTAAATGACTTATTTTATTTCATTAAACAAGGCAGGATGAAACATTAAATAAAGAGAGTCACAACAGCGTTCATAGACAGATTTAGCTGAGAATTAAATCATAGGGATTTAATATTAGGATATAAGTAATGATTGACGATATCAGTCAAAGAATCAATATTAATGTAACGTCGTGAATCAGCATAATAAGTGAATGACAATTATTGGTGTGATACAAGACATTAATACTGAGAGATATTTGGTGAACAGTTGAGAACATTTATTGAAAGATACAAGGAATGTCAAAATAATCAACTAAAAGGTTATTGATCAATTATAAGTGTTATTAATAATAAAGAGATAACAGAAAGTTTCTCTGGAAATATAGTTTTCATTAGTACATGTATTAATCAAATTTAGGTTTATAAATACAGCAAATATATTTGAAGATAAGTTTCGTTCTTCATTGGCAGTAAAGAGTGTTTATTATTGATGTCGTATTCAATGTCCATGCCTAAGTAGCTGTTTATTCGGCCGTGGTCTTTGATTACGAACAATTGGTTCAATGAACGTTTGATGTTATTGATGATCTTTTCATCTCGTCCTATTATAAGTATCTCGTCGACGTAAATGAGAAGTATATACTTACCTTTGTTATCATTGTATGTGAAAATACAAGGTTCGACTTGATTTCATTAAAGGCTGTTCAGTAACTTGCCTCTGAGTGCTGCCTACCAATTTCGACCTGCCTCTTTTAAGCCATAGAGTGATTTCAATAACTTCAGGCATTTTTTGTCATTTCCACCACTTCTGGAAATTCGATGTAAACGTTATAGTCGATAGTTCTGTTTAGATATGCTCCTTTTACATCCATTGATGCATTTCAAGATCTTCTTGTAGTGCCAATACCATTAACATTCTAATTGTAGTCATACTAGGAGTAGGGGTATAGGTGCGCCCGTAATTTATTTCTTTCTCTGATTTTATCAGATTTATTAGATTTTCTGCTTTTTTTTTCTTTTCCTGTATAATAATTTTTAAGTGAAATGCTTAAACAAAATATTACCGACTAGTATAATGGAAGTTTGTAAAAAAAAAAAAAGTTACTTACTAATTCTTCTTTGCTTGTCAGGAACACCTGTGTTTACAAAGAAAATTTTCTACAATTATTCAAATTATAGAAATTAGATATAGTTTTTAAGAAATATGATAAATATAATTTAAGTTATTTAATGGTTTCTGATTTAATGGTAAGAAATCTAAGATTATTAGTGAAAATTATAATATTACATATAATATTAAATTGTTAGAAATTCCTAAATCAAAAAATGTTATTTTAAACTTTTAAACACAGCTTTCATTAGCTAAGCAAAGTGACATATTCTAGGAAAATTAGATGTTGACAGTATAAAAGGTCGAATGAAAATAAAAATCATGAATTAAGAGATATTATCATTATCCACAAGTCATAGTCATTATTTCAATCCACAACTTAACAAAATAAATTTTTTTTTTTTTAAAAGTTTAACGAATTGATTACATTCAGTAGAATATCATTTTACAAGCAAACAAAACATTTAGCAAGAGATTTTACTACATAATTTACAAAGGTGAAAAAGGACTCGAGAAAGAGAACTAAAGAGAAAGAATTTATATTGCTAAGGCTAAATATCCAAATCGAACAGTTTAATTCCATTTTTATCAAAATAAAAGTTTATTATTCATCCACTGAACCATTAAAATATCGAAGAATATCTTTTCATTTTAGTTTTTTATTTCTCTGAACTGAAACCTAAATCTGGGACTGAATCCCGCATTTTTGATCTTTGCAAGGTTTGTCTGAAAAATGAAATTAAGAATAAATGAACAAAAGGAATAAATGGACAAAACAACATAAAATGTCTAGGTAGACAGTTCACTGATTCTCAACAGAATTTGCTCCGGCTAAGAAATAGAAATCCCAATAAAAAAATTGAAAGCTTCAAAAAAGAGAGATTTAAAGAATTCGCATATCGTGCGGAAATAAAACATCAGTATGCCAAAAACATCAACATGCAAATGTTAAACTGCCCACTACAGGCCTATGCAGCCCTTTGGGTCGTGGCGCTTCATGACTAAGTTGTGGTCGGGTGGTCAGCCCGACGCCCGCCCGCCTTTAACTCCCAGGAAATAAATCAGGTACCCATTCGACAGAGGGATGGGTAGACCCTCGGATCCGTTTGGAGGAGAATGGTGCATGGAAAAATCCCCGCCCTCCGCCGAGGCGGGAATCGAACCACCGCCTTCAACCACCGGGTCTACATGTTCAATTTTGTTCAATTGTCGAAATGATACCCCAAGGACCTACATAGGCCTGTAGTGGGCTATTTTTACAGTTTGTCTATACTGACTCGATAATGACATGATAATCTCGATCCAATGTGGCTACTTCCACATTGATCTGAGTCGCCTGAATGATGTAAAATGGGATCTAAACATAGCAAATGAACTCAATGAGGGCATCGCTTGAAACCGTAGTTTACCTAGTTTATCTCTTATAGTTTGGTCACAAAATTGGAAAAACTTAGCCATATGACAGACAGAATAACGTTTTTATAATAAAAGATTAAACAAACTTGGGAGTGTCTTGGGAGTGTAATGCATAATAACCTCTATCCAATGTGGTTACTTCCGGTTGATCTGAGTCGCCTGAATGTTGTAAAATAGGATCCAAACATAGTAAATGAACTCAATGAGGGCATCGCTTGAAACTTTAAAGACAACGACTTCAATAAATGAGTTTTGCCTGCTTACGAATAGTAGTGTCACTTTTAACAATGTAAGCATTTGATAGAATACACATTGTAAGGGTAGGTTGGTTTTATGGTTATTATAAAACTGGGAATTGATTTGTTTAATAAAATATTTGCTGAAAAATGTATTAAGAATATTTTTTTGCTTACAAAAATAACTTCAGGAAACAAAGTCATTCTATTTAATAAAAGTGACCCAACATAGAGAACAGAATAAATTCGGAATCAGCCAAACACAGTCATACTTTGACATTTAAGAAGTAAAAAGCAGTCTCTATTAAGTAAGTTTTGTTGATTGCACGACCATTTACTTTATTACTTTTGTGGAAAGTCTGTCAAAAAATAAAAACTGAAAAAATTTGAATTTGAATTTGATTTTGGGTATCGTCTTGACTTTCAACATAAGTTGGAATTATGTAATTTATTTTTATATATCAAAAAATTCTTTTTTTTTTTTTTTCTTCTTGTTGTCTTTCTTGTTGTTTAGCTGAATTTTCAGTAGAGATTGTTCCATTCTTGCCGCCTTGTTGTTCTGTATAAATTACATTCTCGTTTTGGACTATATCTCTTTAAAGTCAATATTTTTTGTGATGGGAAAGTCTTTATAGGCCAGTCGACACAAAAAAAGGCAAACATCGCAAACGCGCATTTATCTACGATTTTTTTATAAGTTGTTAGTACCCCTGAGAGTAGTTTATATCCAAGTTTGCAATCCTGAAAACCCTGTGCTACTCCCGTGGTGCTCGAAAAACTGCGAAATTCCGGCACTTGTTTTATTTTTACGAATTTACGTTTGAGATGAAAAAAATATCGCTGCAAATAAACATACATATGTAAACATACATTGAAATATACACAATACATGAATATATATAGAATAGATAATAACCCCAGAATACAGATGAGTCCCGCTAAGGTACGTCACAAATCTAACGATAATACGGGCGATTACCGCTACGGGTCCCCTTACTGTGTAGCTCTCGGAATTATTTGGAGCCGTGGAAGTGAGACCGAGAACTGTGTGCAATGCCTATGTGAAAAAGGGACAGCATGAAAAAAGTTACAAAATTTTATACTGGTGCCCAGCTATAGAAATCGTTTATGCCAGGTTCCTGGCAGTCGGATCGATTGTTTATTGAATAAAACCTCCGAAGCGCGTGCACGTGTTTGTAAAATTTTGTTGAATCCGTGTTATACACGTAACATAACGTAACGCTTTGTTCAGTATTACAATGCCAGTTGTGTTAGAAGCGACAGTTTCGAACACTATCGCAGTTCTTCCGTTGAAATCTTTAAGTCCGGACCTCAGTGAAATAAAAGAAAAGTTGAAAATAAGTGTGATCGGGAATAAACTTCGCACGGGATGTCGGATTCACCGGGCAATTGTTGTATATGTCGCTTAATTACTGGAAGGCAAAGTGGTGGTTGTTAAACAAAAGGGATTTTCACACTTATGGAAGCAAGTGAAAAACTTGGTCTATGAGAAAACAAATATTTTCCCTCGAGGAGGAATGAAGTCTCCGTACATGATTCATGCAGAAAGAAGTAAGCTTATATAGCGGCAAAGAATGTTGCTGCGTCTGTTTGTCTGTTCGTCGAGTTGCCGTCACCTAGATCATCGTCACGTCAATAGCATCAGCATCACGTCACAAAACTGGAAAACATCTGTTTCTTGTGTGGAGAAGAGATCATAGAAGCGCCAGGTAAAACTACCAGCAGCTAGTAAGAACCCAGTGCACAAAGTTGAAAAATCATCGATGAAGGCGGCAGTTATTGAAGCAGCTGCACGTCGAGGTGATGAGTGGGGCCAGCAGATTATAGATCGTCTTATTCGTGAGAGGACTGACCTAGGAGCTGCTGATGCTAGGTACAACTACCGTTGCCACCAGAATTGGTACCCATTACCGAGATCTCTGGACAAGAGGCCATTAATGCGCCCCGAGGCAAGTAATCTGCCACAAGCTATGGAAGCTATTTATTCGTACCTGCAAGAAAATATAGAAGAGTACCAAACCTCACTTCAAGAGCTAACGGAGCAGATTACAGGTGAGTATGTTCCAGACGTAAGAACAAAGCTCACCGCATCAAACATTTTGGCGATAAAATTTTAATAACAGAAGTTGGCCGAGGCCATAGGACAGTGGTGTGCTTCAGAGATGTCGGACAAGCGATTCTACATCAAAACTGGTACGAGGAAAGAAAAGCCAACATGAGGGAGAAGAGGTTGCGAATAATGGAAGCTGCGGCAGGAATCTGTTTGGAAGATATTCACGCAGGAGTTTTTGACACCTTTCAATACCCTCCATCTGACTCTTTCTTGCAAGAAATTGAATCACCAATTCCTGAAACGATACAAAGGTTTTTCTTGGTGGACTTACCATCAGGTGCAGAAATGGTTGGGGGTCGACAAAAATCCGTGTGAATGGGGATGGGCTACCAGCGAACAAGGTCTCACGCCCGTCACAATGTGCGCAGAGCGCGCTCCTCAGACCTTTCTGAGAATGGTGGCTTGCAAATGCAAGAAAGGATGCTTAGGGTCGTGCACTTGCAGAAGGGCAGGGCTAAAGTGCTCTATCCTATGCTCCTTTTGGCATGGGCGAAGTTGAACAAATGCCATCCCTGTCGTCCTGGACGAGGAGGACGAGGATGTGGACGAAACAATACCATATGACGACCCGCCTCCACCTCCAGAAAACGTCGTCCCTCCTCCCCCACTGATCTACACTGGATGAGACCCAGCCCTTCCAAAAGGGCGAAGTTTTAAACTTTTGCGGTGTTTATGCTTGCCTGTGTACATAGTATTTTCTTGTTTACATTTATGTTTACGTTGTTTATTTTCTGTTTACGTTTATTTGTTTAGTGTATGTTTAGTTGAAGACATATATTACATCTAAAATGTTAAATTCACAATTTTGCCTGTTTTTTTTTCAATACATACATACCAACATTATTATTCAGTACAATGTTTTCATCATTATTATTCAGTACAATGTTTTCATCATTTTCTCAAAATCCGATGTTTTACTAGTTTTTCGTTTTTGACGAAAATATGCGGCCTACAGGCACCATTTTGGAATAAAATTGCAGCAAATTCAATTCTCTTCAACTTCCTCCCCTTATGACTTTTCTCTAGGACCATTTGTTTAGCCGGTACATGTATTGGAGAATGACCCTACCGATAAGGTTTCACGTTTTGGAAACAATTGCCCATCTTTGACTGACTGTATCTCGGCAACCAATGGACCTCGAGAGCTCGGGTTGGGCTCACATTGTAGCAAATTTAGTTTGCTTTAGAAAATTATAGCGTGAAGATACCCGACTAACGCTTATTTACGGTAGTTTTTATTTACGAAAAACCTGAAGCATGTGTCAGAATTTCGCAGTTTTTCGAGCACCACGGAGTAGTACAGGGTTTTCAGGGTTGCAAACTTGGGTATAACCTACTCTCAGGCGTCCTAATTATTGTTGTTATTATAATTATTATTATTATTATTATTATAGTCTTGTTTCTTTTCGTTTGTTGTCGATAGTAGATTTATAGATGCAAACTGTAGATTCAGATATAGAAACAGAATAAATTTACAAGTTTGAAAGCTTAGAAATCAATGAGAAACACCAGGTTCTTACATATTCAGTAATAATATTGATTTTTTTTTAAATTCTATAAAATGTTTTAAAATGTTTGTTTTTTTTTTGTCACTTTTATAAAAAAAAATTGTCCGACTTTCCTAAGATATACTTGTAGAGGAAAGTGACCATATTTCGGATGGTGCCTTAATTTCGGATAGCGTGATAAATCGCAAACCGGTCAGTAGATTGCATTAGTGTCTACCATGAGCAGAAGCTCTGGCCGTCATATGTAATCTGTCTTGTCGTCGTGAGCCTTTGATCTGCATGTACGCAACAATAAATAATTTAAAAATATTACAAAAAGTGAATTATTAAAGATGCCAACTTCGAACACAGCTGGAGCGCAAGTGGTAAATTCTAATAATTTGTTTTAAAGAGTATAATGACGTTCATAAAATATTGTTTTTTTTTTTTTTGCCAACGCCCGGGCTCTTAGTACTTAAACTATTGGCCTCAACAAGGGGCGAAATATGAGCATTTCGCCGATGAAACGTTGCCCAGGGTATGCCATAGGAGGCAGCTCACGCTATACCCGCAGAAATGGACAAGACACACAAGGAGAAAGTAACACCCATGCCACTGCCGGGATTCGAACCCAGGTACTGGCGCATTGGACGCCACGGCTGGCCGCCGCCGAGACCGCACGACCACGCCAGCACGGCTCGTTCATAAAATATCGTTTAAATGGCAAGTCGCATCGTTGTGTATGATTTTAAGGTTACTTTCAAATGTTGATTCAAAAATATTTGTCATAACGTCCTAATTTCGGATAGTCAATGGTGCCTAATTTCGGATATCCGTTTGCTATAGAAAGCACCCTCAAAGGTTGAAGTTCGTGTGGAAGAAATAACGATAGACAGCAGCATAGAATCTCTTGTATCCCTCTTCTATCTTTACAGGATTTAAAAATAAGGCTAAATTTATTTGCGCAGAATGTCTTGAAGAAATATATTGATATTTTTATTTTTGTATTCCTTTCATTATTTTTAATGTATAATGTCGTTAATTTTATTAGAATATCATAAAGTCATTACTCAAATAAATAACTTACTGTATTTGCATTGTATGTTTCATTTAATTATATTATCATAATTATTAACCTGAAATTCTTAGGTATCCGAAATTAAGACCCCATTTGCTTCACAACAAAAACAGCAATGTTTTGCAAAAAAAATAATTAAACTATCTACTTTTTATAATGGATATTTACCAGTTCGGGATCTAAAATTATGTTATTTATAGAAGAAAACAAAGTAAAATTCTTAACCAAAACTTCAATATTTTAAATTCTTTAGATTAAAAACAAAATGGTATCCGAAATATGGTCACCTTCCTCTTTTAGAGAAATTTACACTAGCACTGATGTGAAATTCTGTTTTTGGAAGTCCTGCAGAATATTACGGAATCTTTAATGTCTACTTAACTTTGTTTACTAATTCGTTATTTTCTCCATAGTTTTGTAATGGTCTGTATTCTATATTTTATATTAGTAATTTCAGAAAAAGCTTTTTCTTCTTTTCAGGACAGTTTATTAGATAACATTCCTATAGTACATACTGTAGAATGTTTACACAGTATAAAGCAAAAAGACCCATCAAACATGCATTGGTGGTTTACAACATATTAACATTTTATAATTTTGATGGAAATGTTAAAATGTTTTCAGTCTCAACCCACCTGAAACAGAAATCACAAACACATACACATTCAAACGTGCATTAAAAGTTTCATGCTATTAACATGGACGCTTAAAACAAGGGCACTCATTTCGCATAGTAGTTGCAATCCAGCTTCTGTAGAAAGAGACATCTGTATATATGCCAGGAGTATCACTACCGCACAAAGCAGCACCCCAAGAAATAATACCTGCTTGAATAATAAAGTTGCCGCAATTTATCATTAGAGGTCCTCCGGAATCACCCTACATTAATAAAAGAGAAAGAGAAATTGAAACTATTTCATTAATATTATTTTAAGCATTTAAATTCAATATTAATCTCTCTTAGCACCATCAACATTGAAGTCAGAATGCCATTTAATTTTTATTTTCAATAGATGCTGAGTAACAAATAATACTGAATTTCGAAACTTAAAGAAGAAGAATCTAGAAGAATAGCCAATTTTAACAATCTGAAGCATATTTATTATTTTGGAAACAACAGCTGTTATATTATTAGGGCGAGATAATTAGGCAATAAAAAAAATAAACAAAAGTAAATCCAAATTTGGAAATTTGATAGTAAGTGATACAGTACTTACTAATACAAAATTTATTAATAAACTATTTATTATTCGTAAATATTTGTAACTTATTAATAATCTAAAGCTAAGTTAAAGTATTCCCACTTTATCCCACTTATCTTCCGCTCGACTTGGCCTTTATGATCGCCGGAGCTAAAGCTTTCGGCATTTCATGACCAAAAGGACGACGCGACGTTGAAGTAGGACGATTGAGGTTTTGCACTGGCTGAAAATAATTTGTTTTTACATAGGCTTGGGTAAACTCTTGATCCAGCCTGGAGGAGAAAGAATGGTAAAATATCCTCTGCCACCGAGGGAATCGAATCTGGTTCTTGCAGCCCACAGACATACGCTACTACTGAGCTACAGGGCCCACAACAAATTATTATTGAAAAACAAAAACAAGCAAAAACAAAGCCTGCACATAAATAAGCTGTTACTCCTTTGAGTTTCTCATGAGAAGGAATGTGGAACGGCCGTTTCGTCCTCTTTGGGACTCATCAGCCAGTTCCACCCTCGATGATAAACCCAGAAAAACGTGAAAGGAAATGGAGATCACCTTCACTCTCGAAACAAAATAAATAAAATAAATAAGAAAAAAAAAAAAACTTTGACCCAACAACCGTTAGGCACTTAATTACAAAGAAAAAAAATTCTTTTAAGCCTTTCTGGGTTTATCATCGAAGGTGGATCTGGTTGATGTGTCCCAATGCGGACGAAATGGATGTTCCAGATTCTCTCTCATGATAAATCAGCTTTCACGCCTTTGATTCTGTGTGCCTGCCTTGATTTTTTTATTTCTTTAATGATTTCTGTGCAGGTTACATTTGTTTTCAAACAAATTACTATCTTTTATTACATTTATATTGAATATAATTTTTATTGAATTTTATGACTATAAACAAGATAAAAAAAGATATGGATGCTTTAAAATCCTTAGCCTAAAAGCAGCATTAAATTGGTTTCATCGTAAAATATTACTACACAATCAGGCGTATTCTGTAAATTCTCGTTATCCTCACTCGTAACGGGAATCGTTCAGATGTTTAACGTGTCATAGCGACATCGGTAAAAGTTGGTATACTGTAACGTGACTCGTTAGAGTTCCATTTCCGATTTAGATGTATCGTTAACACCAGGACCCACCACCCGATAACTGCACGTTTTGCGATGGGAATTTTTTGATATTTACGTAATGCGAATGCGTGGAAATATCGCCATGAATGAGCACAACATCGCCATGCACTAGGAATGTAAACGATCTGTGAAAACTAGTGCAGAACAGAACAAAATATATGTCGATTTCCTGAACAACCACAAAATTTTCGTTAAAATGAACCACAGAAAGATATCAAGGGCTGGAAAAATGCAGGGCTGTCATGATCTGTAGAAATTTATTAAATTTATATTAACAGTGATAACATAATTTTTGCCTCATTCATACGTGTCTTACAAGAAATGAACATGAATTACGCTATAATGTACATTGATGTAACTAATACATTCTTTTCTTCAAATTATTTATCTAACTGCAGGTACAGCAGTGTTGCGCATGGAGGGTTGAAGGTGAGGCGCGATTCTGCTTAATAGTTCCAGGTCAACTTCTTTAGGAAATCTTAAGAGTTCCTTAAATTTCCTACTCAGCATTAGAAAGGGATCACTATTATCCCTCAATTCCCTTTGCATGTTTCTCTGCCTTTTGCTACGGAAGGCAACAATACAGACGTAACCTCAAATGATTTGTTTACAAATTATAATGAAAGGTTGTAATATTTTGTTTCACATACAAATGTAATGACACATTTGTTTTACAAAGGGTGGTTAGTTACTGTATATTTCATTTTATTCCGTTACACATATTTTCAAAATGGGTCGCCTTGAAATCAGGTTTTGAACCTTGTAGGCCTTATGTCTTTCGTCACTAGGTAGTCACTTAAAGTAGACTTATACTATAGCGTCGAGACTACATAGATTTCATATGGATATATTATTTTTAATATATTTAACATCTGATGATGAATCCAATCAAAATATTCGAAATAATTTCACTGTTTGTTTTCCTGTAGTATTCTCAAAGTCAATGCGGAGATAGGTTCGGCCTACGATTGGGTATTCATTTTTTTTTCGTGTTCTAGCGCTTAACTCTCGAATTCTTTTATTTTTTTGTCACTTTCGAGGAACACAATTCAATTCTTAACTCATTTCATGCTCTTCTTCTCATATATATCATCAGGAAAGCTGCGTTCATTTCCTCGTTACGCCGTAACGGCACCTCCCTGCTGCTCACTAACTAGTAGCGAGAACTCGTTATTTCTAACGATTCAACTACCTCGTTAGGACGTTACAGAATACAAATTGCCGTTACGACCGGTTAACCGGTCGTTATCACATAACGAGAACCTTACAGAAAAGGCCTGATTATATTGTTGATTTTTAATTATTATCGTTTTATGGGAAGTCCTTTCTCCATCGAGTCATTAATTAACTGCTTGTTTCCTAAGACAAGAAGTCCCTGCGCTGTCATCTGAAGACTTTTGTGTCCTTTGGTAAATGTGACAAATGTTTGATAAAGTATATATTTTAAATAGGGGAGTGTCCTCGCTAAGTTACTGCGATGAAACTAATAAATAATAACTAATAATTAAAATCCCACTCAAAGAAGACTTGCATCTCATTTTATCTTATTACTATTTGATTCTAAGTTAAATATTCAAAGTTTAAGTCAAAAAAAGCGATTGAAATATAATCAACTAAATAGCTTCACAAAATTTTCTCAAAATTTTCTGATCAAAAACTTAAAATACTCTCAGCTCACTACTTAGCCGTTGCATTAGCCGTTGGAATTTATATCTTCCTTTTAATTTTTTTCCCCGATATATACTGTAGATATTATTTTTAATTAATTAATTAATTTAATTTAATTAATTAATGGTTACTTTATTTGTCTTGCTTCAAAGTCAATTAAAATAAGTGGAAGTTTCCTTCATGAATATTCATGACGTCATATGAAAACGAGGTTAAATACCCGTGTAGTTAGTCTGATGAAGTCAGTAGCTGAGTCGAGTCGAGTCTAGTCAGCAATGAGAGAGTAAGAGCGTCATTGAAGACGTCATGCGGAGAAGTGAGCGTCCAGCAGAACTCAGTAGACGAGGAGAAGATATCGGAAGAAATGCGTAGTACGCAGACATAACCAAGTCAACTAGAAGGCAAGAAGAATTGTTATTAAATTTGTAAAAGAGCAAGTACAAAAATTTGTGAAGGACGATTAGAAGAGAACTAAACGGTAATATTTACGAGAGAAGCAAGTTTCGAATTTACCGGGTTAAAGCTGAAGGCATGCGATTGGTTCAGACGAAGACTGCACAAAGCTGAAGATAGAAAGCCTACGATTCATACAAAAGAAGACCGCATTGCAGGTTATTCATTCGAGTGTTTAATGAAGTAAGGAAGCGGGAAAATCAAGAGAAGTCAGAAAGTTAATAAGCGAAAGTGTGTGAAACAACTGCCGTAAGAAGTCAACGTAGTCAAATCATTTCAAGAACTGGGTACAAAATTTTATTATTAAAAGTTACAAGTGGATAATTTCCGAAATACCAATGAACATTTATCAATTGAATGTCATCGATAGTAGCAAGTGAATAATTTGAAGAAGCTTATTTTACGACTGTATCTTAAAGTAAAGATAGTAGACATCGACGAAATATTGCAAAATAGTGCGTTTGAATCACAGAAGAACCAAGTGTGTTACTTCGATAGTAGATAAATCTATAAGTTCATTGTTTAATTAATCTTCAAGTAGAAGCTTAATGGCGAGTGACCAAACTTCGATTAACTTTGATGGCTGCATTGTGGACGTAACTAAAATTAGTGGGGGGTGCTGTTCCAGAAAAATTTTAGCCTTTGTTTTAAAATTGTGTGAAAGGAAACAAACATGTATAAAAAGAAATTTATCAAGTTTTTGAATAAATTTTCTTTTTATACATGTTTGTTTCCTTTCACACAGTTTTAAAACAAAGGCTAAACGTTTTCTTGGGCATCACCCCCCACTAATTTTAGCTACGTCCACAATGCAGCCATCAAAGTTAATTGAAGCTTGGTGCACTCGGCCATAATTTTGAAAGAGTGCGAAATTAGCAAACGTATTACAGTGTGTGAAAATTTTAATTTATTGTGCAGTGATAGAACGTCATGTGATTTACTTCGTGTGAACTTTCATAAACCACTGTGTTAGGGATTCTTCAACGATAAGACTCGTTAAGCAACTTGAGCAACGCCAACCACAGAGATTAAATATTACTGAGCTAAGAACTTTTAATCAAATTCAATAATCGAACAATTTCATTTTTGAGCTATTAAAGTACTTTATGTACTCATCCATTTATTGTAATTTGCATGGTTACATGTATTCTTGATTCTCAAGAATTAAAAAAAAAAAGAATTACACTTGTTGTTTTTCATATACGTATGCATATATTTATTTATATATATATTTTTTTTATGTTAACATGCTAATGTACTGTAACACATTTTACACTGTTGGAAATAATTTTTATATGTTTTCATTTAGGAATTTTTATTTTTATTAAAAGGATTTTATTAAAATCTTATAATATCCCCTTTTCCCTACTTTGGGGAAACTAGTAATTATATATTCAGAAATTGAAGTGGAAAAGTCAGTAATTAATAACTTAAACTTGTCCAATATTTACATAACATACATTACATAAATTTATATATACACTGAAGCTCGGTTATAACGCGGTTGTTTATATCGCGAATTCGATAAAACGCGATTTGGTCTAGGACCCCTTATATTTTGGAAAAGGTATATAATTGTAAATGGAGAGAGATACGCCAACCGGACAATAAATATGCTTTCGCCCATTGAGCCAACATCAACGAGAATTCTGTACAATTGTTTCTTCCTTATTGTGGAATCATCAGCAGAATATACTCGTTGACGTTTGGCTCGCTGCGCGAAAGCTTACCTAAAAGCATTCATGGTCCCGGCAGTGGCCCGCCGGGATAAACAGCAATAAAATAAAAAATGATCCTGAAAGATCCAAAATATTAACCCCTTGTTCTCTCACTGAAAGGCACTAAGGAAGTTAATTACAAATAGGCGACATGAAAATATCAATAGAAAGCAAGTTTAACGTCCGTAATCATTCATAAATGGAGAGAGATACGCCAACCGGACAATAATTGTAAAATTGAAAAATTTACCGTTTTTTCGCCTAAAATCGATTGATTTTAGAGAAAAGTTCGCGATTTGCTACTTACAATTGGACTGCTCAGAAGCCAATCAGATTAAGTCATTTTGTTTTAAATTGAAATTTTTTCTGTAAGTCATGCTCTAATGTTATTACTTTCGGTTGACAAAGTGCCCAAATCACTCCTCCAAGTTTATAGTTATGTTATCTTTCAATAAAAAATTCATTCTTCAAATTTACAAGCATTGTTATTTTTTGGTAAGTAATTTTAAAAAACCTATTTCATTTTTTGGTTTATTGACTTAATCTGATTGGCTTGGTTTACTGGGTAATACCGCTAATCCCTTTATATTTTTCAATGAAACAGGCCTCTACTGGCGGATGACACCTGACCGCACCTTGGCAGCTCGTAGCGACTCGTCGGATTTCCACGGGCACAAGCAGTCCAAGGAGAGAGTGACCGTCCTCCTAACCTGCAACTGGTCCGGAACACACAAGCCTCGACCCCTCGTCATCGGGAAGTCCCGGTCCCCTAGGTGTTTCTACCTCGTGAAGATGGAGGCCCTACCCATCATCTACTGCCACTCCCAGAATGCATGGATGAAGGCGTCCATCTTCGAGGACTGGTTCCACTTAAACTTTGTGCCCGCAGCCCACCGCCAGCTTCGACTCCAAGGCCTGGATGAGAGGGGCATCCTCCTGCTGGACAACTGCCCCGCCCACCCCCCCGCAGAGTCCTTCGTCTCCCATGACGGAAGTTGCGGATCCTCTACTTTCCCAAGAATACCACCAGCCGTATCCAGCCACTTGACCAGAGCATCATTTCGACATTTAAGCGACAGTATTGTGCAGCCCTGATCCGAGCCATCATCGAGGATGAGATGTGCATACCAACTTCCTGAAGGCCATGACAGTCAAAGACGCCTGCTACAAGATTGCCACTGCCTGGGGCAAGGTCACACCCGAATCCATTAAGAAGATTTGGGAATGTGTCTTGGACAACCCCTTTGGCCACCCCTCCCCAGACTCCGACGACGACGATGACTTGTTTGGTTTCACGGCCGAGGAGGTCCAAACAGCTAGAGCCAAGTTGACAGCCGACGGTGCCATTGAGGACCTTATAGATGCCTGGGCCACAGTTGACGATGACGCTGAGGTGTCCACTCCCCAGTCAGTGACAGATTTCGGCCAAGCTGCAGTCGAGCTCGATGACCAAGAAGAACTCGAGGACACCACCCCACCCCCACAGCGTATATCTGCCACCCAAGCCCTCGAGTGTGCCGAGACCCTCCGCTCATACTATGAACAGATGGGAGACCAGCTCCAGGTGGCCCAGTCACACACGTATTGAAGGGCAAAGAGGGATGTGGCTGCCTCGAAGAAGCAGAGGACCATCACCGACTTTTTCACGAGGGCCTGAGAATACAGTATGTCTACGTTATGTTTTGTGCATTAGAATTACTGTATTTACAATCTATTGTACAGTATTATTTATTGGTACAGTATTATTTTTTAAGAAAATAAAATCAAAGGTGTAAATTAATATGCTTGTTTCCTTATTATTTACAGGAATTGTGACTCTATACCCACCCTAATGTCACGAAAATGCGTGAAATACAATATATTTTTAAAAAAATACCAGAATCGCGGACTTTTTCGATTTCGTTTAACGAAAATATCGACATCTATTTTTCTGCCAATGACAACCAGTAAAGAGGCCCAAGTAATCTAATAGGCGTATGAATACCTAGTTTCGATACACGTGACTCGTCGTTGGTACAAGATGCCAAGATAGCGGCGCCAAATCGATTTTGGCTAATATAACTAATCAAAGTGTTGAAAAGGTAACGATTTATGTATTTATAAATATAACTTCTCTCACATAGCTCTGAATGATGTAGATAATCGCGAAATGACCATTTTAAATCGATTTGGAATCGTGTGGGCGATAATAGGGTGCGATATACGACATTTGACGTCGCGAAGTAATAAAAGTTCTGTTTTATCGCGGTTATATCGCGATCTTCGAAATCTTGGATCCGAAAGACCGCGTTATAGCCTAGCTTCAGTGTATAAATATATATACATATATGAGAGGAGGGTATTGTGGAATAGTCGGGAAATATGGAATACCGAGGTTTTGGCTCTGTTTGGTGTTGGTATCTCGTGGCAATATCATAAAAGACTCAAGACAGACTCCCATGTTTCAATGCAGTGAGAGCTGACCGCTTGTTGTTGTCGTACCCCTCTCTACAGAACAAAGTGTGTTTTGTTATTTTCAAGATTTCTTGCAGGTAAGTTTTCAAACATTTTAACCTACTAGTATACATGTAACTTGAACATTGATGTTAAGCGTAATGTACACTAAAAGAATTGTAGTTTGTTGTACTGTGGTGAGTTTTTTAGCTGACAATGTTTTGTCCCTCATTTGAAAGGTTCATTTTCCAAGATGGTGTGTCGGATATTATGGAATAGTATTTCATAATACCTGACGTAAAAGTATAGTATTCCAAATAACCCGACAAAATATACTGAATAAAAATAAAGAAGATCAACGAGGAGAAATTTGGATCCAATGCTTCAGCTGTTCTCTGTGGGCTCACCTTGACTGTACCGGAGCAGAGAAAGAAGATTACATCTGTGACTTTTGTAAATAGACTCGAAGCAGAAATGACTTGCACAGAATCTTAAAAATATGGCTTGTATAGTTAAAAATAAATATGTTTTATGAATTCTAAATACAATAGAACTATAGGACGAATCACAGTTTCTATAGGTAAACTACAGAATGCGAAACACAGTTCAAGTTTGTTTACAGTTGTTTTATGAAAATTTTGCTCACTTCTGCTTAATTGCTAGAAGTACTTTTTGTTGTTTTACCTAACATTCTTCACAACGATAGGTAAATTAGAGTTTGTATTTGATTACAATTTCTTCTATAAAATCTTGGTTTATATGTAAAGGAATTATTTTAGTGATGGAAGACATTATCTAACCAAGTAGAAGGACGTCTTCATAAAGATTAGAGCTAATCTTCAGAATTTTCGTTTTTTTTTCACGAACTTATGCTTGAAATTAAATATTAAAAACTATATAAATTAAATAAAAAGAAGTGCTTTGTTTCCCATCACAATTTCTATTATTTAACTAGCGGAAAGACCCGTTCTTCGCTCGGGTTACAAAAAACAAATGTCCAAATGTGTATGATAAAAAAATTGCAATTGCGAGATCATTTCGAAACTTTCCCGGTTGGTACAAAAACAAAACAAAAACCAACAACAACTCAAAAGGTGTGATCTCATTACAAATCTATAGCTATCCCGAATCCCTCGTAGAAGTATCTTTGAACCATGTTTGCTCATCCACTCACCGTCCTCCCAGTGTACACTCCTAGTTCCATGTTATTTGAATTTTGTAACTCGACATTCATAGATATGAAAATAATATAGAGATCGGAAAATATAAGATTTTCCACCCCTTTCTCTGTCCCGTTTATACCCCTAGTTCGAGATTCGAATTTTGTAACATCATAATCCTATCACGTCAGACCTTTTCTAGTTCGTAAAAATTCATCTGATCATTATGCACTATTATTCATTATGTCGCTATTATGCCTAGGAGTGTATAAAGGACAGACAAAGAAAGAAAGAAAGATACATTCATTTTTATGCATAGAGAATAGTGCTATATGCGTTACATAAAGTTTCTGAATGTTTCTGGCTATTTAAGTAGTCTTAGATATTTTCCCTTTACTGAATGAAAGACTATCATCTAGTGAAGAGAAAGGCATTGAGAAGAATCTATTAATGAAAGAATTACATGAATTTAGTTCCATCTCATGAAAAAGGACACACATCGCCAAAGAATACAACACACAACTTGCTGTATATCTAGACATATATGTGGATCTGCGCTTAGGTCATAATATATTATTTTTCTTTCTTCAACCCACACAGGCAACATCTTTTGTTTATTATTCATGTAAAGCTACTTAAATAACAAACATTATAGAGTTGACATATATTTTCCTCTTGCGCTAATTTTTCTATTAGAACTTAGAACAGCTCTTGAAACCAACTTTAAATCTGTTTTTAAAGTTCAGTTTATAATATCGTTACTGGTCGATTTGTCCGACCTCCCGTCTAGAGAGTCGGTCCGCCCTATCAAGCATACCTTTGAGAAGTCGATCATTCCAGGGATGAAATCGAGGCAGCCTTCGGCCTTAAATGGTGATGCAGAGCCTTGCTTAGGCTGATCGTTTCGGGGCAGGAGCCCAGGAGAGATCGTTTGGCGGCAGTCGGCCGCGAGTGACTTCTCCACCCGGAGAAAGTAAGAGGTGTTCGTTCGGCGGCAGCCAGCCGCAAGAGAAGGTCTCCAAACAGGAGATAAGGCGTTCGTATTTGGGCAGGGAGAAGGCAGCAGCAGCTGAGTTGGTGTGTGGCAGCCAGCTACGGGAAGATTTCCACATCGGAGAGAAGCAGTTTGTACCAGAGCAGGAGCCCAGTGAAGTGACGGCTAAGTTAGTTTGGTGGCCCATTAGCTAGGAAGAGTTCCCAGTCCGGGAGATAGCAGTTTGTTAACGGGACGACTTCGGAGAAGACATCCTGAGCCGTTACCGACAAACCAGGGACCGCTGAAGCCAGAGGCGTTCGTACATTCCGGAACGACTTCGAAGAAGATATCCTACTGACGAACCTATTACCGCAGGAATCAAAGACGTGCGTTAATCAAAGAGCGTCTTCGGAAAGAAATTTCGGAGAAGTGACGTTAAGCCGCAGAAGCCCTGTTGATTCCTGTGGAATTCCGAGTGAACGCAGTTCAGCATTCATGGACTTTAGTTAATGCACTTCAGCGATTAGTTTAATAAAGTTTAAAAATAATCCTTAGCTTAATAAAATTCACGCAGGTGAAGAATTACTCTCACGTATCGAACTTAGATCAAATCCTAATCCCCCCCGGCCACCGGAGTTCAGTGGACAGACGTTCCATTGCCACTTTCACCGGTAGCAATATATAATCACGAAAAAATCTTTACAAAATATTTGGTCCACAAATGATTGCTACTTATTATTATACATTCCTCTTGGTCTATCATTTTCTCCCTTTATTTCGTCCTTTTTTTAATCATAGATTCTCCTATCTTGAAGATTAGATGGTTTCAGAAAGATGATGATGTTTCATAGATATACTTGTGATGTTCGACATTGTGATTGCAGAAGGACAATGCTTATGGTACTAAAAAAATCTTTAAATACTTACTTGACATGAATCCATTCGATTGTTTGGATCTTTGGCACAAATCATTTCTGGAAAAAGTACTCTTGTCATTGAATTTTGGCAAACTACTTTACTCATAACTTTTATTGTCGCATGCATAGGTACATCGCTAGAATGTCCACCTAAAATGGTTTAATTTGATTAAAATTAATTTGATTAATAAACTTTCTTATTTTTTTCTTAATTTCTTTTAGATCTAAACTACCTTTAAGTTTGTAACTTTCCAATAAAACTAAGTCAATTTTATTAAAAAGGATTTTTCTGTTATTTAGGGTTATTAACATTAAAGTTCCTCTAGACAGAGGGTTTTGGAGCACGTTCTGTGGCTCCAAATGGAAATAAATTTGGACAACAGGTACTTCAAACGATGCACTCGTTATTTATTGGAAAAAAAAATGTACAAAAAATGATCAATAGATGGCACTGTAGCAATAGCTAACCATAACTAACGTAAAAACAGTAACCATCTATTACTCAAAAAACATAACTTAAATAATGCAGATACTAAAAAGTAACACAAGAACTAAGGAAAGACAGGAAGCAATTCCGTCAAAGTCGACTAGTGTAAAGTTCCGCTCCATGTGCCGAGGGCGGAGCGAAGATAATTGATACGATCAATAACTAAAGGATTAGTCGTATTCAGTATGTGTCCAGTTTTGTAAACATGTGCAGGTGTGTAATAGTTAAAATTGCCTTTTTTTATCAGCGTCAAAGTTATTTAATACGACTTAGGAAAGACCTTTTTTTGACTCTTCAATGAACATGCAGTCTTTTCCTAAGCACTTAATTTCATAAATACAATTATGTAAGTACTTGTCAAATTTGTACTTAGGTCTTGTTCTTCTATTAATAAATTGAACTACGAAATTCAACCACTGCACGTATGTTATGACTAGATAAAACTATCTAAAACTGCTGATAGTTGTTGAATATATGGCATTGCTACATAAGCAGATGATTTATTATAATGCCGATTTGGACTAAAATTATAAATAGTTTTCAATGTATCTCTTATTATTCTGTTTACGAAATTGATGGAGTACCCATTATTCACTGCTTCATAAGTTACACAATCGATCGCTTTCGCGAAGACTAAACTATTAGACAAAATCTTAAAGGTTCGACGTACTGTGATATTTATTATCACGGTTCTAACAAAATGAATATAAAAATGAGTAACAGAGAATAATCAGCACGTGGAAGCATAGTTAAGACACCTGCGGACTGGTAGAAGGGATAAGAGCGCTGGGCCCAAAACTCTTTCCCTACTTAGATCAAAGGTGAATTAAATAAAGAAGAGAGAAAAAGACAAACTATTTTAGGTTCAATAGAAATAAAAAAATGTATTGGACGAATAAAGGTTAAAGATATAAACAGTAAAGGGAATCACATCTCTTAGATTAGTGATAAACCTTTCCCTTTCTTTCAAAAAACTCACGTTTACCTTTCAAGGTAACGCCAACACAGTTATGGTAAGAGAAATATATTAAACTAGACTAAATATCTAATAACTACTATGATAAAGGTAAAATGGAGCTTCGCTTCTCATCCGAGCCTTTCCAGAGAGTAGACATCAACACATGGTGAGTGAAGAGAAAAAAAAACTCTACAATTATGTGAATGATAAAACAAGCTACTCGAAAGGGAAAACAAGGGAAGGGGGCAAAAAAAAAAAAAAAAGAGAAAAAAAAATTAACAGGTGACAATCTTAACTACAGAAGAAGGGCGGGAAACGGACTGGCTAGGTCGAGAGGTTCTGCTCGCGCCGGCCGGCTAGTAAAAACAAATACATATATAAAAAAAAAAAAACATGGTCATGACAAAAATAGCAAGTTTTCAACAATATCAATAATAAAGTGGAAGATTAAAACTTATTTTTAAAAAAAAACAACCAATCAGATCTGATTCGGGTTCTTATATCGTAAATGGCTTCTCAATCAAAGTTCTTTACCCTTTTCTTTTTACTTATTTATTTAGTTCTTTTATCTTTTTCTTTCTCATGCGAACAAGATGAAAGTCTGACTCGGCTTAGAGTCGCAATAGGAGCTATCTATTAGCAATTTAGGAATCTGCTGTACTAGTTCATTTCGCTACAAGGTGATTTAGATAGATTCTTCTAAGGAGCTCCAACGCGAGATAACACATACATAGAGTTACTTACAGTCTGTTGAATGTCTCGAAGATCCTGAAGAACAATACCTTCCATCTTGATGGTCTGTCGGGTGATGATTGTCCTTGCGACTGATGACTTGACCGGTAGTCGCCACAATTGGAGGCCACACCACCGTGTTTCTCTCCCCGTGAATAACCGGGCTCAGCGGCCCGTCCTACACTGCGACGACTTCGGACGAATAACTGCACGCACATACGACCGTGAAGGATCACACACACAAGGATAAAATATTGCCTTTTCGAAGATAACAGGTTCTCGTCTGAACCCGACGTAGCAGCGAATCCACAGAAAAAAAACCCCAAAAGTCACAGGAGGGAAATTCATTGCTTCGTCCTCCTCTCACTTCGTCAGAGACTCTCTCTTTTCTTTTATACAAATTCCTCGAATTCGGAAACAAAAGCACCAATCGTAGTTTAGCGCGCGAAAATCCGCGAAGTAATTATGTTACGCTGTAATCTGGTTACATGCGACAGAATGTCTAAATGGATTATTTAGAAAAACAAATACAGCAGAAATACAAAGTAATCAAGATTCCAAGAGAATTCGTTCTCATGCAGACGAAAATAGAACAAAATAATAAGACAATAATAAAAAAAATTCTTAAATTATAAAGGTAAAATCACAAATCTCCAGAGAGTGAAGAAACAGAAAGGAAAATGATAAGAGGAATGCAAAACACAAGAAGAAAGGAGAGAAATAATAAAAAGAGAAGAGAGAAAAAAAATAATAAAAAGAAAGTGATATGGATTGGAAGGGAAAAAAAATACAGGGGATAAAAAAAACCGTGACATTATCATATTTCTTTTTAATACATTCGGAACAGTTGCTTGCTCCACAGTCGTAATGGAGTTTTATATGGGTTACTTATATTCTAAAAGTTAAAGGATGCCACAACAGACCTATGCAGGCCCAGGGACTCGCGGGAGGTAACCAACGTTTCGTGACCAACGGGACTAGGTTGAGGTCGGGAGGTCAGCCCGACGCCCGCCCGCCTTTAACTACCAGGAAAGAAACCCGGTACCCATTCTACAGAGGGCTGGGTAGGACCCATTTGGAGGAGAATGGAGCGTGGAAAAATTCCCGCCCTCCGCCGAGACCGGGAATCGAACCCGCGACCTCCAACCCGCAGCCAAGCGCCCTTACCCACTCGGCTACCGGGCCCACACTTATATTCTATACTTTTCGTTGTTAGCATTTGATAAAGATTTGCCATGAAGACGCAACCAAAACTAGTGTACATGTTATCGGTTAACATGCTTGTTAAAGGTACGTCTGTAGCGGCCTTTAGAAGGGATCTGAGATAATCTTTATTTTCTAATCATATCAGTTTATTTTAAATGTTATCCCTGTTAACATTTGAATGCAGTGAATTAAGCTGCAGATCTTGTTGCGAAATTCAGTGATCTCAAATTCTCTATTTGTATATAGATAACAACAGAAAGTATTACCATTTTGAGTTCTTCCCCATCCTGCTACAATTGCTGTCTTTCCTGTGACCTTGCTTTCAGATGCAAGGCATATGGATCGTATTCCTCTGCTGTATTGTAAAGGCACAGTCAATTGTAATAATGCAATATCGTTCTGACCAGTTCCAACGTTGAAGTTGTTCCGAAAAATATTCTTTACATAAAAAGTATCTCCTGGATATATTTTAAGGTTGTGTATATTGGCGGTCACTGTCAACATGGAAGGTTCAACACTAGAAATAATGAAAATTCTTCAATAAATTTAAGTATCAAAACTTCAGAATTTTAATTACTTTTTAACTTTTTAATTGAAATTATTGAATTTAATAAATATAGATATATAGGTATTTACTTAGTTTAGTAGATTTAGATTTTTACATTTTTTTAGTTTGCCAATGTTAATTTGTTGAAATCGTGAGGTATTTTACCGAAGCTTTTGTTAGCGTCTCTTTCAAAAATGAAAGTAGACGGTCTCAATCTTTTAGTAAAATTATTTAACCTCAAGTGTAGAAATTACATTAATCTTTTAGAATTACAATACATGGAAGGATTAGTAATGAAATCAAGGAGACCTTGTTTAAATCCACTTGGAATCCAGATTTTACGATAGGAAAAAAAGTAGAAGTAATGCTCCTGGTTACGAAAAAGAATCCATAAGGCCAACAAATTTATGATAGATTAAAAATTCTCCGTAATCCTATGTCTGCTTGAGAAATACAGGGTGCTAATAATTAAAGTTAATCTATTCGCACTCTAACAAAAAAGCACTCTACAACAAAAACCTATTTATCGGAAAGGCACCAAATTTACAGTACATCGTAACGAAGACATGGGAAGGACATTCATTGAAAAAAAAAGTAGTTCCATATAATCACCACCAGGAGGCGTTTGTAGGCGTGTATGATATCAGAAATAAGAATTTCCCTCACCACGTCATCCCTCATATCACTATTTACGCAACAGCCTCATATGTGTTTTCATTCGCATTTTGTGTTCAACTCAAAATGACGTTAAATTTATGAGAATGTCATTCTTTTGAAATTGTTTTACCAAAACGGATATTCTGCACTAGAAGCTTTGCGGAGGTTTAGGTCGATAAAAGGTCTTCGACGAGATCCAAAGACTGCGAATGGTTTACGAAAAATGATCCTCAAATTAGAAGAAAAAAAGTAATTGAATGGGAAAGCCGGAAACGGGCGAAAGCCTGTTGCCGCGCAGATCGTTGACGATGTAGCAACCGAAGTTGACCGATATAGCGACCGTGGAAGAGGACAGAATGTCAAATGTCAGGGCGAGCCCCAGTGTTCGTTGCGTTGCACATTAGTTTGGCCAGTCTGTTGCCATGGTCCACAAAATTGTTCGGAACATTATGCGCTACTAACAAAATTTCTCAAATTCAATAACTGCTGCCTCCTAATTCGTGTCAACGTGAGACCTTCGCGTTACAGTTCTTAGCTTCAGTTCATCCTGATTGACCCGGAATGACCCATTCACCCGGATTTGAATGGTGCAGTTAACACTCATAATTGTCGCAATTGGGCGAGAGAAAAATCCCAAAGTATTTCTGGAAATTCCTTTATATTCCCCTAAATTGACAATTTACGTCACTTTACGTGGCTTTACGTCAACATTCATTGTTGGACCGTTTTTCTTCGAAGAGCGTGGGCGTACAGATCTTACTCCATGTTCCTTTACTGGCAATCGATATATAGCATTACTAACCATTTCAGTGATTGCAGCACTCCACAGCGTCATTGTCTTGATTCAACAGTGTTCATGCAGGATGGTGTCCCTCCATACATCGTCAATGTTTATCTGTGCTCCGCAATCATTTCATTGATGACCACGTCATCAACCGGCATTTCAGTAGTGCATGGGCCGCACGCTCACCGGATCTACCCCTGCGAGTTTTGGCTTTGGGGAATCTTAAAGATCTGCTTTATCGTGACAACGTAGCAACCTTGGCAGATCTTAAAGCAAGCATATCACATCACGTGTTCAGCATTTCCAGAGGCATCTTGCGTTCAACAGTTGAAAATGCTGTTCTGCGATTTCAAATGGTAGCAAATAATGGTGGTTAACATATTGAACATGTCGTTCAGTGACTGTACCCATATCAGCGTTGTACAGCATTGTCATAGTCAGCATACACGCCTACAAACGCATCCTGGTGGTTATTTTTGGAATTATTTTTTTTTTCAATGAATATCCTTCCCATGGAGCCATTACGACATACTGCAAATTTGGCGCCGTTCCGATAAGTAGCTTTTGCTGTAGAGTGCGTGGAGAAGGTGGACTTTAACTGTAGGCACCCTGTAAATTAGGGATTTGATTTCAGTGAAGGACATCCGTCAAACTAAGCTGGATTTGTCTTCATTATGTTAACACAGTTGTCTCCGCTTCCGATTAATGAACAGCCATTATTTATGACACGTTAAGAAATACTTAGAAAAGAAACATCTTTTTGTCTAAATACTATCTAGCCAGTGCATTGAAATATTTAAAAAAAAATATTAAAAATTGTTTAAAATGGATTTTTTCAGTCTCGATGAAACAGTCAGTTTCGCAAAGGATTCTGGTGAAATTATATTTGTAGTGATCATCACGTGTCTTAAATTATATTTATCTTTTCCTCAATTAGTTACCAGATACTGCCAATTACCATTTAAAGGACTTTGTTTATTTGCAAAGTATTCAAATTATTTTTTTTTTTCATGGATATAAAAAATATGTCTATCCTAAAGATTGGCTGGTAAATCGTGCATTTTATAGTATCTTATCAACTTCATTCTTAATGAGTAAAAGAAAGTTTAAGATTATATTTTTACTAACTAACTGCAATTAATATCGTACATACTTTTCAAGGCAATGGGCAGCCGTTAAAATCCAGGTAGTTCCAATGATAGAGCCTCCACAAACTTCTCCCGCTTTTGTCCTGACTAATACCTAATATTAAAAAAAGTAGAAACTCAAAAAAAAAAATCATAGAATATCACTAAAAAAAACAACTGATCTGTTAACAGATGAAATGCTTGTTCAAAGTTTCGTTTTTTTTTTGGTTTTTGTTAATATTGTCATAATAATTGTATAATTGTAAGAAAAATTGTTCATTTTACAACAAAAGTTGTTTTATTTTTCAAATTGTAAGTCGTTTTATTATAAATTATATTATTTAAGTTTTATTACAACTGAACTATGTGTAAAAAAAAAATAAAAAAAAATTGAAAATATTTCTTCGAAATTGTTTTAGAAATATATTTTTTTAATTTAACTTCTTCATAAATTCTTCATGTTATTATTTAGAAATTATCCAATTTTTATATCATTCAAATTCTAAGTATAAAGAACATATAAAGAAACATAAGTTAAAGGAGTTTAACGTGCTGTAAAATAATTCAAATTAAATAAAACAAGAAATGAAATCAGCACAATTTTCACCAAATTGCCTTTCTGGTTCGTTTATCGGTAAGGAATCGGGAACGGCCAAGTAGGACGAAACAGTCGTTCCCGATTCTTTCCCGATAAACGAACCAGAAAGACAATTTGGTTAAATTTGTGCTGATTTCATTTCTTGTTTTATTTAATTTGAACATATAAAGAACTTCAGACAAATTTAAAAATTAGAAAAACTTAGAAAAAAACTTAGAATAAAAGTATAAATAAAACAATAAAAAAACAAACAAAATTACCCAAGGTTGAACAAATAAAAATATTATAGATATAACTCCTACATAAAATCTGGTGCGTAGAAAAAGATGTGTCTAACAAACTTTTCTGGAGCGATTCTTATAATTTAGAAATATTTATCCAGTTGGTTTTATTTATTAAACATTTAATTTATTTAATTAGTTAATTTAAGAAAAAATCAAATAGCAAAAGTAAGTTTGCAGAAGATTTAATGTTTTTTTGATGGCAATTACGATTCATGAAAGATCTAAAGATTTAGAAAAAAATGTAAGTGTAATCCTTATATATTATTTCTCCAAGGTATTTTTTTGTCGGTTCACCATAATTCTCTTCATACTTCATCAAAATCAATGATTGAGATATCATTTTCAAGATTACGTTCTCCGCTAATAACGAAAAATAAACAAAGTGTTGAAAATTAATGTTTTCGTTAAAAAAAAAAACTATATTTTAAAAATCGTTTTATGAAAATGGAAAAGGCGCCATCTAATGATAATGTGTGCAACTAACATGCACTACAGCTGTTGTAGTTGTTTATTTGAGGTGTTGAAAGTGTTTTTATGTTCCGAATTATTCGCACGAGTTAACTAGTAAGAATTACTGATGGATTACCTAACAGGTAATCTGTTGTGGAATATATGTATATTTAATTATATATTTCATTTAGTCTCAATATATTCTGTAGTGTAATTTTTATTGAGATAGTCTAAATGATGAACATTCTGTAGAACCAAACATTTCAGAACTAGTTGATGGGAATTCATGTCCACACATGACTGTACCTAAAATCCTGAAAAAAATACATTTTTTTCTTAAAACTATTCTTAAAAAATATATATCTAAAAAAGTTATTTCTAAATCTTATATTTTAAGGCGTATCGTATAACACAATAGAACTTCAGATTAATATTGGCTGTATTTATTTTTCATGAATTGAATAACAAGTGGATCAATAATTCCTATTACTTACCAACCAGGGATATTGATTCTTCCGTGTTTCCGTTCCACCAACGATTCTTTGTCTTCCAGTCTTTCGTTGTTTATAAACTATGAACAATTATTTTTTGTAAAAACAAGGTTTCTTTCTCCCGACCTTCTGTTTGATTAGGTTGAAGGTCTCTTCGGCGAAACAGGTCTGATTTTAATTCTAAATATAATTTATATTTTACAGTTTATGTGTGTGAAGTCTATATTTAATTTAATATTTCTTACTTTCTTTTTCATTATTATAATTTTATTAGTGCTCTCTTCAGATAATATTTATTTCAATAAAAGTTTATAAAAATTTACTCACGAAGTATCCGTGTTTCAAAAGAAGAATCTGTAATATATATGAAATTGATTGAAATTAGCTGAAAAATATGACATAACTTAATTCTAAAAACATTCTCAGCTGTTCAGAAACTTGCTGTGAAGTTAAAATATATTTAATGATTTTTAACTCAATATAGAAATATTTTGTAATTGAAACTTTAGTTTTTTGGTTATTAATAAAACAATTCTGCGGTACTTGACATTAAAATTCACTAGTCTTGCTTGTTTTCGAGATAATAGTAATACACTCTGGTAAAATTTGATCTTGATGCTGTTGAAATCTAGAAAACTCAGAATAAAAGGGATTTGGGGTTTAATGAAAATCATTATTAATTATCTCAAATTCAGAAGTAATTCTCGAAATTTACTGATTTTATTTTTTAAATGTCTGGTTACTGAATATCTTTGTTGGAATATCACTTTAGACGTAAAATATATAATAAAAAAATATTATAAGATTGTGTGGAAAGATAAAGAAGGCTTACAGAAAACAAAGCAGTAGAAGAATGCAAAGTGAAATACACAAAACACAGAATTCCATTCCATTCCCAATCCAGTTGAAATAAGGTTTTCTTTAGTTTACCGCTAATGCCTTTGAAAGACATTTAGCCTTTCTATCTTGTACATTCTTTAAAAATCAATCTGGAATTGAATGGCATTTTCTGTACATTTCAAGATCTGGTCTTAACACTGAAATCAAGAACATCCAAAAGAATTAACAACAAATACGACACAAAATACACTTATGTACGTAACGAAAAAATACAGTTTGGACAAATAAAGACAAGGAAATTAGTTCTATCTACATTAACTCATTCGTAATTTTAATGCTTTCTTTATTTTGCAAAATCAATCTTAGTGAGAATCCGATTCCACATTGCGGATATCAAGTTGCAACTGCTATTAAAAATTGCGAGAACAGGCGGATTCAAAAATGATATAAACTTTCTTCAAACGGACTTTCTTTAACGGCATTACCATAAAGTACTTAAAGAACAAAGCAAGTTTTAATGTTTCTATTTATTATTAGAAAAAGACAGGAAATTTAGAACACATATTTAAAATAAATGGAAATTTTTGGCTTAGTCTTTGGTGTATATATTCTTTTCAATGCAGAAATATTAAAACATTCTTTTATTTTTTACATTTCAATTGCTTCCCGAATTTTAAAATTTCTAATTTTAATTTTTTTAAAAAATAAGTTGTCCTAAATTGTTTTTCTTGTATTGTCTGATATGAAGTGAATGGTTCTCTCTTTTCATTGCTTGAAGTTCAAGCTCCGAGTTCCAAATTCTCACAATCGTTTTCCAGGATGCAGTTGAATATGAGCGGGGATAGACCATCACGTTGCCTCCCGCCTGTCTTGATTTCAAACGATTGCGATAGATGCCCCAAGAATTTCACTCTAGAAGTTGTGCCTGTTAGGGTCTCATTGAATACATTTGCCGATTTTCTTTTAATACCAAATTCCCTAATGATCAAATTCAAAGTTTCCATGTCCTCCGAGTCAAAGGCCTTTTTGAAGTCAACGAACGACACTACAATTTTCTTACCACTCAGCACTCTGTGGCGAATTATAGACTTCAAGTTGAAGATCTGTTCGACACAAGAGGGGCCTTTCCTAAACACTCCTTGTATTCCCCTAGTTGTTCGTCCAGAGTCGCCTCTATTCTATTCAGAAGCAGAAGTAGAGGATTTTGCTGGCGATCGGAAGGAGGGACACGCCTCTATAGTTGTTTACATCCTGTTTGTACCCTTTCTTATGTAGCGGATGGATAAGGGCCGTTTTCCATTCAACGGGGATTTTTTTCTGTCTTCAAAATTTCTCTGATGATTCGATGAAAATCTTCTAAAATTTCTGATTCTGCCCATTTCAACATCTCTGCCGTTATAGAGTCTTCTCCACTTGCCTTGTTATTTTTGAGATTTTTAAGAATTTCTTTCATTTCTTCTTTGGTTGGCGGTTCGTCATCCTCTACGTTTTGTGACCTGTCCGAAAAATCAAATTTAGAGATTGGGCAAGGACAGTCCAGGAGACTGTGGAAGTATCTGGCTAATATCTCGCAGGGATATTATCGCGTTTGTTAAGTCCTATTTTACGTTGTTCATTTCTAAAACACAAACTTGGTGCTTGAAATCCTTTGAGTTTGCTTTTGAAAGTCTGATAGAAGTCTCTCGAATTGTTCTTGACGAAGTCGGACTGGAGATTTTTCATTTATGCCCTTGCAAATGATCGTTTAGTCCTTTGGAATATCCTGGATGTCTCCTTCCTCTGTTGCTTGAATTGTTCCAGGTGTTCCAATTTTCTGGAGCATTTCCATTTTCTCATTTCTCGGATCTCTCCCTGAGAGCTATCTCACATTCTTCATTCCACCATATTTCTCTTTTTCTCTTTGCCTGTCCAAGTGTTTTCTTTGCGGCTTCGTTGATTCCCGTGCATAGTTCTTGACAGTTCTCTTTTCTGCTAGAACGGATTTCTTCCCTAAAGTTTTTGATGATGTCCTGAGTGATGTTCATTTGATTTGTGTTGTATCTTATCATTTTGGGTGGGTCTCTCTTTTGCACCAGTGGGAGAAAACGGATCTTGACTTTGGAGAGATAGTGGTCGGAATCAAAATCACCGTTTCTAATCACTTCGACGTTCAACACCTCCTTTAAGTTGTACAATTATTATGACAATATTAACAAAAACAAAAAACCCGAAACTATGAAAAGCATTTCATCTGTTAATAGATATATTCAGTTGGATTTTTTTTCAACTATATTCTGTGCTTCCTTTTGAATTTCTAAATTTTTTAATATTAGATATTAGTCAGGACAAAAGCGGGAGCACTTTGTGGAGGCTCTGTCTTAGGAACTACGTGGATTTTAACGGCTGCCCATTGCCTTGAAAAGTATGTAGGATATTAATTGCAGTTAGTAAAAATATAATCTTAAACTTTTCGATTATAAAGTTGTTGGCCTTATGGATTCTTTTTCGTAACCAGGAGCATTACTTCAAGTTATTTTTCCTATCGTAAAATCTGGATTCAAAATGGATTTAAACAAGTTCTCCTTGATTTCATTACTAATCCTTCCATGTAATGTAATTCTAGAAGAAGTGTAATTTCTACACTTGAAGTTAAATAATTTCACTAAAAGATTGAGACCGTCTACTTTATTTTTGAGAGAGACGCTAAAACAAAAGCTTTAATTCGGTTAAATACCTCACGATTTTATCAAATTACCATTGGGAAACTAAAAAATGTAAAAATCTGAATCTTATTAACTAAGTAAATATATATATATATATATAGCCGGACAGCTATCTGAAATTTAAAATCCCAATACAAATTTCAGAAAACTGTTTCGGTGAATGTACGGCCAAACTACATTCACTTCATCAGCGGCATCTGGTGTTAAATTTTGAAACTAAAATTTGGAAGACACAAAAACGCATTATTTAAAGAAATTTGCTCTTTTTTTATTGTATAAATTCTTTTTTAAGTTTTTTAATTTTATATCTTTTTTAAATTTCTTTTATATTATATACTTTTTTTGCTTTTTTAAGCTTTTTTATATATATATTAAAAAAAAAAAAATTATTTCAAAATTTAACACCAGATGCCGCTGATGAAGTGAATGTAGTTTGGCCGTACATTCACCGAAACAGTTTTCTGAAATTTGTATTGGAATTTTAAATTTCATATAGCTGTCCGGCTATTCATGTTTAGTAATATAAATTGCAAATGATTGATTGAAATCTTTGCTCTGCGAAACTCGAAAAGCCAGATTTGAGTTTTGCCTTCTCGATGTATATCGAAAAAATTTTTTTTTTTTTCATCGTTTCATAGGCAACGTTTCTTCGGCTAAATAAGTAGATCGTTCAGAAAAAAGAAATTTACAAAGCTTGTGTACGAAAACCAAACCTTTATTTGATTAAAATGAGATGGTGCCCTTAAAGGGAACAAATTAACACTATTTTTCTACAAAGTCGCATTGACTACTGAGGCATTTGTCCCAATGTTTGATCAGTTGCCTATCCCAAGCCTTATAAAGATCAGGTCCCTGCTGTTTTAGTCAGTTTTTTGCATCACTTTCGACTTCGTCATTGCCCGTGAAGGGACGATCTGACATGTGTTCTTTTAAGACAGAGAATAGATGAAAATCACTGGAAGTCAAATCCAACTGTATGGCGGATGTCCCAAAATTTCCAAGTGGAAATTCTGCAGCAAGTTCTGTGTGTTCCATTCAAGGAATGGTCATTGTCACGAAGGAGGATCACAATGTCGTTCAGTAGACCAGTAGGCTTCTTCCTTATGTTGTTGTTCAATTTCTTTAAGATTTTCAATAGGAGACTGATCAAAGCCGATATCAACCCACAATCACGCGCCCTTACCCACTCGGCTACCGAGTTTACATGTTCAACTTAACATAGGGTCAATCCGTACCAAACGGTCCAGCACTGATTGCTCGACCATTTAAAAAAAAATGATTTTTTTGCTGTTCTTACTCCTATGCATGAGTACTTTAAAATAGACATTATTTCTTTTTTAATTGGCTTCGTTTAAAATGGCGTCCATTTTTGTTTTATGGTTTCCGGCATTTTTGGCCTTTGCAGATAGTTGTGTGAGATTTGATAACTCACTTAAGAAAAATGATAGAAAGCTGTGGTAAAAACATTATTTTCAGCACATTCCAAGCTACATTTTATGTTTTATATTTTTTTACCATATCGCTAATGCAAATGGTTGAAATTTAGAATCAAAACTGATATTTGCTTTTGAACAAAAAATCAAAGTAACGGGTTTTTTTTTTAACAGGAAGGAATGAAGTAGACAAACTATAATTTTGTTTAGAGAAAAGATATACATTCAAAGGTTTAGCAAAAAATATTTCAGCTCTGTTATTGGCTTCCTAATTTGTTAAAGCTCTTGAAAAATGCTCGTTTTTCATTTTTTTTCCAAGTTTGAGCCCCAATATCTCTGGTGGGTATTTACAATATAAAGAGAACTTTATGAGAGGTACCTGTGAAAAAATTTTGAGTTTGATATTTGAGTTAGTTTGCAACTAAGGGATACTGTTGCATGTATCTAACTGAAAAATCAAACTCAGATAGATATATGCAACAGTATCACTTAGTAGCAAACTCAGATGTACAATCTTGTTGATACATGATCTTCAAATTGTTCTGATTGTGATGCCATATAACATCTAATAATATTTTAACACGTAATAAAATATTTTAACATATTTTAACATTTAATAATAACTTGTAGCGTTGTACAGCCTAGAGTTCGTTTGTTATTTTTCACCAAATTTCCCTTGCTGTAATTTTGTTCTCCTGGAAAATCAAACTCAAACTTTTTTTTCACAAACTAAGTTTGTGACAACAGTCAATAAAATCAATTTTTTTAAAAGGGGTCGAGCAACCAATTTAATGTTTTCTGGACCGTTTGATATGGATTGACCCCAAAGGAATTACTTTTTCAAAAGCTCCCAACGAGTCGATATGAACAACATCATTGTAAAACCTAACTTTTCAAACCCATCATGCAATGTAATTGGAAATACACATTAATAAATTCGGAATCAGTCAAACACAGTCATACTTTGACATTTAAGAAGTAAAAAGCAGAGCCTATTATGTAAGTTTTGTTGATTACACTACCATTTACTTTATTACTTTTGTGGAAAGTCTGTTAAAAAGTCAGTAAAAATAAATATTGAAAAAATTTGATTTTGATTTTGAATATCATCTTGACTTTCAACATAAGTTGGAATTATTGAATTTATCTTTATATATCAAAAAATTCTTTGTTTTTTTTTCTTCTTGTTCTTTAGCTGAATTTTCAGTAGAGATTGTTCCATTCTTGCCGTCTTTCTTGTTGTCCTTGTTGTTCGTACAGTACTTGTTGTTCTGAATAAATTACATTCCTGTTTTGGACTATTTTTTGTCTTTATTTATTTTACTGTGAAGATGACAGCAACGAAATTTATTATTCGAAACTATAATTCTGTTCAAAATAAAAAAAAAAATTACACATTATATTATTATAGTCTTGTTGTTTCTTTATGTATATTGTCGGTAGATTCAATAGATGCAAACAGTAGATTTAGATATAGAAACAGAATAAATTAAGTTTACAAGTTGGAAAGCTTAGAAATCAATGAGAAACACCAGATTCTTACATATTCATTAATAATATTGATTTTTTTAAAATTCAATAAAATCTTTCAATTTTTTTTTATCACTTTTAAGACAAAATTTCTCAGTTTTTCTTAAGATATATATATTAGAGAAATTTACAGTAGCACTGATGTGAAATTCTGTTTTTGTAAGTCCTGCAGGATATTACGGAATATTTAATGTCTAATTAACTTTATTAACTTTGTTATTTTCTCCATAGTTTTGTAATGGACTGTATTCTAAATTTTTTTTTAAAAAATTAAATATTTTTTATATTAGGTAATTTCAGAAAAAGCTTTTTCTTCTTTTCAGGACAGTTTATTAGATAGCATTCGTACAGTACTTACTATAGAATGTTTATATAATATAAAAATAAAAACATCTATCAAACATGCATTGGTGGTTTACAGCATATTAACATTTAACAATTTTGATGGAAATGTTAAAATGTTTTCAGTCTCAACTCACAAACCCACCTGAAACAGAAATCACAAACACACACACATTCAAACATGCATTAAAAGTTTATGCTATTAACAAGGACGCTGAAAACAAGGATGATCGTTTCGCATAGTTGTTATAATCCAGCTTCTATAGAAAGAGACATCTGTATATAAGCCAGGATTACCACTAGCACACACAGTACTACCCCAAGAAATAATACCCGCTTGAATATAAACGTTGCCGCACTTTATCATTAGAGGTCCTCCGGAATCACCCTACATTAATAAAAGAGAAAGATGAATTTTAACTATTTCGTTAATATTATTTTAAACATTAAATTCAATATTAATCTCTCTTAGCACCATCAACATTGAAGTCAGAATGCCATTTAATTTTTGTTTTCAATAGATGCTGAGTAACAAATAATACTGAATTTTGAAACTTATAGAAGAAGAATCTAGAAGAATAGCTAACTTTAACAATAATGAAGGATATTTATCTTGGAAACAACAGCTGTTATATTATTAGGGCGAGATATTTAGGCAATAAAAAAAATAAACAAAAGTAAATCCAAATTTGGAAATTTGGTAGTAAATGAAACAGTACTTACTAATACAAAACTTATTAATAAACTATTTATTATTCGTAAATATTTGTAACTTATTAATAATCTAAAGCTAAGTTAAAGTATTCCCACTTTATCCCACTTATCTTCTGCTCCACTTGGCCTTTGTGATCTCTGGAGCTAAAGCTTTCGGCATTTCATGACCAAAAGGACGACGCGACGTTGAAGTAGGACGATTGAGGCTTTGCACTGGCTGAAAATAATTTGTTTTTACATAGGCTTGGGTGAACTCTATGTCCAGCCTGGAGCAGAAAGAATGGTAAAATATCCTCTGCCACCGAGGGAATCGAATCTGGTTCTTCCAGCCCACAGACATACGCTACTACTGAGCTACAGGGCCCACAACAAATTATTATTGAAAATAAAAAAAAAACAAAAGCAAAGCCTGCACATAAATAAGCTTTCACTCCTTTGAGTTTCTCATGAGAAGGAATGTGGAACGGCCGTTTCGTCCTCTTTGGGACTAATCAGCCAGTTTCACCCTCGATGATAAACCCAGAAAAACGTGAAAGGAAATGGAGATCACCTTCACTCTCGAAACAAAATAAACAAGTAAAAAAAAACTTTGACTCAATAACCATTAGGCTCTTAATTAAAATGAAAAAAAAAATCCTTTCAAATCTTTCTGGGGTTATCATCGAAGGTGGATCTGGTTGATGTTTCTCAAAGCGAACGAAACGGCTGTTCCAGATTCTTTCTGATGATAAATCAGCTTTCACGCCTTTGATTCTATGTGCTTGCCTTGGTTTTTTTATTTCTTTAAGGATTTCTGTGCACCTTACTTTTGTTTTCAAACAAATTATTATTTATTACATTTATCGTAAAATACGTTTCATCGTAAAATTTTACTACACATTATATTGTTGATTTTTAATTATTATCGTTTTATGGGAAGTCCTTTCTCCATCGAGTCATTAATTAACTCCAAAGACAAGAAGTCCCTGCGCTGTCATCTGAAGACTTTTGTATCCTTTGGTAAATGTAACAAATGTTTGATAAAGTATATATTTTAAATAGGGGAGTGTCCTCGCTAAGTTACTGCGATGAAACTAATCAATAATAACTAATAATTAAAATCCCACTCAAAGAAGACTTGCATCTCATTGTATCTTATTATTTAAATTTTAATTAGACTTACTATTTGATTCTAAATTTAAATATTCAAAGTTTTGATCCATAAAAACCGATTGAAATTTAATCAACTAAATAGGTTTACAGAATTTTCTCAAAATTTTCTGATCAAAAACTTAAAATACTGTCAGCTTGCTATTTAGCCGTTGTATTAACCGTTGAAATTTATATCTTCTTTTTAATTTTTTTGCCGATATATTGATTGAAATCTTTGCTCTGCGAAACTCGAAAACACCAGATTTGATTTTTGCTTTTTTGATATTATGCCTAATTTTGAAGTGTATATATTATTACTTCTTATTAAGGTATTTATATAATTTATTTATTTACTTCTTTTATACTTTAACTCAATATTAAGGAATTTGCTCTTTTTTATTTTCAATATTATATTAATAAAATCTTTTTTATTTAAATATTATCTTAAATCTTTTAATTTTTGGTAGTTTAGTTTTAATTTTAAATTTGAATTGTTTTTTATTTAGTATTTTGCTTTTAGATTTAGGTAATTTAGTTAATATTTTTGTTTTTAGATTTAGATAATTTAGTTAATTTGTTTTAAAATTAGGTAAATTCATTAATTATTAGATAATACTCAACTTTAGTATTTAGTATTTAGGTAATTTAGTTATTATTTTAAAATTTTTTAATCTTTCAATTTTTGGTTGTTTAGTTTTAATTTTAAATTTGAATTGTTTTTATTTTTAGATTTAGATAATTTAGTTAATTTAGTCAATTTGTTTTTAAAATTAGATTAATTCAAAAAGTAATAAAGAACACTCTTTATTACTTCGTTTATATTTACGTAATTTAGTTATTATTTGATAATTTTTTTTAAATTTTAGATAGTCTAGTTATAATTTTTTTAAATTAAAAAGAGCAAAGTCTTAACATATTGCGTTTTTGCTAAATTGTTTCCAAATTTTGCCGCTGATGACGTGGTTGGTAAATTTATTTTATAACCATAGAAACAGTGATCTGATCTTTGTATTGGCATTTTCAGGCAGTGATTTGTTCTTTGTATTGGCGTTTTCAAATTTTCATATAACTGTCCGGCTATATATATATTTGTATTATGGTAACAATGCTAATATACTATAATACATTTTATACAGTTGGAAATATTTTTATATGTTTTTATTTAAGGAATTTTGATTTTTATTAGAAGGAAAGCTTTCATTCTTATGTTCTTTATTCTGTAATCGTTATCTTAGAATACCCCTTTAACCCTGCTTTGGGGTAACTAATAATTACATATTCAGAAATTGAAGTGGAAAAGTCAGTAAATAATAACTTCAAACATACATAACACATACATAACTACATAACATAAGAAGTCTTCTTTAAATTTACACACACACACACACACACACACACACACATATATATATATATATAAGCCGGACAGCGATCTGTGATTTGAAAATGCCAGTATCAAAAAAACAAATCACTGCTTTCGAAATGCCAATATCAAAAAACAAATCACTGTTTTCATGGAGATATAATTTATTTATCTCCACTTCATCAGCGGCGAAATTTGGAAACAATTTAGTACCTAAAACGCAACATTATCAAGACCTTGCTCTTTCAAAATTAAATTTAAAAAATTATAAAATTTACTTAACTTAAATATTATTACCGGTATTAAAAATTAAATTTAAAATATATAACAAATATATCTAAATATAAAATTAAAAACTTAAAATTTTTTAATACAATGGAACTACTGGAAGAATCTACAGGTTTCTACAGGTAAACTACAGAATGCGGAAAACAGTCCAAGTTTGTTTACAGTTGTTTCATGAAAAACTTGCTCATTTCGCTTAATTGCTAGAAATACTTTTTGATGTTTTACCTAACATTCTCCACAAAATTTCATTTGCTTACCATTTCTTCTACAAAATCTTGGTTTTTATGTAAAGGAATTACTTTAGTGATGGAAGACATTATCTAACCAAGTAGAAGGATAGCATTTTCATAAAGTTTAAGAGCTAATCTTCAGAATTTTCGTTTTTTTTTTACCAACTTATCCTTGAAATTAAATATTAAAAACTATATAAATTAAATAAAAAGCATCAAGAAGTGCTTTATTTCCTCACAATTTCTATTATTTAAATAGCGCTCTACGCTGTACAAAACGTTTTTGAATATTTCTGGCTATATAAGGAGTCTTAGATGTTATTGAATGAAAGACCATCATCTAGTGAAGAGAAAGGGATTGAGAAGAATCTATTAATGAAAGAATTACATGAATTTAGTTCCATCTCGTGAAAAGGACACACATCGCCAAAGAATACAACACACAACTTGCTGTATATCTCGACATATATGTGGATCTGCGCTTAGGTCATAATATATTCTTTTTTTTCCTACAACTCACAAAGGCAGCATCTTTTGTATATTATTCATGTAAAGCTACTTAAATAACAAACATTACAGAATCCACATATATTTTACTCTTGCACTAAATGTTTCTGTTAGGACATGGATCAGCTCTTGAAACCAACTTTAAATCTCTTTTTAAAGTTTTGTTTATTATATATAATCATGAAAAAATCTTTAGAGATTATTTGATTGCTACTTATTATTATTCGTTCCTCTTGGTCTATCTATTATTTTCTCCCTTTTTTTCGTCCTTTTTTTATCATAGATTCTCCTGTCTTGAAGATTAGATGGTTAAAGAGTCTCAGAAAGGACTTAGATGTTTCATAGATATAATTGTGATGTTCGACATTGTTATATACTAAAAATCTTTAAATACTTACTTGACATGAATCCATTCGGTTGTTTGGATCCTTGGCACAAATCATTTCTGGAAAAAGTACTCTTGTCATTTGATTTCTGCAAAGTAATTGATTCATAACTGTGATTGTCGCCTGCCTAGGTACATCGCTAGCATATCCACCTAAAACGGTTTAATTTGATTAAATTTAATTTGATTAATAAACTTTCTTATTTTTTTTCTTAATTTCTTTTAGATCTAAACTAAATTTAAGTTTGTAATTTTCCAATTAAAATTAGTCAATTTTATTAAAAAGGATTTTTTTCTGTTATTCAGGGTTATTAACATTAAAGTTGCTCTACATAGAGGGCTCTGGAAATAAATTTGAACAACAGGTACTTCAAACGATGCATTCGTCATTTATTGGAAAAAAAATTGTATAAAAAACGGTCAAAGATGACGCTGTAGCAATAGCTAACCATAACTAACGTAAAAACAATAACCATCTATTACTCAAAAAACTTAAATAATGCAAATACTAAAAAGTAACACAAGAACTAACGAAAGACAGGAAGCAATTCCGTCAAAGTCGACTAGTTTAAAGTTCCGCTCCACGTGCCGAGGGAGGAGCGAAGAAAATTGATACGATCAATAACTAAAGGTTTAGTCGTATTCAGTTTGTGTTCAGTTTTGTCAACATGTGCAGGTGTGTAATAGTTAAAATTGGCTTTTTTAACAGCCTCAAAGTATTATTTAATACGACTTATCGATGGCCTTTTTTGACTCTTCAATGAACATGCAGTCTTTTCCCACGCACTTAATTTCATAAATGCAATTATGTAAGTACTTCTCAAATTTGTACTTAGTTCTTGTTTTTCTATTAATAAATTGAACTATGAAATTCGCACTTCAACCACTGCACGTATAATTATGACGAGATAAAACTATCTGAAACTGATAGTTCTTGAATATTTGGCATTGCTGCATAAGCAGATGATTTATTTTAATGCCGATTTGGACTAAAATTATAAATAGCCTTCAATATATCTCTTATTATGCTGTTTACAAAGTTGATGGAGGACCTATCATTCACTGCTTTATGAGTCACAAAATCGATCGCTTCCTCGAAGACTAAACGATTAGACAAAATCTTAAAGGCTGGATGTACTGCCATATTTATCACATTTCTTTTTAATATATTGGGAACAGTTGCTTGCTCCACAGTCGTAATAGAGTTGTTTGTTGGTTACTTATATTCTCCACTTTTCGTTGTTAGTATATGATAAAGATTTGCCGTTGAAGACACAACCAAAACTAGTGTAACTGATATCGGTTTTTAAAAAGACTTTTGTGTGATTTTCAATCCTATAATTGTCATACGTTGTTAACAGATGTTAAATCTTTTTAAATAAACATATATTTTTTTATTTTTGATAAATTTGGCGGTAAATTAATGCGCAAGTATATTATAAATTTAAATGTATTAGGCGAAATATTTACTACTGGGAAATTTTGTGACATCCGCCATACAGTTGGATTTGACTCCCAGTGATTTATTCATCTATTCTCTGTCTTAAAAGAACACATGTCAGATCGTCCCTTCACGTGCAATGAAGAAGTCGAAAGTGATGCAAAAAAGTGACTAAAACAGCAGGGTCCTTATCTTTATGAGGGCTAGGATAGACAACTGATCAAACATTGGGACAAATGCCTCAATAGTCAATGTGACTTTGTAGAAAAATAGTGTTAATTTGTGCCCTTTAAGGGCACCATCATTTTATTCCAATAAAGGTTTGGTTTTCGTACACAAGCTTTGTAAACTTCTTTTTTCTGAACGACCTACTTATTTAGCCAAAGAATCGTTGTCCAAGGTACACCGTAGCAGGAAGCTGACATACTCACAGAAACAGACGAAACCCAGAAAAAGAAAGTTACAATCATGCCGACTGACGGATCGACCACTTCAAAGGTATCAATCTCACGGCTGGCCACCGCTTGACCAGTCTTATGGTCTTAACCAGTCTTATGGTCAAAGCGACGGCCTGCCGTGAGGTTGATACGACTGAACTGGTTTGAATCCCTCAGTAGACATGGTTATAACTTTTTTTTTCTGAAAAAGGCGTTAGAAGTCATGGGCTTATAGCATTTCACTTAGATTGGGGCAATGATTCAGTGGTTCAGAGAACTTCCAATCAAAATTTAGAACTTCATTATTATTTGATTATCCATTGTCGAAGGGTAAACATTGCCTTTATAAAACGAAGTTACAGATTATTGAGGGATCCTCATTGAACTCGAATTCTATCACCAGTACAGAGCATTTGATAGGATCTTACGCCTAAAATGTAGGTTGGTCAATTTAATCAACCGCAGTCCATCTAAACAACTAGAAATGCCAGAACAACTGGTCTGTTGTCCTGAAGGAAACGTTGCTGGCAACAGTAATTTCACGAATACAAGCGGTCCTTAAGGGTGAGAAAATTTCATCGCAGAACAGTGTATAAAAATAATTTTAAGTTAAAAATACTTTTTAAAATGAGTAAAGTTTTAATAAACTCTTGAATTTCTATTCACTACCATTTGTTAAAATGAGATTCTCAACCTCACCACGATTTTCGACGGAACCTGTAGATTGATTCATATATTAATAATATGAGTCAAAAATAAATAATCAGATATTTTAACAGAGCTTGAGACGAAATTTATAAAATTATTTATAAATTAATTTAAAATTAATTGAGGACTACATCACCAAACCATATGGGATAAAACGGCAATCATAGCCTCGGTTTGGAAAGTATCATCTCAGTCACATCCACGTCAGAATCAAAGTGAGACGTAGGAGGTTTGCAGTGAAGACAAGAACGGCTGCGGCAACTCGTCCGAGCAAGAGGTATCTTAGGTAAGATACGTAACAGCGGAAAGAAGCGGGTCAACTGACTACGGATCAGCTGATGAAAAGCAAGTCCGCCATATTCGAAGTGAACCAGGTGAAGTGTCAACGGACAGAACCTAGCTAATTCAAGTCGACGTAAATTCCAAGGCGAGAGATTTCATGAAGGGAAGAAGTGACATCCATACAACGAACTGTGAATACTATAATCCTCAGTAATACAAATATAAGACAACGGGAAGAATTCATATTATTTGGTTCGTGAAAGTCAAATTGAAGACGTCAAATTAACGAAGATAATTTATACAGAAGAAGAACTTATCTCATCAAATTAATCGATAATTACCGAAGGAAATTATCGTAGGCATATATAGAAGAGTTTAGATATAAACCGTAGTAGTTAATAAAGTTGCTATTAAGTGCGAGAAATTTATTTTATATTCCTTCGAAAGTAAAACAAGGAATTATAGTAATATTGTGCTTCAAGTAAGATTATTAGTTGTGCTACTAAAGAGAGTAGAAACAGACAATTAGTGCTTTAATTTATGGAAATTAGTTTGGAAAAGTTTTCCTTACTGAACAGAGACAGTTAGTGCTTCAGTGTATAAAGTCATAGTGATATCAAAAAATAATTGAAATATCAAGTCGATATTTTAGGAGATGTTCTTGATGTGAACTATATTGACTTATAGATATTACCTTCGTATTAAGTTTTGTGTTACCGAGAAGAAGACTATTCTGAACATTATTAAATAGAAAGAACAGTTGTATTGCTCAGTACATAAACTAGTAAAATTTTATTTCAAGAAGTTTTAATAAATATTGTTTTATTAAAAATGAAAGCCTTGAATTCATTGTCTGAAAAAAAAATCTACAGTATTGTACCTATGCTGTACAGAACCAGGTTTTTAAAATTGGCAACTCATTTACAAATAGATCTAATCAAGATACAAGTATTTCAGATAAATTTGCCAATTAAATATTATCGTTGGCAAATCAAAAGGTCATAGTTCAGCATATAAAGCAGACGAGAAAAAACTTTAAACTTTCTAAATTTATGATTTTAAAGTAACAAAACAGTATAAAAGAAAAGTCCCCTTATATACTGAAATATTAAATTTGCTTATTTCACTTTTATATCTTTAATATTTCTAGATTAAATTATTAAAATGCCAGCACACAATTTCAAGATAATTTCAAGATTAGTCTATGAAATGTTTGAAATGTTTTATATATTTAAATAATGGATTTCGCGGAACAACCCGAAAGCGTTCATGCCAAATATAACTTTTTATAAACTAAATTTTTATCTTGAAATTGTGTGTTGACATTTTATTAATTTAGTCATTTTATTTTACACACGTTATTTTTTATTTTATTTTAATATTTCTAGATGTTGCCATATTTGAGTGTTGTACCCGCGGCCTAGATCATTACATCTTTTACGGCCGATACAGAAATAATTGCACGCTTGACAAGCATGTATGATCAAGCATTTTGTACAAGCATGCACAAAATCCCTTCGCCACTAAACGGCGCAAGCATGCTTCAACAGCGTCAGTTTGTGCTTGAGGTCTGTCGAGTTCGGACGACTACGCTACGCTTGCTCAGGTTGCGAGTGTCCTGGTTTTAAAAAGAAAAACACGAAAGAAGTTTTTGGCATGTGGTTTAAAGATCACATTAAATGTGGCATGTGGTGTAAAGACTGAAAAAGAAAACCTATTACTGTTACTGAAAAGAAAAACCTATTCTTACATTAACTTACTGAGTGATTGAAAATATATCCTAATAATTGACATAATTATCTGCGAATGAAGGAAGAAACTTATTTGAATCTTTTGTTTGGATCTATTCCTTTATATATTTCAAATAATACATTATAAGCTGCTTCTTTCTTAGCCTTATCATGGTAATCTTTTCATTTAATCCGCCAGAGACAAGGATTACTTTGGTAAACCCGAATGAACTCTTACAATAATCCCCTGTTTCCTTTCCGTAGATCACTAGTCTTGGTGGAAACTCCTGATATGTTCGTCTCCTCGCAATTGACCTTTGTTTGCACAAACGACATACACATGTTCAATTTTGCTTGCGCAAGCGCGACTTGTCAAGCATGCAGATGAAATTTCAATCAATCTTCAGGCCGCTTGTACAACCACAATGCTTTCGCAAATTTTCCATACAGATGCTCAAGCATGCTTGATCAAGTTGCGTCTGTAGCGGCCTTTAGAAGGGATCTGAAATAAGTAGAAATCTTAATTTATTTTTTGATCTTATCAGCTTATGTTAAATGTTATGCCTGTGAACATTTGAATGCAGTGAATTAAGCTGCAGATCTTGCCGCTATTGATGCGAAACTGAGTGATCTCAAATTCTCTATTTGTATAAAGATAACAACAGAAAGTATTACCATTTTGGGTTCTTCCCCATCCTGCTACAATTACTGTCTTTCCTGTGACCTTGCTTTCGGATGCAAGGCATATGGGTCTTATTCCCATGCTATATTTCAAAGGCACAGTCAATTCTAATAATGCAATATCGTTCTGACCAGTTCCAACGTTGAAGTTGTTCCGAAAGATATTTTTTACAGAAAAAGTCTCTCCTGGATGTATTTTAATGTTGTGTATATTGAGGGTCACTGTCAACATGTAAGGTTCAACACTAGAAATAATGAAAATTCTTCAATAAATTTAAGTATCTAAAACTTCAGAATTTTAATTACTTTTTAATTTTTAATTGAAATTATTGAATTTAAAAAATATAGATATGTATATATTTACTCAGTTTAGTTGATTTTGATTTTTACATTGATAATTTGTTAAAATTGTGAGGTATTTTACCGAATTAAAGCTTTTGTTAGCGTCTCTCTCAAAAATAAAGTAGACGGTCTCAATCTTTTAGTAACATTATTTAACTTCAAGTGTAGAAATTACATTAATCTTCTAGAATTACATTACATGGATGGATTAGTAATGAAATCAAGGAGAACTTGTTTAAATCCATTTGGAATCCAGATTTTAAGATAGGAAAAAAATTGGTTACGAAAAAGAATCCATAAGGCCAACAGTTTTATAATAGATTAAAGATTCTCCGTAATTCTTTGTCGGCTTGAGAAATACAGGGTGTCAATAATTACAGTTTACCTATTCGCAAAAGAAAAAGGCACGCTACAGCAAAAACTACTTATCGGAAAGGCACCAAATTTGCAGTACATCGTAACGAAGGACATTCATTGAAAAAAAAAAAAATGTTCAAATAATCACCACCAGGATGCATTTGTAGGCGTGTATGGTATCAGAAATGCAATTTTCCCTTACCACGTCATCCCTCACTATGTAAGCAATATTATACATCACTATTTAAGCAACAGCCTGTTTTCATTCGTATTTTGTGTTCAACTCAAAATGACGTTAAATTTACGAGAATGTGCGTTCTTTTGAAATTGTTTTACCAAAACGGGTATTCTGCGCTAGAAGCTTTGCGGAGGTTTAGGTAGATAAAAGGTATTCGACGAGGTCCAAAGACTGCGAATGGTTTACGAAAAAGATCCTCGAATTAGAAGAAAAAAATGTCGTTGAATGTGAAAACAGGAAGCGGATGAAAGCATGTTGCCGCGCAGATGGTTAACGATGTACCAGGAAAGAATGTCAAAATAATGTCAGGGCAAGCGTCAGTGTTCAGCGCGTTGCACATTAGTTTGGCCAGTCTGTTGCCATGGTCCACAAAATTGTTCGGAACATTTTGCTCTATTAACAAAATTTCTCACGTTAAACAACTGCTGCCTCCTAATCCGTGTCAACGAGAGACCTTCGCATTACAGTTCTTAGCTTCAGTTCTTCCAGGTTGACCCGGAATGGCCCTGGAACATTCTCTGGATTTGCATGGTGCAGTTAACACTCATAATTGTCGTAATTGGGCGAGAGAAAATCCCAAAGCGTGTCTGGAAATTCCTTTACATTCCCCTAAAGTGACAATTTGGTGTGGATTTACGTCAACATTCATTGTTGGGCCGTTTTTCTTGGAAGAGCGTGGGCGCACAGGTCTTACTCAATGTTCCGTTACTGACAATCGATACTTGATTTTTTGCTTTGGGGTATCTTAAAGATCTGGTTTATCGTGACAACATAGCAACCCTGGCAGATCTTAAAGGAACATATCACGTCGTGTGCTCAATATTTCCAGGGACATCTTGCGTTCAGCAATTGAAAATGCTATTCTGCGATTTAAAATGGTAGCAGATAATGATGGTGAACATATTGAACATGTTGTAATGTGACTGTACCCATATCAGCGCTGTACTGCATTGTCAAGGTCAGCATACACGCCTACAAATGCTTCCTGGTGGTGATTAGTTGGAACTATTTTTTTTTTCAATTAATGTCCTTCCCAAGGTGTCATACGACATACTACAAATTTGGCGCCGCCGTTCCGATAAGTAGCTTTTGCTGTAGAGTGGGTGGAAAAGGTGGACGTTAATTATAGACACCCTGTATATTAGGGATTTGATTTCAGTGAAGGACATCCGTCAAACTAAGCTGGATTTGTCTTCTTCATTATGTTCACTCAGTTGTCTCCGCTTCCGAACAGCCATTATTTACGACACGTTAAGGAATCTTTAGAAAAGAAACATCCTTTTGTCTAAGTACTATCTAGCCAGTGCATTTAAATATTTAAAAAAATATTAAAAATTGTTTAAAATAGATTTTTTTCAGTCTCGATGAAACAGTAAATTTCGGTTTTTTAGTTTTTTGTTTTACACTTGAAAATGGATCTTATGTAGTAGATGGTCAGAAACGTTGTGTTTTAACTTGTTTCTAATTCACACCTTACTCGTGCATATATAAGATAGGCAATTTTTAATTTGAATTCAGCACGGTTTTCAGTAAATAAGAATGTTTCTTTTCGACAGTTATTATTATCATGAAAGTAAGGGACACTGTAGCCAATTCTGATGGCAAAGTCGTAACGGAAATGGTAGAACTATTTGTGCTAATTCTACCATTTTCGTTTATTGCACCCTAACAGTAAGCCGTGCATTTTTATCTTTTTGTTCTCAATATTTGGAGATATCCTTTCATAAATGACAAAAGAATAAAAATGATGAAATCCATGTCAGATTCTTTTTTTATACAAATTCATTTCTGGAATAAGGAAAAAGAGCAAAAACCTTTCATAATATGTTATTATTCGTAATCGTTATCATCAAAGTTGTTTGTAAATCTGTCCTCAAAAGAATCGCGAAAGTGCGTCTTCAATTATATTTACCTTATTTTTTTTCCTCAAATAGTTACCAGATAATGCAAACTACCGTTTACAGGATTTTGTTTATTTGCGAAGTATTCAAATTACTTTTGGTCTTTTTTTTTTCTTTTTTTTCCTGGATATTTATAATATGTCTATCCTAAATATTGGCAAAATCGTGCATTTTATAGCATCTTATCAACTTCACTCTTATTGAGTAAAAGAAAGTTAAAGATTATATTTTTACTAACTAACTGCAATTAATATCGTACATACTTTTCAAGGCAATGGGCAGCCGTTAAAATCCAGGTAGATGCTACAACAGAGCCTCCACAAACTTCTCCCGCCTTTGTCCTGATTAATACCTAATATTAAAAATTTAGAAATTCATAAAGAATCACAGAATAAAAAAACCCAAATGAATTGTATCTGTTAACAGATGAAATGCTTTTCATAGTTTCGGGTTTTTTTTGTTTTTGTTAATATTGTCATAATAATTGTACAGTTGCAAGAAAAATTGTTCAGTTTACAACTAAATTTGGTTTTTTTTTTCAAATTATAGTTGTTTTATTATAAATTATATTATTAAAGTTTTAATACAACTGAACTGTGTTTAAAAAAAAAAGTTTTAGAAATAAATTTTTTGAATTTAACTAGTTCAAAAAATCTTCATGTTATCATTTAGAAATTATCCCATTTGTATATCATTCAAATTCCAAATATAAAGAACTTCAGACACAAAATTAAAAATTAGAAAACCTTAGAAAAAAAGTGAATAAAAGTTTAAAAAAACAACCCCCCCCCAAAGTTACCCAAGGTTAAACAAATAAAAATATTACAGATATAACTCCTAAATAAAAGCTGGTGCACGGAAACGATGTGTCTAATAAACTTTTCTGGAGTGATTCTTATAATTTAAAAATATTTATTTGGTTTTATTTATTAAACATTTAATTTATTTAATTAGTTAATTTAAGAAAAAATCAAATAACAAAAGTAAGTTTGCAGAATATTTAATGTTTTTTTTGATGGCTATTATGATTCATGAATGGTCTAAAGATTTAGAAAAAATGTAAGCATAATAAGGATTACTGATGGATTACCAAACAGGTAATCTGTTATGGAATATATGTAAATTTAATTATATATTTCGTTTAGTGTATAGCAGCCTCAATATATTCTGTAGTGTAATGTTTATTGAGATAGTCTAAAAAAAGTTATTTCTAAATCTTTTGTTTTAAGGCGTATCGTATAATACAATAGAACTTCAGATTAATATTAGCTGTATTTATTTTTCATGAATTGAATAACAATTGGATCAATAATTTCTATTACTTACCAACCAGGGATATTGATTCTGCCGTATTTCCGTTCCACCAAAGATTCTTTGTCTTCCAGTATTTTGTTCTTTATAAACTATGAACAATTATTTTTTGTTATTATTTTATTATGAACAATTTCTTTCTCCCGACCTTCTGCTTGATTAGGTTGAAGGTCTATTCGGCCAAACCGAAGAGTAACTGATATTAATTGTAAATATAATTTATATCTTACAGTTTATGTGTGTGAAGTCTATATTTAATTTAATATTTCTTACTTTCTTTTTCATTATTATAATTTTATTAGTGCTTCTTCAGATAATATTTATATCAATATAAGTTTATAAAAATCTACTTACGAAGTTGCCTTGTATCCAAAGAAAAATCTGTAATATATATGAAATTAATTGAAATTAGCCTAAAAATATGACATAACTTAATTCTAAAAACATTCTCAGTTGTTCAGAAACTTGCTGTGAAGTTAAAATATATGTAATGATTTTTAACTCAATACAGAAATATTTTGTAATTGAAACTTTAGTTTTTTTGTTATTAATAAAACAATTCTGCAGTGCTTGACATTAAAATTTACTAGTCTTGCTTGTTTTCGAGATAATAGTAATGCACTCTGGTAAAATTTGATCTTGATGCTGTTGAAATCTAGAAATCTCAGAATAAAAGGGATTTGGGGATTAATGAAAATCATTATTAATTATCTCAAATTCGAAAGTAATTCTCGAAGTTTACTGATTTTATTCTTTAAATGTCTGATGACTGCATATCTTCATTGGAATATCACTTTAGACGTAAAATATATAATAAAACAATATTATAAGATAGTATGGAAAGATAAAGAAGGGTTACAGAAAACAAAGCAGTACAAGAATGCAAAGTGAAATACACAAAACACAGAATTTAATTCCATTCCCAATCCAGTTGAAATAAGGTTTTATTTAGTCTGTCGCTAATGCCTTTGAAAGACATTTAACCTTTCTATCTTGTAAATTCTTTAAAAATCAATCTGGAATTGAATGGCATTTTCTGTACATTTCAAGATCTGGTCTTAACACTGAAATTAAGAACATCCAAAAGAATTAACTACAAATACGACACAAAATACACTTATATATGTTACGAAAAAATAGAGTTTGGACAAATAAAGACAAGGAAATTAGTTCTATCTACATTGACTCATTCGTAATTTCAATGTTTTCTTTATTTTGCAAAATCAATCTTAGTGAGAATCCGATTCCATATTGCGGATATCAAGTTGCACCTGCTATAAATAATTGCGAGAACAGACGGATTCAAAAATGATATAAACTTTCTTCAAACGGACTTTAACGACATTACCAGAAAATACTTAAAGAAGAAAGCAAGTTTTAATGTTTCTATTTATTATTAGAAAAAGACAGGAAATTTAAAACAAATATTTAAAATAAATGGAAATTTTGGGCATAGTCTTTGGTGTATATATTCTTTTCAATGCAGAAATATTAAAACATTCTTTTATTTTTTACATTTCAATTGCTTCGCGAATTTTAAAATTTAATTTTTTTTTAATTTTTTTAAGTTTTTATAAAAGTAAGTTGTCCTAAATTGTTTTTCTTGTATTATCTGATATGAAGTGAATGGTTCTCTCTTTTCATTGCTTCTAAATTAAAAAGAGATGATACCTTCAATGCACAGGTGTGAGAACAGCAAGGGAAAAGTCTCATACTGTCTGACCAGTTATGTGCTGTATGTAGATGTCACGGGATCACTTTACGACATCTGAGACACACAATTTTTATGGCCCAGTCCATACCCACCTAAAACCAAAAATGGCCTGATCCGGCAGTCGGATATTTCTCTAAACCTCCAAATCATGGAAGTCCAACGAGATATAATTCGTGGGGCTCTGAATGATACTGTTTGCTTTCTCTGTTTCTAGCAAACCTTAACATGCATTGGCGAAGTAAAAAGGCTACAGCAAATACTATTTCGAAATGTAATTTTAAGGACAAATACGAATGGCCTTGGTTATTTCTTAACAGACTCTTCAAAAACGATTTATTATGACTAAGAAATAGGTTAATGGTATAGGTTTGAAAAGGAAATACTAATATAAATTGCCAATTCGCTTTCTTTCCTTTGTCTTTCTAAAATTATATTACCCTATCCCTTATCCGTCCTCAAGCCAGTTCCTCGAGAGAAGTAATTCAGTGAAGTTGATCTGTATTGAAACTACAATTTCTGAGTTATTTCAAGTGGCTACAATCTAACGAGTACGATGAACATTGCTTTTGCAAAAAAAAATAAAACACTTAGACCCCGTTAAGGCAAAGCCGAGAGGTGGATCATTAACTTGACTGATATGACTGAATCTCGGTTGGAAAACAGGAACCTTGTTTGTAATCTTCTTCTCTCTTCTGGCTGTTGCTTTATACGATCTTCCTTATTTACAAGGTTCTCTATAATAAGCCTACAGACGGCCGTAGCAGTGACATGCACAAAAGACACTTTTAAACATCAAAAACAAAACCACCAAAAAATTACTTGAACAACCAAACTGCCGTTTCAGCAGCATTTGGAATGTTTTCTAATATAAGCTGTAAGTATTCTGACTGTAGTACAGTAAAACCTCGTTAAGTCGTCACTCAAGGGACCAAACATTTTTGACGACTTAAGCGGAGTGACGACTTAGGCGGAGTGGGCATTTTTGAAAAAACAAAAACAAAAAAACACTGAAATACAGTATTTTCATGAATTGCTGTAGGATTCGATGAGAAAAACAAGATTTTTAGACATCAATACATGCAAATGAATGAGTGGAAAAACAAAACTTTTTTATAGTTACCACATTTTAATCGTTTTAAAAGAAAGGCAATGTCTGTCTTTGAAACATTCCAGCGAACCATTGTTGCCGCCGAAATCTTCAATGTTCAACTCCTTAGCAATTTCCATGGCTTTTTCTTTGAGAACTAAAACCATAGAACTAAAACCTCCTCGATCTCGTCAAACTTCGATTTCCTGATTCTCTTTCTTTTGTCTTTGCAGTCAGCTTCTTCAATTACTTGTTTCAATGAAAGAATATCGTTTAATGTAGTGCTGGGAATATGGTGCTCTTTGGCCAAAGCTGTTTTCGAAACATTTGATTTTTCAAAAAGTGTAATTAAGTCTTTTTTTTTTCTTTAAAAGATAACGAAGTAAGTTTTCGTTTCCCTGGCATGTTAAAAACGTAATCGAACCATGAAATTGCAAGAGAAAAAATAACCCTTACAGCGGGGCTTACTCGCTATGAAATGAAGTCACAATCAGGAGCGGTCAAGAAAAATGTCTACACTCGACAGAGCCTCAGCGAGAAGTGTGCTTTGAATGATTAGCAGCGATATTCCAAGTTCATTTATCGCTGAGGCTCTGTCGAGTGTAGACATTTTCTTGGAATATCGCTGCTAATCATTCAAAGGAATGAAGTGACAGGCATGGTCGAAAATTCCCCGTAAAGGCTTGGCTTTCTTATAGTAAAGGGGCGGGGCTGAAAAGACAACAAGATGGCTTGCAAAACGGAGAAGAAAGATGCTTTTGTCCATTTTTGAGGTGACGAGTTATCCGGAGTAGAATTAAATTTGGTGACGAGTAAAAGAGGGTTATTTTACATTATTGTGTATGAGACCTTGTCGGGACCAAAGGAAAATGACGACTTAAACGGAGTGACGACTTATTCGGGTGACGACTTATCGAGGTTTTACAGTATTAACAAAGGAGGAGTCTTCACGTTTCTTGTCATTCGGGACGAGGTAGAACATTGATGAATTGGGGTAGAAACTTCTCCTGCACAGAAAATGTTGCAGAATCGATGCCCTGGTCAGATCACTTCTACAAGAACATGAATGAATTTAATATAGTATTAAAAGACTTAATTTACTTCTTGTCTGAAAACTTTCCTAATCATTTCCAATGAGTTTTTTTGCGCTCCTTTTCTAAAAAAAGTCATACTGTAACAAATTGTGAGAGCAAGAATTTCTTACAATATAAGCAATATCATGTATCATTACAATAATCAGTCGGTAAATGAAGCTAGGTTTTTTTCTAATGAATTTATATGATTCTAAATACAAAAATATTTAAAAAAAAATAAAGTTACATTCAATTCAAGAAAATTTCTTCGGGAAAATTTCTTTTCGGAGAAAGAAAGAAGAATTTTACGTTTTCTGTGTTTCTGGAAGAATTTACAGTGAAATCATTTGGTCTATTAATAAATTTCATCATTATTTAAGTATTTTCAGATTCATCCGAAGTTTTCGCGGTTTTTTTTTTATTATTAAGAATTTATTTTTTTACCGATTAAGATGGATGGTTAATGATAATCGTAATATAAACTTTCAAATATTTCTGATAGATGCTGGAGAACTTAGTGTGGCGATCTATGCCGCAAGGGGTGATATGTCTCAGAATCCAGTAATGTTCGCCTCTAAAAATCATGGTATTTTCACAGATGCTAGATCATTCACTTAATAGATTCTCTTCGTCCATTCTTCTTCCTAAATCATTCATCTCTTTTGAATTTAGAAGCAATGAAAAGAGAGAACCATTCACTTCATATCAGACAATACAAGAAAAACAATTTAGGACAACTTATTTTTATAAAAACTTAAAAAAATTAAAAAAAATATAAATTTTAAAATTCGGGAAGCAATTGAAATATAAAAAATAAAAGATTGTTTTAAAATTTCTGCATTGGAAAGAACATATACATCAAAGACTATGCCAAAAATTTCCATTTATTTTAAATATTTGTTCTGAATTTCCTGTCTTTTTCTAATAATAAATAGAAAAATTAAATCTTGCTTTGTTCTTTAAGTATTTTGTGGTAATGCTGTTTAAATCTGTTTGAAGAAAGTTTATATCATTTTTGAATCCGCCTGTTCTCGCAATTTTTTTACAGCCAGCGGCAACTTGATATCCGCAATGTGGAATCGGATTCTTAATAAGATTGATTTTGCAAAATAAAGAAAAACAGTGAAATTACGAATGATATAGAATGTTAATGTAGATAGAACTAATTTCTTTGTCTTTATTTGTCCAAACTGTATTTTTTCGTAACATACATAAGTGTATTTTGTGTCGTATTTGTTGTTAATTCTTTTGGATTTTCTTAATTTCAGGGTTAAGACCAGATCTTGAAATGTACAGAAAATGCCATTCAATTCCAGATTGATTTTTAAAGAATTTACAAGATAGAAAGGTTAAATGTCTTTCAATGGCATTAGCGCTAAACTAAAGAAAACCTTATTTAAACTGGATTACGAATTGAATTCTGTGTTTTGTGTATTTCACTTTGAATTCTTGTACTGCTTTGTTTTCTGTAAGCGTTCTTTATCTTTCCATACTATCTTATAATATTGTTTTATTATATATTTTACGTCTAAAGTGATATTCCAACAAAGATATGCAGTCACCAGACATTTAAAGAATAAAATCAGTAAACTTCGAGAATTACTTCCGAATATGAGATAATTAATAATGATTTTCATTTAACCCCAAATCCCTTTTATTCTGAGTTTTCTAGATTTCAACAGCGTCAAGATCAAGTTTTACCAGAGTGTATTACTATTATTTCGAAAACAAGCAAGACTAGTAAATTTTTATGTCAAGCACTGCAGAATTGTTTTATTAATAACAAAAAAACTAAAGTTTCAATTACAAAATATTTCTGTATTGAGTTAAAAATCATTACATATATTTTAACTTCACAGCAAGTTTCTGAACAGCTGATTTTTTTTTTTTAGAATTAAGTTATGTCATATTTTTAGGCTAATTTCAATTAATTTCATATATATTACAGATTCTTCTTTGGAAACAAGGATACTTCGTAAGTAGATTTTTATAAACTTATATTGAAATAAATATTATCTGAAGAAGCACTAATAAAATTATAATAATGAAAAAGAAAGTAAGAAATACTAAATTAAATATAGACTAAACACACATAAACTTTAAAATATAAATTATATTTACAATTAAAATCAGACCGGTTTCGTCGAAGAGACCTTCAACCTAATCAAGCAGAAGGTCGTGAGAAAGAAATCTTGTTTTTACAAAAAATAATTGTTCATAGTTTATAAAGAACAAAAGACTGGAAGACAAAGAATCATTGGTGGAACGGAAATAAAGAAGAATCAATATCCCTGGTTGGTAAGTAATAGAAATTACTGATCCACTTGTTATTCTATACAGCCAATATTAATCTGAAGTTCTATTGTGCTATATTACACGCCTTCAAACATGATATAGTCGGGCCTCGATATAAGGTCACCCGCATATAAGGTCACTTTTCTAAAGTCCCGGCTCATCCAATTCTTTGATATGGATTATCGGTTATATGATCAGGTTTTAAATACCGACATCGCATATAAGGTCACTTTTGTCTGTGATTTCAGTGCCACACTGATTCAATTCCAAGAATTTTTCGTAGATACGATCTTTTGTCGGCGTCATTTCTCCTACTCACGGAGGGGACAGCTTTTTCACAAAGCACTTCATCCCCTCAAATTTTAGGAAAATAGATGATGAAGACGATATTCCTTTACCTGTGTTAATACAAGATCTCAGAAATCACGGCTATAGAAGGGGAAAGTGAATATGTGAGAATTGATGATGAAATTGCTACCATTTCTCATGCTTCGATTTCCGAAATTGTTTCGCAAGTTTTAGATTCCAATGCATTAGAAAGTGAGGATAACGACAGTGATACAGAAAGTGAAGCGCTGACACAAGCAGAAGCACTAAGAGCATTAATTTTCAGAAACTACACAACTTAGAAAACATTGTACAAAAGATGAAACCCAAAATCGCAACAGTTCTGCATTATGGATTATTGTAAGTAAAGTCAGTTGTACATCAGTACTTTGCTTGAGCATACTAGTACTATTTGTGTACAACTTTATTCCGAATTAACATTTTTTAAAAATAATTTCCTTCTGATTCCATTGATTTCAATTGGTTGAACTAAATGAAAAAATTATAACCTAATAAACTGATATTTTTGTACATATTAAATTTTACAAAGAATTATACTGTATTTATATAATGCTTATTTATTGACAAATGCGTATGAATCGGTTATAAGGTCATCCCGCTTATAAGGTCACTTTCGCGAGGTCTCAAGGGGTGATCTTATATCGAGGTCCGACTGTATTTCGAAATAACTTTTTTCGATATATATTTTTTTAAGAATAGTTTTAAGAAAAAAAAAAGTATTTTTTTCAGTAAATTGTAAATTTATTTATGAAGATATTCTCTTGTCAGGCTTTATAGTTTATTTAAAATATTTGACTGCAATTCAAAAGAAATTTAGGTTAAGGCTTATAGAAAGAAGGAGAACCTTTTAAGAACAGCCCTGTGTGGAAATAAACTCCCATCAACTGGTTCTGAAATGTTTGGTTCGACAAAATGTTCATCATTTAGACTCAATAAAAATTCCACAACACAATACATTGAGGCTGTTATACACTAAATGAAATATATAATTAATTATACATATTCCATAACAGATTACCTGTTTGGTAATCCATCAGTAATCCTTATTATGCTTACATTTTTTCTAAATATTTATTTTCTAAATCTTATCATTCATGAATCGTAATAGCCATCAAAAAAGCATATTAAATATTCTGCAAACTTACTTTTGTTATTTGATTTTTTCTTAAATTAACTAAATAAATAATTTAATATTTAATAAATAAAACCAACTGGATAAATATTTCTACATTACAAGAATCGCTCCAGAAAAGTTTGTTAGACACATCTTTTTTCCATGCACCAGATTTTATTTAGGAGTTATATCTATAATATTTTTATTTGTTTAACTTTGAGTAGATTAGATTAATATTGGGATTAGGGTTTCAGACCCTGTGCATGTCAATCTAAAAGATTTATTGTGCTCCCATTTTCGCGTTGTTAGGGAGTTCCGATACCAGTGAACTTTATAAGTTCCAGTATCTTCCTTCCCAAACTTGCGTCAAATTCATCTCCTGGCTGTTTACCCTCAAATACCCTTCTTCTCCTAAGGTTTAAGGATTCGCAGTCCAGGATTAAGTGCTTGGCTGTCTCCGGCGACTGCCCACATAATCTGCAGCTGATGTCTTCTTGAAGTAGATCTACTACTGTTTCCTGAAGTGGCCATGTCCAGTGATACATGCTATAGCTAATCGAAGATTAGCTCTGTCAAGTCTAATCAAGGACCTTGTTAGCGAAGTTAAGGGTCCTTGCACTAGTTTTTTCCCGAAGGTTTGGCCAGGAAAGAGATTCCATCTTTGTTTGTGTTCTCTTTTGGCCCAATTGTGCATTGTGCTCTTAGCTAGAGACCAGCTAATTCCACAAGCTGGTTCTGGACCAATGAAGGGAGTTTCAGCCCCCTCTTTTGCTAATTGTTCCGCTTTTTCATTTCCATCAAACCCCCTACGCCCTGGAATCCATCCCAGTGTCACTGCATTGAGTTGGGCCAGAGAACAAAGTGTTTGGTGGCATTCCCATACCAATTTTGATGATATGTCATCGGCATCCAGCGCTCTAAGGGCAGCTTGACTATCCGAGAGAATGGAAATGTTTGCATTCCTGTAGCCTTTTAAAAGCCCAAAATAAGTACATTTCAAAATAGCTATTATTTCTGCCTGGAAAATAGTACAATGATCTTCCAGGCTACCTTTTATAGTGGTTCGAGGCTTGTTACAGAACACCCCGAATCCAGCTTTATGATTAATTAGAGAACCATCTGTGTACCAGACGAGTTCCTTAGTTGGAGGATTATGCTTCCTGGTCTCCCAAAATAACCGTGATTCAATGGTCACAGTATATGGTTTTGTAAATACTAATGTTCTCTTCATTACGTCCGAAGACATGTCGAGAACTGGAAATAACTTTATCAGGTTGTTGTTGAGTTTGGTATGACTTTTAAAAGATCGGCCATGTCTCAACAAACCTGTTTGTTGTAATAGGTAGATTGTTTTCCAAGCTTCTAGCTGTAAGAACAAATCTAGAGGTGTTAGGTCTAGCAGTACTTCCAGTACTGTAGTTGGCGTGCTAATAAAAGCACCTGTAATATACAAACAAGCCATTCTTTGTAGACTAGCTAGTTTGTTGCCAGAAGTCTCCTGTGTGGCTTTACGCCACCAGACTATAGATCCATATTGCATCTGAGGGTGTATAACTGAAACATACAGGCAATAAGGTATATTTGGTTTAAGTCCCCAGTTTGACCCAATGGCACGCCTAGTCGTAAGGAGCGCCCATTTGGCTTTATGAATGACATTGTCCAGATGTGCGTTCCAGTTCAGTTTTTAGTCCAAGGTCACGCCGAGGAACTTTACTGACTCCGAAGCTTCCAACTGGACTCCATTCAGCTTAACTCTGCTTAATGCAGTTAAATTTCTCTTACGAGTGAATGGAACTATGACTAAACTTTTAGTCCCTCCCTCTCGCACTATGTGCAGATCTTCTGGAGCCTGTCATTCATGATGTCAACCACTGTCTCACAGAACTTGCCTGTAACCATCTATGTCATCTAGATGGCATCTGCATCTATGTCATCTGCATAGCCCTGTATACGAACTCCAGCATTGGAGATTTGAGTAAGGAGGTCATCGACCACTAAATTCCACAGTAGGGGTGATAAAACTCCTCCTTGTGAACAATCTTTACTAGTATAGATTTCAATCGTATCATGCAAAAGGGTAGATTTAACATAGCGGCTTTGGAGTAAAGCATCTATCCACCTACATACAGTGGTTTGTATGCCTCGATCTCTAGCCCTACGCATGATAGTATCATGAGAGATGTTGTCAAAAGCACCCTCGATGTCTAAAAATGCACAAAGTGCTATTTCCTTACAGTCTAGCGCGTCTTCTGCCCTTGAGACAAGATCGTTTAGGGCAGATAAACATGATTTGCCAGGCTGATAGGCATGTTGATTCCGATGAAGGGGCTGTCTAAGCAGCACCTTATCTCTGATGTGTCTATCAACCAGTCTCTCCATAACCTTCAAGAGGAATGAGGAGAGACTGATTGGTCTATAACTTTGGGTAACTTTGGGGTTGTTTTGTTTTGTTGTGTTTTCTTTCATACTTTTATTCACTTTTTTTTCTAAGGTCTTCTAATTTTTAGTTTTGTGTCCAAAGTTTGGAATTTAAATGAATTACAAATGGGATAAATCCTAAATAATAACATGAAGACTATTTGAAGAAGTTAAATTCAAAAAATATTTTTCTGAAACAATTTTTTTTTTTAAACACAGTTCAGTTGTAATAAAACTTAAATAAAAAAACTTATAATAAAACAACTATAATTTGAAAAATAAAACAACTTATGTTGTAAAATCAAAACTTTCCTTGCAATTGTACAATTGTTATGACAATATTAACAAAAACAAAAAAACCTGGAACCTATGAAAAGCATTTCATCTGTTAACAGATACATTCAGTTGGATTTTTTTTTCAACTATATTCTGTGCTTCTTTTTGAATATCTAAATTTTTTAATGTTAGGTATTAGTCAAGACAAAAGCAGGAGCACTTTGTGGAGGCTCTGTCTTAGGAACGACCTGGATTTTAACGGCTGCCCATTGCGTTGATAAGTATGTAGGATATTAATTGCATTTACTAAAAATATAATCTTAAACTTTTCAATTATAAAGTTTTTGGACTTATGGATTCTTTTTCGTAACCAGGAGCATTACTTCAAGTTATTTTTCCTATCGTAAAATCTGGATTCCAAATGGATTTAAACAAGGTCTCCTTGGTTTCATTACTAATCCTTCCATGTAATGTAATTCTAGAAGATTAATGTAATTTCTACACTTGAGGTTAAATAATTTTACTAAAAGATTGAGATCGTCTATTTTATTTTTGAGAGAGACGCAAACAAAAGCTTTAATTCGGTAAAATACTTCATGATTTTAACAAATTATCATTTGCAAACTAAAAAATGTAAAAATCTGAATCTAATTAATTAAGCAAATATATATATCTATATTCTTTAAATTCAATAATTTCAATTAAAAAATTAAAAATTTATTAAAATTCTGAATTTTTAGATACTTAAATTAATTGAAGAATTTTCATTATTTCTAGTGTTGAACCTTCCATGTTGACAGTGACCGCCAATTTACACAACATTAAAATATATCCAGGAGATACTTTTTCTGTAAAGAATATCTTTCGGAACAACTTCAATGTTGGAACTGGTCAGAACGATATTGCATTATTAGAATTGACTGAGCCTTTGAAATACAGCAAGGGAATACGACCCATATGCCTTGCATCTGAAAGCACGGTCACAGGAAAAACAGCAATTGTAGCAGGATGGGGAAGAACCCAAAATGGTAATACTTCCTGTTGTTATCTATATACAAATAGAGAATTTGAGATCACTGAGTTTCGCAACAATAGCGGCAAGATCTGCAGCTTAATTCACTGCATTCAAATGTTCACAGGAACAACATTTAAAATAAGCTGATAAGATCAGAAAATAAATTAAGATTTCTACTTTCCTCAGGTCCCTTCTAAAGGCCGCTACAGACGCAATTTGATCAAGCACGCAAAATTGAACATGTGTATGTCGTTTGTGCAAACATAGTTAAGTTACGACGAGACGCACATATCCGTAGTTTCCACCATGAATAGTGATCTGAGGAAAGGAAACAGAGGGTTGTTGTAAGAGTTCATTCGGGTTTACCAAAGTAATCCTTGTCTCTGGAGGATTAAATAAAAAGATTACCATGATAAGGCTAAGAAAGAAGCAGCTTATAATGTATTATTTGAAATGTATAAAGGAATTGATCCAAACAAAAGATTCAAATAAGTTTCTTCCTTCATTCGCTATCATTAGGATATATTTTCAATTCACTCGGTAAGTAAATGTGAGAATAGATTTTTACTTTTCAATAACCAATCTTTATACCACATGCCAAATTTCTTCTTTCGTGATTTTCTTTTTAAAACCAGGACACACGCAGCCAAAGCAAGCGTAGCGTCGTCGTCCGAACTCGTCGCACAAACTGACGCTGTTCAAACTTGCTTGCGTAGTGGGGTGGCGATTGGAATTTGTGCATGCTTGTACAAAATGCTTGATCATGCCTGCAATTACTTCTCTAGCAGCCGTAAAAGATGTAATGATCTAGGCCGCGGGTAAAGCACTCAAATATCGCAACATCTAGAAATACTAAAAAAAAAGCATGAAATAAAATGATTAAATTAATAAAATGCCAACAAACAATTTCAAGATAAAAATTTAGTTTCTTCTTCTTCTTTCGATTTTGGCCGACTGGGGACCACGTGAAATAACTGTTCATGATTTCATCTTCTCCTTCCTTTTTCTCTCCTTCCAATACTCCTTCATCCTTTCCCTCTGTTTTTCCCGTCTTTCCAAAGTCCAAACTCCGCTCCCAATCACTTTCTGCCTCCTGTGGAAACCCTTAAAGTCTTTAACTTTTGATCTGAATTTATTTCTATCTTCTATTTCCTCCTCAGTAATGTTC
>JAFIDM010002131.1:13640700-13710264 GCA_023159025.1 Thereuonema tuberculata
TTACATCATGTGATTTGCGATGTCTGGGAAAAAAACAATACCAAGTGATTGGAAATGTGCTCTTATACATCCGTTCCACAAGAAAGGAGACCGCACAGACCCTAACAACTACCGAGGAATTTCACTGTTACCTGTTTCTTATAAAATACTCTTCAAGGCCTTACTTAACATAGTGGAAAGACAGGTGGATCATCAGATTGGGGGATATCAGGGAGGCTTCAGAAAGGGAAGATCCTGTGTGGAACAAATTTTCAGTCTCAAAAGCATCCTGAGAATAAGAGCGTTGAGAGGTAAGAACACAGTAATTTCGTTCGTCGACTTCAAAAAGCATAAGACTCGATAGACCATCAGACGCTCCTCAATGTATTGGAAGAATTCGGCGTGGATAAAAAAACAAGATCTATCATCAGGCAAACATTAATGGATGCTGTCTCTAAAGTTAAATTTCAGGAGGAAATTTCAGAGCCCTTTCAGATTAAGACAGGAGTTAGGCAAAGGGATGGACTTTCACCAATTCTGTTATCGTACTGGAAAAAATTATGAGAAAATGGAAGAATGCCATAACTGAAGGTGGAATTGAAGGAATCTGTTTAGGTCCGAAGAAGCAGGGTTTAAAAGTAGAGTGTCTAGCATTCGCTGATGATTTGGCGTTGTTAGCAGATAAAAGGAAAAATGCCAAGATAATGCTTGAAAAACTGCACGAGATCGCAGAAAAAGCACGACTCATATGAGAAAACTGAATACATGGAATATAAACATAATAGAGAAACACATCTGAATACAAGGTATGGAAAGGTTAAAAGAACTGATAAATTTAAGTATCTAGGAGAATGGATCCAGCCGAATCGTCTTGATAAAGAAGCAATCAAAGGACGCATCAGTAAGTTGGAACTGGCCTACAGGTTAGTACAAAATATATATAACAAAAAGCTCTTTCCTACAACGCAAAATTCTGATAATATACTACGATTGTCAAGCCGGAAGGGATCTACAGTTCAGAGTGTCTAATTTTCAACAAAAAAGGGGAAATAGAAAGAAAACCGAAAGAAAAATCTTAAGGAAATACTAGAACCATAAAAAGAGAGGATGGTACATGGAGAAAGAAGAAAAATGTGGATTTATACAAACCGGATGGAAAAGATTACCGACACGTTACGTAAAAGAAGACTGATATTGTATGGTGAGCTCGTAAGAACGAGCGAATCTAGATTAACAAAGAAGACTTCAAGTATATCACCAACCTAAAGTCGACGACTAAATGGGTTGAGGAAACTAGAAGAGACATGGAACAAGTTGGGATTAATCCAGAAGAGATATGAAATAAAAAAGTGTTTAGAATGAGGGTTAATGGATTCAAGGGGTTCCAGGTTAAACATACTACTGTACGAGGACCAAGGTAATCTGGTCGGATGATAGAAGTCGGAAGCAGAGTGAGAGAATGAAGAAATACTGGGAGGAGAGGAAAAGACTATTCATCTAGTCAATTGTTTCCCGCGGTCCATAGTAGGCCAAACTCGAAGGAAGAAGAAGAAAAAAGGTAATACTTGATTAATTTCGACTGCTGCACGCAGTCCTTATCACATTTGATAAGGACTGCGTGCAGCAGTCGAAATTAATCAAGTATCACTTTTTAGACTTCTGAAAGACGCCATATATCCCCGGTTTGTCTGTCTGTGGACACATATCCCACAATGCTTCACAGCGACTTCTGTTAGCTCAGTTGTAGGTGGCCTGAATGTTGAATGTCGTAGGAATAACCTGAATGTTGAATCACTAAAGCGTCATGGGCAATTTTTTTAATTTTTTTTTAAAATCATTATTAGGGATTCAGTGTATTAACAAGATTGAGTTAAGAATGACGATTATTCCATATAAATAGGGGCGGGTAAGATAGCATGGGGTCGCAAAGAGACTCGCGCGAGCATTTTCTAGACCACCCCGGCGCAGTCTATTTTAAAGTAAAGGTGACTCAGAAGCCGTTGCGAAGCACTGTGATTGGTTTACTAATCACTATCCCTACTTTGTTTATGTTTTAAATATACCTTTAATTTTAATTTGTGCATGTTTATAGTTTATTCTCTTTAAGTTTACACCGCACGTTAAAGAACGTTTATAATAATTCTTATTTATTAATGAACGAAGCAGCCTTAATGATAATATTGTATGCATAATTCGGGAAAAAAAAACCCAGAAAATTAAAAAAAAATACTAAAATAAATTAAGAACTTCTAAACAAAAGATTTTAAAGCAATTTTATTTTTTACTTCAAATTTTGCATTCAGAATTTTATTTTACAATATTTTTTTTCTTTTCTTATTTTTGTAATTCATATTATCATATTTTTTTCTTTCTTTTAAAGTCTGATTTGAATGATTATTTAGTTCTAATATTTCTACAAATGAAGAAGCAGGGGCGATCGTGGCCTGTGGTTTGCATGATCCAACGACTGTAGGGAGAGATGTCTGTGTAAATTCCAGGATCCGCAGAGGCACAAACTTCTGGACCCCAGGAGACAATACCCACTTGCATCACCTGTTCTCCGCATTCTACCATCAATGGTCCTCCAGAATCACCCTAAATTAATGGGAAGAGTATCATTATATTAAAAATTCATGTCTTTAAAATTCTAACAGTCCTTGGTATTCAATAGAGAAACGAAAAAATGTGGGAATTAAAAATATTTAGGTATATAATATGATCGCTATAGCATTTGTTTTGTTTTAAAATCTACTTTTTAAACATCAACGCTGACTACTGATTGTAATAACATGTGCCAAATTATTTACTTTATGAAAGATAGCCTTCTAAAACTCGAGATCCGTAAGGAATTCAAGTATAAACATGAGTAAAAGTAAAAAATGCTAACTATAGTAATGTATTATATACAACATGGCCCCTGATCTAACTTTAATATTACATTATAATATACGTTACTAATGTCCTCCAAATGAGAGATGGCCGCCCTGTTTTTGTGAGATCTGCGCATGTATGATCGATTAGTCTGGTCAGGCACTTCCGTCTGTTTTTATGACAGGACGCCGCCATTACGGTAATCGCTTGTTACTTTGCAAAAGAGCATTGTATTTAATTTATAAATAAATATAAATATATATAAATAATATATATTTATTTATTTATATAAATACTTATTGTTAGCAACTGGTTTTGAAATAACGCTAAATAGTCGAGAGAAGTTTTAATTTGGCGTTATCAACATGTCTTTCTCAGTGAAAACAGACGACGGCGTCCATTGTGACAGGAAAACATAATTGATCAACTACCGGAAGGGCTGCGCAGTTCAAACTTCCGCCGCCAACTTTCATTTGGAGGACAGTATAGTTAGTCTTTTTTTTTAATCGGCGTCTCAGGATCAAACTAGATGTATCAAACATGCATTGAACAATTATAAAACGAATATAGAAGTAAAGTCGTCTTTATACTTTGACTCACTGAAAGTGAACTCATATTGTAGATTTTTTTTCTGAGAACTTAAGCAAATCGGTTACTACTTTACACATGGGTAAGCCTACTTTATTATTTTCAAGGAGCCACTTTTGGCGCATGCGTAGGTTAACCATTCCTGAATTAGACAGTCTTATAGAAAGCTGCACTATTCAAATAAGATTTCACTAATAAACAACAATGGGTGCTGGCACATGAATTTTCTCACTTGTATTTCATTAGTGAGTTTGTTTATTGTTTATGTTTGCTATTGAGGCACCACTGCGATTCCGATGAAGTTTTCACTAATGTTTGACAAGAAAGATATCGTGGATTCTTTAGTTTCCGAAAATCAACTTGAAATAAGAAATTAACTTGACTGGTATCAGGTTTTTAACATTAAATTAATACATTTCTATTTCTTGACGCTTCTAGACTCAAATGATTTATTTATTGTTCTTTATTAACTTAGAAAAACTATTTTGTAGACCTATAAATTATTTCTTCTCCAAAAAATTAAATTTAAATTTTATAAAATACATTTTTGATTTTTTTTTTATCTAAATTATTTAATATTCGTAAAAATGTTAAGACATTTATATTTGAGAGCCACTAAAAATTGGAGGTGCCAAGAAACCACTTCTACCTGACTAAGGTTCTGAATATTTCCATTTTTAAAAGATATTGGTAGATTTCCAATTATTTGTTAGCATGTCTTTTCTTTTGGTGATGAAATATTTTGAAGATGTTTCATAAAATGTTTTGAAAATGATTTTGTCGTATTTGTCATGAGCACAAAAAAATACATTGAATAGCCAGTTGCTAACATAAAAATCTAGTGGAATATTTTTAAGGTGCAGACGTACTATTTAAATTATATATCTAATCATACAGGAGCATGGAGATTTTAATAGTTAAAGAAAGACTTTAACTGAAATTGTTATCATAGCAATCCGAAGTAGAAACTTCATCCTTAGAAAACAGACGAGTCTAGAGCCATTTAAATAGCCCTACTAATTATTAGTGTTAATTCTGTTTGGAAGAAAAAGTAGTTGTTCAAAGCTTTTAGTTTTGAGTCTAAAATGTTTATAATTACACAAGAAAAGTCAACTTACAGAAAATTGCTTAAAACCTTTTATTAAACTATAAACTTTTTATGTAGGAGGCTTGTAAAAGATGGGCCGTTGAGGCCGTCGAAACGTCGTCAAAGGAGAAGTTTATAGTTTAATAAAAGGTTTTAAGAAATTTTCTCTAAAATGTTTATTTTTAGGAGTATCGGTTCTTTTATTGGATCGTAACTCTTTGAAACAAACTCTCAGAAAGGTGAGATTTTCTGGAATCCAACCCTATTGCCTTATGCTGTTTTTGTGTAAAACTAGTTAGAACTAGGCCAGTATCTCATAAGAGAATATTCCTATCATAAGTACTTTTGTTATGCTGCACCGTTTCGTAGAAATAAGTAAGAGCATTAAGCTTTATCACTTTATCAAAATTTCAGCATTAAACAGATATGTCTCATCACAGGAGATAATATTTCCGGCCATATTAGTCCTCCTCCTTTTAAAACAGTAAGAATGGCTCAAGTATCATGGAGATGATTCTGAAGTTGCAATTTTTCAAATTGGTATAGAAAATGAGGTAGAAATGAAACAATGTTAATATTTGGGAACGTTAGATTAAAAGAATGCCTTTCAGATGTTACATATTAGAACAATCTAAAACTACAACACTATATAGTTGAATCAAATTCCTAATTAGTTCTCGCTATTTCCGATTGTGTTGTTTTCAAATTTTACTTCAAATTTATACAAAAGCCAATTCTCCGTATGTACGTTTGTCCCAACTTTTCTCTCCCAAAAGCTTTTTTTAAAAAAATATACCTTTAAGATGATATTCAACTTATCTCTTGAACTAGAAGATCACGATGATTCTTAAGACAAATTTAAAACGACCTGTCAACGGGAGACAACATCTACTTACGTTACACGCATCCATTCTCATTTCAGGATCCATAGCACACATCATTTCCGAATAAATAGTCCTTAAACCTTGATAGTGGTTCTTGCAAAATTGTTTGGTTTGAATAGTTACTTTTGCTTCTTGTGGCACGTCAGTATAAGGCTTATCTAAAAAGAAGAGGATGATAATTTTCAAATTGATATTTTTTTAGGAAGATAACATTCATTTTTCATCTATTTACAATAGAAAACTGTTATTGCAAAAAGAAGTTCGGTGAACATATTTTACAAGATATTTATGTATTCTATGTTATTGAAGAACTCGTTGGAAAAAAACAATCAAAAGCGATGGTTTACTAGAGAATTGAAACTCAAAATTATACGTAATTAAAATACATATTCAGTGGAAACATTTGCAATTCATCTTGACGGATGGAAATAATTTCAAGAGTTTATTACAAAGAAATGCTTATGATAATTGTAAAAACGTAAGAAGTTGAGAACTGGCTACTACTAAATAAAATTACCTACTGAAATACCTCTCAACTTCAAAAAAAATTATCCAAACACGATAATCTTACTTTGAATGTTTGGTGATATTTCAAATTAACTTAATTTTGCTGAAGTGGTAATGTTCTACTACAAACTATTATCAATGTGAAAATGGGGAAAAATGGTTTTTTATTGATATTTTCAGCTACGAGTAATATCAAAATATCATCCATATTTCTACTTCAGATTCTATAGAATTTTTTTTTTTGGCTTCAGCAAATTTATTAGTAATAATAAAAGTTACTAATCAAGCATGTAGTACCTTCTTATCATGAGTATGGAAAAAAATTATTTTAAGAATGTAGAATATTTAGCATTTAAATACGTATATTTGATGGTTAATAAATTTAAAGCAAAAAATAATGAATTAATAAATTCTAAATCTATACAATGCATAAAATATTTTGAATTAATGTAGCTGTAAGGAGCTGTGTTAACTTACTTCACAAATATCGATACAATTATACTTGATTAAAATATAAAAATTTCAATGAACTTAAGATTTTTATTAAAACATATAAATATACAAAAAAGGAAGTACCATTCGTTTTTCCCCATCCTACAACAATAGCTTCTATTCCTTCGAAGTTATTAAGTAAAGGAAGACACACTGGCTGTATCCCTCTGCTGTAATCTAATGGCTTAGTCAATTCTAGCAAAGCAATGTCGTGTCTCCCTGTTCTATGAGCAAAGTCGTTTTTAAATATGGCCTTCACAAGTCGTAGTACCTTAGATGAAGATGAAACACTATGTACATTTGCGTTGACCATCACTGAACTTGGAGGAGTGCTAGAAAAGATGTGGAAGATCGATCTTAGTCCCTTCGTAATTTCCTTAAGATTTCCCTAAATTTATTTACATATTAACAATCAAATGTCAATCTATACATAGTTTAATTTTCATGTATTTACTACTTATATTTGCAACTTATAAAATTTTTATACAGATCTTAGTTAAAAAAAACAAAAAAACAATACGCGGCACCCATGATGTTTCAATACTAAAGAAATATATATATAGTTTTTAATTAAAGATCTTCCAAACAAAAGCCTCAATCAAATGAAAATAAGAGACTGATGTAAAATTTTTATATTTTTTCTTATTTGTTAGAAAACCAAGATTTCTTATATCCTGTTTATTATTTGACAATGTAATCTACAGGATAATGCTTCAAGATAATATTTGACTTGAAAACACAGTTTATTAAAGCATTTTTCTAGATCGGCAGTTTAGCAGTTGCAAAGTAACGAGTATTAGTGTATGGATACCGTTCTTCCAATGTAAAAATCCTTTAGTGGGAATGATAGGAAACTGCTTTGTCTACTTCTTTACCTGCGCTTTCTGATTTTTATGCGCTGAAGAAATTCATAGCGGCTGCTTATAGCGTGCACATGAATTTTCTCGCGATTTGTTCTTTCGGCGAGTTTTTATTGTTTGTTTTAACTTCTGCGGGCTCCACATTGGTTCCGACGTTTTCTCATAATTTCCAACAGTTATATTTTTTCCTATAGTATAGTTTAGTCTTCCATATACTTCTCCACATTAATTACTGAGGTAAATGCAAAATTAAGGAATACAATTGAGAAGTGAAGTTTAAGATGAGAAAAACATTACGATGAATTTAAATCAAACAAATTTAAGTAATAATTAATTATTTAACGTGAGTTGAATATTATTAAAAGAGGAATTTAAAAATAAAAAAAAACTTGTTTAAAATAAGGCTATTTACAATTAAAATTTACATGAATAAAACGTTAAATACACTACCATGGTTTCGCGTCTGTAAAGTCGACGCTTCCTCAAGTGATAAGAAATTAAGAATTTTCAGATTTTATGAGTTCAGGGGTCTTGGCAGCACTTGTGTCTCCTGTGGGAAGCTGTGACGTGTAGAGGGTGCGTCGGCTTGGACATTGATTTTAAATTTAAATGATACTTAAGCCAAACCAGATCACTTTGATTAGAGAAATGGAAACTTTGAATATTAATCTCAATAAACTTTTACCAATTTTTTTAGACTAAAAAAGAAGGATTACTGCAATCCTACTTCAATAAATTCAAAATTAAATTAAGGAAATAATAAAAAAATTACTTATCAACGCAGTGAGCTGCTGTCAGTATCCATTTAACATTAATTACAGTGCCTGCGCAAAACAATCCACTCCTATCCGTTACTGTCACCTAAAATGAGAAATTTTTGAGATTCACTCCGCAGTAAACTGAAAGATGATAAAGTATCGTAGCTTTGATTATGATATTAATTGCAATTTCTGTAAACGTTTCAGATCATTGTATATATTTAAATTGTAGATTTTAGTTTATTGCTCGTTATTTATCATTATTTCGTTGATTTTGTCTTAGATTTTATATAGTCATTAATTATTAATTTAGAAGTTAATTTTTAATCCAGTAAGTTTCAAATGAAAACAAAAATATATAAAAAGTTAAACTATCTTTAATTTTTTTAGAAAAGATATGGTTGCATTTGTAACGTTTAAGCTAATAGCGGAAATCCGATGAAAACAATGCCAAATATCTCGAGCATGGGGATAATACCCCTGAAAATACTCCATTCTTTCAGTGTTTGAGCCTCTGAACACGATGACAAAATCCGTTTGTCAATCCGACCTTCCGTTCGGGAGTTGTTAGACACGGACGGACGGACAAGACAAACGCAATAGCTACCGATTTTGGTCGCTATCACAATAGCTCCCAAATGGGTCGCTTAAAATAAATATATGTCTAATCAGCTAGTAAACTTATGATATCTTCAAAGTAATTCATAATAATACATTTATTTTATGTTGAAATATAGAAATAAAATCTATGGTATCTTGAGTATTTCAGTAATTTCTTCTTTACATACGCAACAAATCAATACAACATATTTATAATTGAATTTATTTAAAGTCTAAAACAGTTAGACTTTAAATAAATTCAATTATAAATATGTTGTATTCATTTGCTGCATATAAAAAGAAGTTAGAACACATGATGGAGACAGTGACCCCTCAATGACTAAAAGTAAAGAAATAAAAAACAAGAACAAAATGTGGAATTCAAATCCTTGGGCAGCACTCAGGCTACCACAAAAGATATTTGACCACAAAGAAAGGAAAAGAAAAAAAATAAAGAAATAAATAACAAACCCTCTAATGGGTGAAATAAAAGCAATTAATTGAAATAAGAATGCCTTTTGAGTCGAGCTGATACTCTGGGACGGCCGTTTCGAGCTTGTTAGGCTCTCATCAGCCAGAGCTAATCAGCTAGTGCAAGACTCAAAAGGCGTACGAGGGGAGGTATTGATAACACATGATGGAGACAGTGACCCCCTCAATGATAACATTTGTTCTTGTTTTTTATTTCTTTACTTTTAGTCATTGAGAGGTCACTGATAAAAAGTAAACATCCCCTCTTTATTTCTCCTTACCCATATTTTGATGAAATCGAAGGAGACCTGACACATGCGCAAAAGCGCTGAAGGTTCTCGTAAACGAAAACGAACAATATGTATGCACTTCATTAAAAAAAACAAAAAAAAACTTAAAAATAAGTAAATTTTTTAGCTGCAGTTTTTTTCCCCCTTACATATAATTACTGTTATAAAAAATAATTCGCAATAAAAACTAATAAAATTATTATATTTGACTGTAAAGATAAGATAGCAGCGAATGAAAAAAATACACTTTTAATTTAATCAGATCCAATAATAATAAAAGGATATTTTTCCAGTAAATTAAGTTTATTAAAAAATTCTGAAAGCTAATGTTTCTAAATTTAATACTGCGTTTCTACAAGTTCGCTCTCTCAATTTTATTAGTCTATTGCTATTCAATTGCAATAACGACCTGGATTTATTAAAACACCCGAAGAATGAAATGATCCAGCAGGTAATAAACACGCTTTCCATTAGCAGTATATATTCTTCTTTCCTTTGTCACTTCAAAAATGTAAAACTTAATGTCAAAATCCAAATATATAATATCAATTTTAACTTAATTAATCCTTCTTCTAATTAATAAAAAAAATATTTTATTTTGATAATTCAAATTCAGAAACATCTTTTAATTAAACTCTGATTCGATAGAGCTGTATATGATAGAAAAATTTTCAATAAATTGTCAATTTATTAATTATTAAAATATTGAACTTAGAAAGCCGGATATCTTTTCGCTATTAGCTTTCCTACGAATAAGTTTAATATAATCAGTAATTTATGAATAAATTTAAATGTTTAAAAAAATTAAAAGTTATGAAAACTTGAAATTAAAATTTAGTATTATACAAAATAATTCTGTTAAAATTATATTAAAATATATTGTTTTACCAGCCAGGGATAATAATTTGTTGGAATTTCAGATCCACCGAAGATTCTTCTATTTGATGGCATTCGTCTCCCGCAATCTGTTGAAAATAATTGAATAATTGATGTTTGGTAAGTTTTTGTTTTTAATTTTAATTTATTTCCCAGAATTTTTACGTTTCAAATTTATACTTACTACAAATCACACTGGAGGCATCATCACCTGTAGAAATAAAAATGAATTTAATTAGATAAAAGCAGTGATAGAAAGTTAATTATAAGGAATTAGAATGGAGATAGGGTTAACATTGCTGTTGTCTCGTAATCGTGGTTTTATATAGTAAGATGGTTCAGTCAATTTCGATAAATTACAATTAGTAATTTTTTTTTTGCATTTAATACATCTACACGGTTTTAGTCATTCTATTTAAAAGCTTTTTATTCATTCGTTACCTAACTATTCTGCATTTCTTAAAAAAAATTACGTTCACTTAAACTCTAGCTTGTTTTATAGGCAAAAAAGCAGAAAAGAATCAAGCGGACTAAATATATTTAGTATTTAGAGTATAAACATCAAAGATAGATGTTTGAACCTCAGATTCGAATCCCAAATAAAACGTTCATATTTCTTTTCTTCAACTTTGTTTTCGAAGATGGGTTTCACTTGATTTAACTTTAGTTCTTTGCTCTATCCGAATCCTAAAAATTGTGCATCTCTGCAAAATTGAACCTCGTGCTCCTTTTTAAAATGGAAATTACAATGAACTAAAGATAGACCATTATAATTCTTCGTGGTTTTTAATTAGGCTGAAGTAAAAGAAAAATAAGATGTATGCAAAGATAAAAAAGTAAAATATTTATTTTTCGGTTTAATATTGTTTCAGAATACGAAGCACTAAGAAACTTCATCTGCAATCATTGATTAGCTTTTTCATTGATATGCCATCTGCAAGTGTCGAAGAAACAAGAAAACTCCAGAACAAGATGGCTGACTTCATTCGGAATATCAGAATGTTCTTTTGATGTTCTGAAGATAATTTATCTCTATAGATATATATCAATGGAATAAACAACAGCGAAATTATTAATAGTAAATATGTAAAAAAAAAATAACTAATGCAGATTCATCTGTAAAGGGACGTTGTTGGGGTTTTGTAATACAGAATGAGATCTTTTGTAAAGAAGAAAGGTTAAAAAAAAGGATCATTCTATCCTAAAATTAACATTGATTCGAATTTAAGACTTATAACTTCATTTCTTCCAAAATGAAGGGTTCGATTTCTGTATTACAAAGTCCATAAAATTTGACTAAAATATTGAAATAACTTAAAAGGTAAAATAATATTTTTAGTTAATTAACATAAATGATTTATTTTTTATATCTGCCATGAATTGTAATAAGAAAAAAAAAATTATACCCGAAGTCGTAAGTAAAACAAAAAATAGAGAGAGGATAAAAGATTCATTTCTTTCCATATCTTCAGAATTCAACAATATTTAGGCCTACATATGAAATTGTTTAGAAATATTTTGAATTCTAAGTATTCATCACTGAGAATGTAAATTTTTCAATAAAGTCTTGTCTTCCTCTTAAAATTCTCGAAGTTACGTGATTCAAGTAATAAAATAGAATATTAAGTTTCAATGATCTCTAAAACACTCAGCACTTGCGGATGTAAAGATACCTGAAACTAGATTTTATGATACTGGACTCTTATTACTACAATTGTGTATTCGAAGAAAACATAAAGTAATTGAACAATTGTGGTTTTAACTTTGTTTGAAATCTTAGGATGATTAATTTACATCTTACAAACATAAAATTATTTTAACTAGCATTCAAATTTCAGAAAATAATTAATAAAATTAGATAGAGTAATTAAAATATAATATTTTTAGTTGGAAATTATATCTTCTCACATATACACTGTCCGGCCACTTTATTAGGTACACCCCTGCTGTGCGCAAAAATGCTGTGTCTCACAACAACTCTTCAAGCCGGTAGGGGCAGTGTCGTGGTGTGGGAGATGTTTTCCTATCACACGTTGGTGCCATTGATACCTCTGGAGGCATGTCAGGATGCTAGAGCGTACCTAAACATCGAAGCTGACCAAATGCAACCCTACATGTTAACAGTTTATCCTCCTGCAGATGGCTACTTCCAGCAGGATAATGCGCCGGTTTTCAAAGCTCGCATCACTATGAGATGGTTTGAAGAAGATGACGATGACTTTTCCTTACTGCAGTGGCTCGCTCAGTCCCCGGATCTCAGCCCAATTGAAAATTTGTGGGATGAGCTGGAACGGGCTTTTCGCTCCAGGCCTACACCTCCATCAAATCTTCAGGAACTGCGTGACACACTCATGTCTACATGGTACACAATATCACAACAATGTTTTCAGCATCTTGTGGAATCCATGCCTCGACGAATTCAGGTTATTTTGAGGGTTAAAGGAGGCCCAACACGCTACTAGGTAGGTGTACCTAATAAAGTGGCCGGACAGCGTATATAAACATCAAAGTTTTTATGTATGTTCTCTTTACAATTTTACACCCTTTGACAGATCTGAACCAAATTTTGCTTAATTACTCTCTACTACCCAAAGTAAAATATAGGCTTCCTTGGAACCTGTGGTCTCCTTGTCAGTATAGTTCAAATATTTCTCAATGCCAAGCCATCTTAAATACATCCAAGAGAGAAAATCTCAAATTTTTCTTAATTATTTAAAAAGAAAAACTGCTTAATATAGAATTTTTTAACAAAAAACTGAATTATTTACTTTTGATAGTTCTTCTTGAAAGGAAGACTTCATTATAGATAGGAATTTATTTGTGAATTTTCACCACTTCGAAGCGCATATCTTCATTCCAGATAAATTGGCTAAACACTAAACTAGGTTGACCAGCTGTCCCATATTTTACGGGATTGTCCCGTTTTTTGAGATTGTGCCCAGTTTTCCCGATAATTGTAATACGAGACGCATAACTGCCCGTTATTTTAATGCAATTTCAAGATAACGTTTTAAGATAATGCTTTATGGACCAATGAAATAAGCAGATTCAAGTTTAAAACTGTGAAGGCTGTGATTATTGTCAAGAAACACTTTCAAGAAGTATCCAGTACTGATTTTACAGCACACTTAAGCACAATATTAAACCTCTTCAAGATATTCATGCCGCAGCAGAACACTAGCAGTTAGCGACCAGCCCCAGAGCCTTGCAGTTCATTTGCTTCTCAGTAAAAGCGGCATTTATATCTTCCAAATAAGCCAGTAAATAATACAAATAATGATGTATTGTTTGATTTTGTCGCCACATTAAAATAGCCCTTATTAGACTTCTGAAAGACGCCTTATATCCCCGGTTTGTCTGTCTGTCTGTGGCTACATATCCCACAACGCTTCGCAACGGCTTCTGTTAGCTCAGTTGGTTAGAGCGTCGTGCTAATAACGCAAAGGTCGGGGTTCGATCCCCTCATGGGCAATTCTTATTCTTCATTTTTTTCTCCCCATTTTAAATCTTTTCACAGTTTCTCAACTTAAGTTTTTTTTAATTCATTATTAGGAATTCAGTGTATTAACAAGGTTTGAGTTAAGAATGACGATTATTCCATATAAATAGGGGTCGGTAAGATAGCATTGGGTCGCAAAGAGACTCGCGCGCGCATTTTCTAGACTACCCCGGCGCAGTCTATTCTAAAGTAAAGGTGACTCAGAAGCCGTTGCGAAGCACTGTGATTGGTTTACTACTATTCTACTTGTTTTTAAGTAGAATACTTGTTTTTAAGTTCAAAATCTGGTCACCTTACTGGAGACAAGGTTATCAGATTTTGAAAATAATTTTTTTTACTGTAAACAGTAAAACTTCTATATTCACAAGCAAGAAAAATTAAATGTACTTGCTCTTATTACTATATTGAGTTTATAGCGTATGTGCTTATACATGTTGATGGAAAATACCGCTTAGCCAGACGAAAGAGACTGGTCCCGGGATTTACTGGTCGCTACGACCTCTTTCTCGGCGTGAAAATACGGGAGATGGATATGTGCCGACAAGAACAGAAAGAAACGACGTATATAAAGAAGAGATCCATAAAGTGAAAAATTACTGCACAAAATTCAGTTTAAAATTAACGCGAGAATAAAATACACACACACAGAATAAGAAATATATGTATAATAAACTTTTAGAATGTAATTCTCCCTTCAGCTTGTTCCATTGTTTTGGCAGTGCGCCAAACCCAGTCTTTATCGCTTGGGCAAGCAGTATAAGTTTTCTCACACATTTGATTCAATATATTTCAGATTATTATAAATCTTTTCTATTGGATGATTTAAGTTATAATAATTCTTGTTTTAAAGATATTTGTTTGAATGAAGAAATATTGATATTTTTAAGAAACATCTATTTATCTAAAAAATAATTACTTTTTATTTCTGCAATTCCGAGCAAAGCATTTTCTCTTGATACTGGTTGGCCGCGCGGTTGGCCTTGTTGCTAAGGCATCGGCCTCTCACCTCTGAGTTCCGAGTTCGGTTCTCATGTGGGTTTCGTGATGGTGGACGATCCGCGCTGGGCAGGTTTTCTCGGGGTTCTCCCGTTTCCCCTGCACTTCTCCCACCATACTTTCTCAGTCTTTCTCTCCATCTGTCCATATTTCCGTGGGATAGTACAATAGACCTCTGGTCGCAGTGCTTGGCTTCTGCCACCCACCTCCACTACATACATACATACATACATACATACATACATTGATACTGGTTTTTTTTCTTACATCTGAAATATTTCGTTCTGCATTGACCCAAGCAAAGCATTGTTATTTTTATTTAACTATTCAGAAATATTTACAAATATCTTCATTTCAAGTCCAAGCAAATAACAAAACTTATTTGTAACTAAAATTATCTTTACTAATGAACATTTCTGATTCCGTAATAACAGATCAAGGAAAACAAAGCCCGAACTCTAATAGAAGAAATATTTAATCTATCTTAATTAATTAATTAATTTTAAGGAATCGCAAAATTTGCATTTATATTTTACAGGCTTTCTTTAAGTTTTCAGAATTTACATTTTCAATATTTTTCATAGTAAATTAAACTGTGCAATTTTTTTATTTGATTTGAATTATTTAAATGAATTTTTAATATCTCGGCATATGGAGAAGCAGTGACGATTGACACTAGTTGTTTGCATGATCCAACGACTGTACTGGGCGACATCTGTATAAATACCAGGGCTTTCGGAGGCACAAACATCTGGGCCCCAACTTACAACTCCCACTTGCATAACCGCTTCACCACATTCGATCATCAGTGGTCCTCCAGAATCACCCTAAAATAAAGGAATCAGATACTTTTTTTGTAATTTTAAAATTGAAACAAAGTTCAAAAAGTTCTGGCATAAAAGTTTTTTTTATGGGAAATAAGGTATATGGCCCAAATATCGCCCAGGTTCCTAATACCGCCCAGCGCGATGTAGGACGGGATAGTGATGCTATGATGCGGGAACCGATGGAAACAATTTGCCATTCCTTCCATTAGCACGCTGTGTTCGTTTGGTGGTGTTAGTTCAACCCGTTTATTTTTTGTGAATTCTTGAAGTTTTTTCGTTCTGGTAAGTTATGAACCTACTGTTTCTTTAAGTACTGCAGCTTACGAATTATTCATGCCATCATAACCATCTAATATCGTGAAATAGTGAAAGATATAACCTATCTGTTGATAATTTCTGTAACTTGTTAGAGGTAGCCGGTTTGTCTGTAGCCTCCGCCAAATTGACAAGCTAGAGAGTGCCCAATATCGCCCACCTTGTTGTTCCATACATCGCCCACTGTGCGATATTTGGAACTTATATTTATACATTTTATTTTGGTTTATTACAGATGTTTCAACGTAAAACATGGGACAGAGTCAAGATGAAGGAAGCTGTTACAGCTGTAAAAAATAATGAAATGGGCCTTCTGAAAGCTTCCAAAACATTTAATGTCCCACTCTTGAGAGTGGGTCACATTCGAAATTGCTCTAATGAATTCTCTCAGCAAAAGGAAATTAAGTCCTAAGGGGCTGAACTTAGAAGATCCAAAGAAAAGGAAGCTCGCAACACCTAAAAAGAATTGCGAAAAGATTAAGAAAAAACAAAAAAATGCAAAAAAACAAAGTATTTAATGGTGGGCGATATTTGGAATACTTTCACAAAATTCAAAATATGACTCTTGACTGAACAAACATTGAGGAAAAATAAAAAATAATATTTTATCTATAATTGGTTCAGGGACATGTAAATGAAGGTTAATATGATGTACTGTAATTGTTTGAAGCCACTGAGAAGATAAATGACAAGAATATGGGCAGGTTTTCTTAGATGGGCGATATTTGGGCCATATACCTTACGTCTTATTTAAGATGATAAGATGGTGGAGTAGTGTACTTCGAAAATGAATAAATGCAATGGCTGCCACATAAAATTCGTAACTAGCTTTGTGAAATTTATTTACAGGCCCTTTTTTTCCTCTATAAGTTTTTGGAATTTTTTTGAAATTTAATAAAAAAAAGTCAGATTTTCAGATGACAAAGCAGTGGAGGGTGAAATATATTTAAAACTGCATATTCTGTTTTCTTTTCTAAGATTTCAAACGAAAATCTAATCTTTTAATAAGTTTTTTATAACAGGTTTTGGGTTTAAGAAAGAAATTTCATTTGATAGATGAGTCACAAAGTGGACCGCCATCCTTATTCTATCTTATATATAACTTTTAGCCAGAAAGTTTCTCAGCAATTTCGAGAATTGGCCAAACAGATGAATTAAGTTACGGTATCCCACTACAGGCTTATATGGCCTTTGGGATCGCTGAAATTTGGTGTTCATGTGATGCAGCTGAAAAGGATTTTAGATCACAGTCGTCAAATATATCTGTTATTGAAGAACTATTTATAAAAAAAAAAAATATAAAAAAATGTTTTAAATTTTGTACTTAAGTTAACATACACTATTATGAAAATTCAAAATGCCCTTTAAATGATTGTAATTAGAGAGAGAAATATATGGCAGTAATAGATGAAAGTATTAAAAAACACAAAAACACAATACTTCTTCTAAATATCTTCAATATTTCAGTTTTCTAATCGAAAACTTTCTTCAGGACATAAATAATATAAGCGGAAGAAACAAAATGTTTCCCTTCTTAATACCCGAACACCCAAAATTTGAACAAACAATCATAAAATTTCCTATAATAATAACAATAACTAACGTGAACATACAACGCTAGAAATGTTACATAATAATTCATGTTTATCAGCTCGTTCCTTGAGTGATATTCCGGAATATATAACTCCTATTTCAAATAAAATGTTCTCTTTGTTCTTATTCCTATCAATTTTCGTTTTAAATAAACTATTGCCTTTATAATAAATTAACTTGATATTATTTTCAGTACATACTTCCTTAACATTTTTATCTACACAAAAAACAAAAGGTAGTTGTAAGAATTTTCATTCTTTGTGTTCATTGTCTTCTGATTTCTTTATACTCATTTTTCTTCTATTTTTTAAGTAAAAATGTTTAGATAAAAATGTGAAGTATGTGCAGAAAATAATATCAAGTTAATTTATTATAAAGGCAATAGCTTATTTAAAAAGAAAATTGATAGGAATAAGAACAAAGAAAACATTTTATTTGAAATGGGAGTTATTTATTCCTTAGAATGTAGGGATTGTAAAGGGATGTATGTAGGATGTACCGAAAGATCACTCAAGGAACGAGTTGATAAACATGCCAGAGCGCTCAGAAGTAAGGTTTGTCAGATTGAACAGATCATACATTAAAGTTGAATAATAATCCTGACCCTATTGTGAATATTATTTGTAAGTCTCATGATGAAGACTTGATAGAGTCTTGTTTTATTAATTGGTGTGATAGCTTTAACAAAGAAATAGCATTAAAAGTCAATGAAATTTCATTTGGGCTTTTTAAGAAATTTTTGGATAATAATCAGAATATAAAAGCTAAATTGAAGATTAACAGTTGAAGTGTATATTAACACATTCTGGTGCAACAATAGTTAACGTATTGTAATTATTTAGCCAGAAAGTTTCAAGTGCAAGTGAAATTCCTCTTATATTAACATTATTTATATTCCTAAAGAAACTTTTCGATTAGAAAATATTGAAGATATTTAGAAGAAGTAGTGTGTTTTTTAATATAAATATGACGTCTGTGAAGATTTTATTTATTTATGTATGATGATAGCAGTTTTTAGCAGATTTGAATTCCAATAGTCATGAATTTCATCCAAAGAATTGAAAACTATTTTGGACATAATGTGTACGGGTGGATTAAAGATCACAGAAGGTGTGTCGTGAAATTGGCGAAGTGGGAGTCACACGAAGATTTCCTTCTTCAAAGTAAGTCATGAAACTTAATCTATTGACACCATTAAAATTCCCTTTTTGATTAGTAACATTAAAGCTGAAAGGTTAGTTTCTGATTTTTAATGGAAATTATTGGCTAACCAATTGAATGTCAAAAAGTTATGAACTTACACATAATGTCCACATTCTAAGGAATTATTCCTAAGCAAAAGGTTAAAAAGTTTTCTTCCAGTTGAAGTTTGTAATGATATCATGAAGATGGATTCCATCAAGTTCAACAAAGAAAGAAGGTTGATTAATGTTAAAAAGAACGTAAAATTTAACAAGAATTTAAAAGAAACTGATACTTTGCACTTTACTAAATATCGTAAAGATTCTGAGTATATAGTTAATTTGTGCAAGGAAAAAAACTAAACATCAGTGAGATTATTTCTCTTAATAAAGGATTAGACTTAAATATGAACCAGGGATATAATTAAGAAAAAGTTATTGCCGAAGTTGAAAAGAACACTAACCTCCTGAAGCACAAGAAAGAAACTTTCTTCCAGATATTTAGAAATATTGACCGAGTTAAAGATGAAAGTTTTCCCAAAAAGATGAATTTGAAAGATGAATATTTCAAAAAAAGATTTTAAGAATATTAATAACGGAATGCATTGAATGACGAAACTCGAATCATCACTAAAGCTGATAAAGGAAACAAAATCGTAATAATGGACTATGAAGATTATAGATATAAATCATTAGAAATGTTAGGATCTGAAGACTTTAAGGAGATTCCGAAGGATCTGACTTACAGATTATATAAGAAAGTAAAAGATATTGTGGCCGTGTAAACTAATGTCCCTATAAGTGAAGCTATTAAAGTGGTAGAAGGAAAATGTGAAGGAAATGAAGACATCTTGAAAGCTTTCAACTTAGACACAGTGACTGGAAGACTTTGAAGATGAAAGTAATTTTGTATGTGAATTAGTACGAAGACCAAATATGAATAAATAAAGTCATTTTTTAAAGTAATATTAAACGTAATTTTCTTTCATGCTAAAATATTATAGTATTGGTTAAAAATGTTTGATTAAGAGTTACGAAACGTTATTCTCGACTTTTCGAATTCTTGCATCTAACTCTTCTATTACGGATCACCACAAGAAAAAACTTCACATTTTGCATCAAAATATTAAAAAAAATATCCACAAATCACATTCAGAGCAGATGATTTCTGTCAAGTGATTGTCTTTGATTGACACTAAAGATTGTATGAATGTGAAATGAGTAGATATTTAAATCATTCGTATACTGCTCAGCATTATAAAAAAATCTTGGTAAGGATCAATTTTAAAAAGATTGGTGATAAATTCTTACAATATACAATGTAATCATCATTATTGACAGCTACTTACGCTACAGGCATCCATTATCATTGCTGCATCCTTACCACACATCATTTCGGGATAAATAACTTTTTTTGCTTTAAACTGGTTCCTGCAAGTTTCTGCTGACAGAATTCGTATTGTTGCCTCTAGTGGTACATCACTAAATGGCTTATCTGAAAGAGAAGGCTTGAACATTATTTGTGATATCGAGTGTCTCACAAAAAGATAAAAATTGTTATTTCTGATATACTATTGTAAATAAAAGATTACTATTGTAAAATGTCAATAATTGTATGTAAAATATTTTTATCAATGCATAATTAATAAATTTTCGAAAAGTTAAACAGGAATTATTAGTTGCCAAGTACTTGTATACGTATTTAAATCAAAACATTAACTTATTATAAAAATTTAAATAGCTTATATTACCACTGTCATTGACTTAAGATTAAAGTTATCAATTAATTAATACTAATTTTATCACTATTGTGAACTTGACAATTTGTAACTGACATGTGTTGCTAAGTATTGTGTTTGTTGGCCTCTTTGAGGTCAATTCTATAGCCGATTCTGGCATTAAAGTCGCCTATTATAATTTTGATGTAGCTATGTCGCTTAATCTGCTTATTTCTTCGTAAAATTTTTCAACTATGTCGTCGGAATAGCTAGTAATTGGTGCATACACCTGAATGATTTTGTGTCTATTTGATAGCTGTAGAACCAGTTTTATGACTCTTTCAGAAGAGCTGTCTATTTCAATGACATGGTTTTTCCATTTCCTATGTTTAAGGAAACCGACATCACTTGTTCTTCCATCCTCTGCTCCTTTGTAATACAACATGTGTCCGTTTTTTAGTCGGATTTTTTCCTCTCCTTTCCTTCTTATCTCACAGATGCCAAGCACGTCCCATTTAATTTTGTCTAGTTCCTCTTCTATTTCGTGTAGTCGGTTTTCGGATGCTAAAGAACGTCCATTGTACGTAGTCAGGGTCATTTTCCATTGGCAGCCAGTCCTCTTCTGGAGATTGTTAGCACCCTCTATCCTTATGTCGTGCTGATCGCTGCCGTGACCAGTGACAGTCAGATCACCGGTTTGTTGTTTAGGAATCATGGTAGTTTAGTGGGTAGTGTGTCCTAAACCTCCACGCTGGACATTGCGGGTTGGAAATAGTTTGATTTCGGAGTTCTCTCTCCTATGTGGATTGCCGTGCAAAGCTGAAGAGCTCCATCTGCCCTAGCAGAGCTTATTTGGTGGCGGCTCTTACTCGCCACTGGCACTGTATCGTCTTCAGATATTGTGGTATTTACATGGGCATGGGTGCTACCGCAGTGTTCCTCCACATCCTCTGATACAGTCGCTGTTGGTCCACGACTGCTTATTCGTCAGGAATATTTCCCGCTTATTTCGCAGCTGACCTCTATATCTAGGGGTCGTTCCACTATCCGCCACCTGGTGGACACGCTTGTATATATATATATTTATATATCGAGATGGTAAAACTTAAAACATGTGCTTTTCGATTTTCACAGAGCAAAGATTTCAATCAATCATTTGCAATTTAGAAAATTTAGAACGTATAGAATTTAAGAATAAAATTAACTTATATTACTAAACATCAATAGCCGGACAGTGATATGAAAGTTGAAGCCAATACAAAGAACAAATCACCATAGAAACAGTGATCTGAAAGTTGTATTGGCATTTTTAGGCAGTGATTTGTTCTTAGTATTAGCTTCAAATTTCATATCACTGTCCGGCTATATATATATATATATATATATATATACATATCGCAGGTGTCTTAAACTACATTGAAGTATATTAAAGGTACTGGTACCAGAATAATTCAATAACTGCTATATTGACTGAAAGTAAAGAGATCTTAATTTAGTCTCTATTTTGACAGATCATTGAAAATAATGACCGAGAATTGCTTAAACCTGATTTTCCAGCGTGGATCTTCAGACATGTAATCTATATTTTTTTCATCGATTATACTGTTGTCCGATTTCAGAAAACTAGCTTTGATTCTACGTTTATGAAAACCATGTTCAGTTAAAACTTGCAGTCGTGATCTTTGTGTATTGCACTAAATGGAATATGTCGAGATTTAACGCTAGCTCTGTGATCCTAGATCGCAAAAACGGAAATGCGTCACACATTGTAAGCAGATTCCAGATTAGTTGTAGCCCACATCGTTTCCGGTTCAGAGAGCTCAATCGGCGATTTGATCAGCACATGCGGTTCATAATTTCAGTCGACTCTAAAATTCGGTTATGAGACATTAAAAATTAGATATTATTTAATATTTACAAAATATTTTTTTACTGTACAATTAAAACATTAAATATGGATTTAAAGTCATAATAGTTTCGTTGTATATTATATGGAAAACAAGAGAAAAAAAATTATTTTAAGTGTTCAAAGTTATCAATTTATTTGTAATAGATGAATCATTATTTAGGGCAAATGAAAGTTATTTGTAATAGAGGATATCTAATGGTTGGTTTAAAATGAATCAAAAGTATTATAATAGATGGTATCTAATGAATCATTATTTGTGTTTATTGTTATTTTTCCAAATGTATTCAGAACACATTTAGATGAGAGAGAATAGAATTTCTTTTTTTCCATAATGTCCTCAAAAAGTCTTTCGCACAGAAAGATGAAATATAGACGGGAAATAAAGGAGTGTTTAATTTTTACCGAAGATTGTGGTGTGTGGATTTAAAGCAGGGGTCGGCAACCTTTTGTTGTAAGAGGGCCAAATATTTTATGTGGGGATTACTGCGGGCCGCACTTGGGCCAAAAAGGGCCAAAATCTTATTTTAACACCAAAAAAAAAAAAAAAGGAAAATCTTAAGATACCCCGCGGGCCGCACCAAAACGCTTCGCGGGCCGCGGGTTGCCGACCCCTGATTTAAAGTATTTAGTGGAGAAAAATCTTATGTTAAGGAATTGAATCCCAGCGTTAGTAATTATGGGATTGTCCCATGCTATAAATAAGTTAAACTACTGACAGCAATTCCAGAGTGTTGTGATTGTAGGTTGATAAAGTATTAAAATCAAAAATGATTTTTTTTTTTTATAAATAGCAAAGAAATAAACAAAAAAGTAAAAATACCATTAGTTGTCCCCCATCCTATTACTGTAGCTTCTAATCCTTCGAAGTTGTTAAGTAAAGGAAGACAGATAGGCTGTATTTTTTTGCTGTAATTTAAAGGTTGAGCCAGTTCTAGCAAAGCAATATCGTGTCTACCTGTTTTATATACAAAGTTGCTTTTAAAGACATTCTTCAACTGCCGGACTGTTTTAGTAGGAGATGAAAGCCTATGTACACCTGCAGTGACAGTCAATGAATTAATGCTAGCGCTAAAACAAAACAAAAAAAATCGTTAAAATATTTTAAAAATTTATTGCTGAAGATTCAGAAATTAAACAACTTTTTTTGTTAAGACTTTTTTTTTTTTCTTGCAATGATTTTATCTAAATTTAAAAGAAAATAATTTCGGAAACACGATAATTTCATTATAAATATACAATTGCGGTTTTTTTAGCGATTTCATAGGGAAGACAGCAAAGACAGTGTGCGTATTGAATCATTCTACAGTCCAAACTGTCGAAGCCTTATCAGTTATATCTTGTTAGACATCCTGTGGCCTTGAAGTTGGCCGATTTCCGATCCGGGCCAATTCGGTGGTCATTAATCAATCAGGAAAATTATGATAATTGGATACATTGGGGTCTATATATACTGAATCGGCTATGCTGAAAACGAATATGATATCCTCGACCCATATGCAGTTCAAGATGGCCAGTTTCAAGACTATGAATTGACTTGTTGCACTTTTCCTGTCCTCAGAGTAAAGTTCCAAAGAGATTACATAATCGCATTACATAAGATAACATTACAAAATCTTAAAGAACAGCAGTGACTTCTATGTAAAAATGTTGAAATATCTGATCTACTTGCGTTGATTTGTTACTGCAGCCATTAAGACATGAAGCCTAAAATATAAAAAAATATTTGTAATGTAGAAAAAAATTTAATATTAACTATTCAGACATCTAAAATATCTGCAAGGCCTGCAAAAAAAGAATAGCTAGGATTTTCAATACTTATATTTTCATTCCCTCGCTCATTATAAACTGTCAGAAACATGCAGATCGCAAGATCAGTACTTTCAAAGTAAAACAGGACAATTCAATTATTAATTCAGAGAATACTACTTTCAGAATTAACCAATTCAAATTATCATTTCACTTCCTATATTATACGGATATCACCGGTTATTAATTGAAACATTATTAAGGAAAAATGAATTTTTTTTTTTTTGTCCATGCACAATACTTCTGCTCTACTAAGATGCTTTGTTTTCAATTCCGTCATAATTCAGAGTTTGTGGTAAAATTCCAAGAAGATAATGTCCTTCTTACTTATGTGTTTATTATTCCCTGGCTTTAGTCCTGATGGCTAATTATTTTATTCTAAGCAACTTTTATGAAATGGAAGATTTTTTTTTTCATTAAAATTGTAATTCGATTTTTTTTAGAAAACAAAATGAAAATATTACTTTTCAACGCAGTGAGCTGCTGTTAGAATCCAGTTATTGCTAATGATTGCTCCCCCGCAAAATAATCCTTTACTTTGTGTTACGGAGACCTAATGTAGAAAATTTTTATAAAAATAAGAATGCAACAATATTAACAACTAATTGAAAAATACATATTAAGCTTATGGCTCCCAATAGATATTTCTGTTTTTCCAATAACTGTATAGTATCAAATAATTATAAGCCTGGGTTTGATTTTCTTGTTTAACTATTAATTTGCATTACTTTTTTCTAAGTTAAATAACTCAGACACTTCACTTAATTAATCATGAATTTAAAAGTTATTTTTAATTATGATAAGTTTCACAAAAAAAAAAAAAAATCTGATTTTATCTTCGAAAGAAATTTGACATAAGATATATTACTTAAGAACACGTTGGCAATGTTACTGGTAAGACCAATAAATTAATTTTTTTTTTCGAAATTTCAACAAAATCAAAAGTACCGAAAGCCCAAATCCTCACCAAACAACCAAAAATAAACAAATAAAAAAAAGATTCTAACCAAAGAGAAACCAGGCCGGGGATAGTCATTGGACTGTACCCGGGAGCTTCGGGATATCAGCGACCTGGCGGATCCACGGGTGGATAGTGGAAATCTTCGTCTCCGCGGGGTCCGAGGACACTGAGGCGAAGCAGTGCTCTGCACCCCAAACCAGACTCCCCCCCCCCCCAAACTAAGGTGTTAAGCGGACCGTGCCGATGGATGGATAGCACTGGGGTTATAGTGTCTTCAACGGTGCCTCTAGAAAACCAGGGCGAATCCTGGAGTAAATAAAAAATGGCCTTTTCTGCGAATGGGGGCTCTTCGCCGGGTGACGTTTGCTTCCCCCATAACAATGGAAGGCTCTGAAGAAGAGACCTCCAAAGACATCCCTATCTAGGGCACTAACCACGAAGTTAACTTCCACGAAACTTCAGAGGAGGGACGGTATACACCGAAACCTCCAGAGGAAAAGTGGAATGGATCAGGAATCTCCTGAACACTTTCTACGTTTCTGTCCAGCTTTAGCTAGGAACAGATGGGAGATCTTTGGTAAGATTTTGTCTTACCATTGAAAACATCTCCACTTTTAATTAAGGTCATTTTATTTTTCTGTAAATCTACAGGACTCTTTATGACCACAGAAACTCAACCTTATGTTGAAGAATAATCATTGACAATGTCAATGTTTTATGAGGGGACACAATGGACCCAAAAAACGTGGTCTGAGTGACAAAAAGGCAAATAGCCGACCCTCAGTATATCCTTATCCTTATCCTTAACCAAAGAGAAAACAACAAATGTGATGTCAGGAAACGCAGATCATTTTCCAATGAGCGGACAATTGCGACTCTGTCTTTAGAGAAAGTAGTTATTAAGTAAACGTAAGTGTTTTGACCTGGTAGAGTGTAAACCTGTGGCAATACAGCTATGTTAAAGACAGAGTGTTTCGGAAATGGTAGACAGAGAGAAGAGATACGGGTTTCAAAGGTCATTTTGAGTCGAAAATGTTCTATGATATTGTAAAGAATTATAAATATATATATGCCAGCAGAGTAATAATTTAGTGCTCTAAAATACTTATCTAAAATGATACCAAAACAAAGAAATCAATAAACACATTTAATGATGCGTTAACTTATATACAAAGTACTTTAGAAGCTCAGAATTAAACAATTCTATATATACAATCTTCTGGGAAGGTTTTACTTGCTTCTAATGGAACGGCTTGCTTCTGTGGGCAATCTTCTATCGCTGGCCTTCTATTCCTAAGCTACGTCTGAGGTCCCTTCACCAAAAACTTTAAACAGTTCCTTTTTCCCTGAATCTATCCTAAGATCCCTTTTTCTAGATCTTCTTTTATTCCGGAAAAATAACTGATTCGCTTTTTCGCTGCTTTTAATTTAGCTATCTCTATTCTCCCTTTTGTGGAGGCTTCTCTACGCTACGTTTATCGCAAACGTTGTTAGCTAAATTTTCTATTAACTTCTCCTAAGGTAATCTAGTAGCTTTAAAGTAGAATCCTAATTTTATCTACACGTTAATGCCAGAGAAATTCTTGAAGAACTTCACGTCGCTGATTTCCTTTTATTCTAACTCGAATAATATAAATTTCTAAGATCCTAAACTATCGTATGAATCGATTTATCTACGCCTAACTTGCTTTAGGGATCCTATCAACCTGATAAATATTTTAACAAAACTTTATTTACAGTAAAAGTCGATTTTCTTGCATGAACGGTTGTGAGAAATTCGATCCTTTTGCCTTTACTGTATCTCCGTTGTCGGTCTGGTGAGATGTTACGAAAAACGTCTAGGCCTGTTACTCCGACTAAATGTTCCTGTTAGGGTTAGATCTTTCCGGGGCGTCGTTTCTCCCACGATATACGATAAAATCAACGAGGATCTATTCTTCTTAATCAGCAGTAGTTATTCACTCTGTTTCGCATTCTTCTAAATGGGCAAAGCTATCTGCATGTGTCCTATTCTTTTATCACCTTAGAAGTTCCCGGCGGTGGCTGTCTCTCTTACGGGGAAATGATTCTCCGGTCTCCGGTTCCAATCATTTTCGTCGGCTTCAGTCTTCTGCGTACGGAACGGTCAGTTCTTTCGCATTTCGCCTCGGCTATTACTTGAATCGTGTCCTGCCAATTTCGTCTGGCTTGGATATATTTCGTCTAAGGAATGTCTTCCGTCGAAACCGTCTTCTTTTCTATCCGGACCCACTATTCTGCTATTCGTCAGAATTTCCCGGGGATTGGAATATTACAGCACCTTCGCTTTTAATCGAGCGAACTTCAGAATCCATTGAATTCTTCCGGGCGTATTCTCATCCTTATTGAGAATACAAAATCATTCTCATTCCAAAATCGTTGGTGAGAATCTGCAGCAAACCCAACTCCCAAACTAGGAGCGACCCTTTTTTACATCTGATCTGGTTGAAGGAGACGAGCGAACTACTGGACGACTTGCATTAATAAAGCCGTCTCCCATAGAGATAATTTCGCGTTCCACGAGATAACAATTACTTTGACTCGTGAACGAATTGTTTCAGCAAGCCATCATGAGGACTTAATTGCGTTATTGAAACCTGCAAAAATTGAAACCTTCCATGCTAATTCAATAACGACTGTCGAAAGCAAATTAAATTTGCCAACGCTAATAGGAAAATAAATTTAGGGTTACAGAGATTTTCCTATTAAATCAGAAATTCTCAATCCTGAATTTCTACAGATATTCTGTTGCACTGGACGTAGTTTTAGAGTTAAGAAATGAATGCTTTGGGAATGATTCCTAATCAAAGAAAGCTCTGGCCATTTTCAGCATTTTCTTAAATTATCATATCTGCTTGCAGTCATAACATTTGTTATCTGGATTGCTTTTTGTAATAAACCCTTACCTTATTTACTTACACTTTCTAATGGGAACTGAGCTTTCTTTGATTAGGGATCCGTACAACAAAATATCTTAGAACATTTTCGACTCAAAATGACCTTTGGAACCCGTATCGCTTCGTTTTGACCATTTCCGAAACACCCAGTATAATGAAAATAGTATCCAATTGAAGTAATTACATATACGACCTTTATTATTAAAATTCTCTGACATTAAAACCAAATCAAAACAATAACCTTATAAATAATATTAAGCAAAAGTAACAGCAAGGAGTCGAATGTAACTCGAAATACATTTATTAAGTCTAAATGTTGAAAATTTTATATGTAATATTAATTTCAGAAAAACGATGTAAACGACATTCGTTTGCTTTCACGCCTTGAACCATCATCATCGACGGGACAGCTGTTTCGTCTTTATTAGGACTCATCAGCCAGATTTACCTCGATGCTCAACGCTTGAAAGCTGGCTGATAAGTCCTAATAAGGACGAAACAGCTGTCCCAGATTCCCGTCGATGATGCCTTAAGCCGTGAAAGCAAACGCATTTCCATCGTTTTTTTCATTTTTCATGTTACATTTAATGCACGTTAAACCTTCTTACAGAATAATATTAATTTCGCAAACAGTTAATAAATTTGTTGATTTTTTGTAGTGATTTAAGATGATTCAAATTAGTTACGTTTATTTTTGTAAAACATGAGTTAACTGTTGATACAACGTAGGTCCTTAATAAATTTAAGTTCTGAAAATAATTAGGAAATACAATTTTATAAGATCAGTAATGATTTCAACCTTTTTTTAAAAATAAATTAATTTTTGAAAAGAATTTACCAGAAAAATTCCTTAAGAGTGGACTGCCTTATTTTTATGGTTTTATTTAATTTTCATTTTAAGTGATTTTTTTTAATATATTCGTTCTACTTATAGATATGTATGAATAAGTGACTGATAATTTCCTAACCATTAATTTAATTAGAAAATTCTTTGAAATCCAGTGTTTCTAAAATTACTAATAATGTAATTTTCGATAAATTTCATGTTGCAATTTTACTTTTCCTATTGAGTTGCAAAAATTTACCAGCACTTAAGAAAAAAGTAAAAATAAAAAAAAAGTAGTAGAGGGGACTAAACCTATTGGCAATGACCATTAACAACTTATTATTATTTTATTTTATCACTTAAAAATTTAAAACCGAACATTAAGTTTCAATATCTCAAGTTTATTAGTAATTTTAAATTCTTAAATTTCGTTGTAATTAATTTATGAGTTACTATATACAGTAAAACCCCGTTATTACGCTCCCGCTTATAGCACTATCCCGTTCTTTACGCTCCTTTTATATGGTCCCTGGAATTTTCTATATAACTCTGTATACTTTTACCCTCTTATAACGCTTGAAATCCCGCTTGTAGCGCTTTTTTTATATCGGAAATTTTGAATCGAAAAGAAATGTAACACTGTAAAAATTCTTTTCTTTCCCTGGTAGGAGGGAATCTTTGAACTCTTTGAAGTGCGGGTCTGTGATACAGTAAGTTAGTGCAAAATTTCGAAGCAGAAATCCCTTTCTTTAAGTGAAATATTGGAAATTCTCCGTAAGTACGACGAGAATTCTACACTAAGTCAGAAGGATTTCGCAGAATCTCTAGGAATTCCCTCATCCACTCTGAGAACAATAATAAAAAATAAGAATGGAATTAACAATGCAGCGAAGGGTGTTGCAAACGTAAAAATAGTAAAGTGTGGAAAATATTAAGATGCCGAGGAAATTCTAATTGAATGGATTCATCAGTCCCGTGATGCATCAGTGCCATTAAGTGGCCCAATCATTCAAGAAAAGGCGCGTGAAATAGCGGGCAGTGCACTAAATCTGCTCCGAAAATATATTAGTGTTGCTCCTAGTGGTGTATCAATTGATGTTAATAGTTACTTGAACCGCATTGAAAATGTCATAATTCATAACAGTAGCACACACACACGGCAAACCACAATCAAAGATTTTTTTTAATAGGAAATAAGCTCACATTTGCACTATATCTATTGCAGAATCAAGTATCTTTCCTGTAAAATGGTGTCTAAATGTTTCCCCATCTCATAAATCATTTCCCGTCTATAGCGCTATCCCGCTTATTACGCTTGTAGGTCATGGTCCCTTGACGAGCGTAATAACGGGGTTTTACTGTATTTAATGTTTACTTTTAGGTTTAATACATTCAATAATCTACAGTTCTATTTTTGGAAAAATGTGAGAAATATTTAGTATCATTTGATTAGAAATTGAATTGACTATTACAAAATTACTTATAAAAATGGAAATGTACCAGCCAGGGATGATAATTCGCTGTTATTTCTGTTCCACCATAGATTCTACGATTAATTGTCGTGCGTATTCCGCAGTCTGTTGGAAGAAATGGATTTTTGATAAGTTTTTGTTTCTTAGTCTTCAGTTATTTCGGAACATTTAGAAAAATACAAAAGATTACTCACTGCAGGCAGGCTTACAATGGGAAGGATCGGCTATTTCAAAAAACAAAATAAGCTTCATTAAATAACAATGTAAAAGCAAAATAAAATAATTGATTAAGATAGAAAGAAATTGGTGCTGTTTTTATGTTCGAGACCAATGATGTAGGTTTTTTTATTCGAAGTGTATTCATTCATAATTTTCTAATCATATCGTTTGAAAATTCGGAAGTCGGTGAGTAGCTTAGCAGGGGGTTGGTAGGGGTGGAATGGAACAATAGACCCAAAAGACACTCTGGAAGAGGGCGAGAAAATTGAATCCCGGTTTTGGTTTTTATTTTCGCTGCAAAACAAAACTTTCGTCATCTTGATCATTCGTACCTAGTGCCAAAAAAAATAAAAATGTTGACGTAAGCGAATCACAGTAAAGAAGTGTAGGGGAGAAGCTTCTCCTGTGTGTCTCTCTCTCTTTCTATACTGAATACCTTTTTATAGTTATTTACTATAGTTTTTGATTAGAATTTTGCGTTTTGATACAAATAAGGAGTCAAATATTGCTCAATGAACTCAAATATAAATATTTTATTGCTCCAGAGTTTGGCTCATATTGATCCAGAGATTTAGATGCTAATTAGGAAGTTCGAGAATAACACGATACACGTCTTAAGTAAGAGTACTGCATAAAATATGAATATTTCTTTTTCATTTTAACCATGCAAAGGTAAGGCTAGATCTGATTACTTTATCCTGTCTTCTTGATTCTAATCTCATCTTCTCATTTGTTTCAAAAATTTACCACAGTGTAATCAATGCGAAAACTAAGACCACCTTCCTCTTTTTGTAAACAGGGAAGTTAAGAAGTTGAATTGAGCTACTACAGTGGTTTACATTGAGGTTTGAAACTTAAAGAAAAATAAGTTAAATCACTAGTTTAGCATTACATTGAATTATTGCAAGAAAAATCTTGTTTTTAGCTTGAATTATATTTATAGGTATAAGTGTACACAACAGTTATAGGAAACGAAAAGATAAAACAAAAAGAAATAAAGAATTAACAACGCATAGTCCTTCTCCTACTCAAAATAAAGTAGGTCTATTTTCATTCGTTTTTCTGACTGAATGGCCGATTGGGAGGAACTTTTTCTTCCTGAAATTTTGAAAGCCATTTATTGTTTGTTGATGGACAGCTCTTTAACTTGCCCCCCCCCCCCCCAAGCACGCCCTTGGAATGATGAAATACTGAGAACTTCATCTATCATGCAAGTGACTGAGCTCATAAAGTTAAAAAAGTACAAATACATGGAAAAACGAATATCTTACAGAAGAACTAAATAAAGAAGATGCACTTCTGGCATAATCACATTGTTTTTCTGTGATCTAAAAAGATTGACCAAAGGAAGAAACCATAATGACATGTAATAATTTATATGAAGTTGATGTGTTATGATTGCAGACTTATAAATAAGTTATCAGTTACAGCACACAATCAAATTGTTTTCCATTCAGCCAAGAGAACAAAATGGGTTTCTGTATTATAACATCCCAAAGGTTAATTATAATAAACTCAGTTAAAGTAATATAATATGTATGGTTAATGGATTTAGTTATACAGTATTATGTTATATATATTAAATATGAAATAAAAATTACGATAATAAAAACAAAATTCTACCTGAAATCATGAGTAACACAAAAACTAATGTAAGAATAAAAGATTCATTTCGTTCCATGCCTTTGGATTTTAACATTTATGCCTACATTTGAGATAATTTCGTAATATTTTGAATTTTAAGTTTTCATCATTTAAAATGTAAATTTTTCAATTAAGTCTTGTTTTCTTTTAAAATCCAACAAAAATTCTTATAGTTTTTTTTATTTATTGTTAAGTGGAATTGGTCTATAAAGTTTAGAACATCCTGATATGAAGGTACTTAAAATTGGTTGAGAATGGAGTCTTATTACAATAAGGATCAAATCTTCTGAAAAATACTTTTCCAATTTACGAAATTGACTTAATCCTTATAAACCTAATCCTTTCTAAACCTTTCCAACCTAACAGCATGATACGTAATTCAGACAAATTTATTACATATTTTTGAAAATAATTTCTGAACTATTTAGTAATTATCTTCTGGATAGTTATAGTGTGTTTTCAGAGAAGCATTATTTTCTTTGAAGTTAAAATGATCTTCTTGGATAATATTCTGTTTGTTTGTTTTTTTCCCAACGTTCTTCTAACGTGACTCAATAGGCATAAATTCTCAGTAGATCATTGTGATGTTTTTCAGGACTAATCCGAAACTAACAGCCATTTTATGCTATCACCCACAGTTCTCCAGAGATCTGGGTTTAATAAAGAAAAATGCTATTTTACACAGAGAAGATAAATATATTTTAACAAATATATATTAATAATGCTAAAAGTAAAAATTTATACCAAAACTTATTTATTATCTTCTTTCTCTTATATTTTATCTCTACAGCGTCACGTTTCAGAGCGCCAACATACTCTCGTCTCATTTTCTACTGTATCTTTTTTTTTCCTCAGGGATATTTCTTGATGGAACCTTTCTCTATGTTCATCTGTGACTGCTCACGTCAATTAAGAAACAAATTCAGGTGCGTATATAAGAAATGCGTGTTTGTACGAGAAGTTCTGCATATTGTTACAATCTGGTGCCTTCCATGAGTGTTTTCTTTAACTGTATTTGTAATTTCTTCTTCTGAGATACCGTTGTAGTCCATGGCATAAATTTTCTCTATGGATTTGATTTCATCTTAAATCCATGGAGCCACATCAATTATGTTGAAATCGTAAACCAGATTGAACTCCAGTATGTAAGCAGGTTTCAACTGTTGATGATCCATTAAATGAGGAGTCTGTAACTTTCAGTGATGTCTAGAATGATTGGTAATGTGAGTGCTGCTGATTCTGTCGTTTTCAGTAGTTTTAGTGTATTGTTTGTATCGATTCGGAAGTAAACTTAGTTTTTTTCTTTAGTGTGTCCAAAAAGTCATTAATATGTTTATTGTCCTTCACGTGCTTACAGTGTATTTTTGTTCGCTTGAAGATATTGTTAACTTGCTTTACCAGTTGCTTGTTCTGTTTCATTGCTTGTATTGTATCAAAGTCCTGGGTCTGGCAGAATGTTTTCAATTTTTTGTTGTAAGCATTTTTGCCAGCCTGAAATGCTTTCTTTCTAGCTGATACTGGTGATTTCTTTAATGCTTTCTACCACAATATCTACTCTCGATGTAGCACCGCAGTATATAGCTGTATGTATATCAAGTAACGTGTTTCTAAGTATCCAGGAAGCAACTGACTATTCAGTGTTTGTATTTTGTAATAAATTCTCTTAATGATTTTGACTTACATATTACTGACATATATGTAGTAGATATCTGTAAACACAGCTACAGTTCTTTGAGATTCATCATTGATGATTGAGGGGCTTAGTGTAAAAACAGATATGAGAAAAATGGCATTTTGAGAAAAATGGCATTTTATGTTTTTCTTTTCTGTGAGGAAAGTTTGTTCGGATGACTTTTTTTTGTAAATAAATGATTTCTTCAGCGTATCTCAGCATTCGATGCACACAGGGCAGTATTCAGCGCCTCAATAAAATGAAAGTTGCTCATTGGTTGGGATATGTTGTTTTTATACTAAGCCCTCAATTGTTGCAACTGTCTTTCTCCTCTTCTCTATAGCTGTGTGCCCTGTGGCATGTTTCCATAAGTGTCAATATCGTTAAGATTATGGTCTTTGGTGTTTGATTAATAATACTGATCAACATGATTTTTGTCTCAAGAAAACTAATAGGTGTCCTTAATGTAACGTTTTTTGCTGAATTCAAATGTGTAATTAGAATTTCTCCATCACCCATAACTTTTCTGTGACAATGGGTTTTTAGTATGAGGTTTTTTGTGTTTGTCATCTTTTTTCTACTTTACTAGATGGAAGTTATCTATTTATTGTAAATATTATGGGGCTGTTAAATATTAAAAAAAAAAGATTTGTATTCATACTGAGTAATGTAGAGATAAGACTGTGCAGATTCATTGATGTTCCTAAATGTAGGAACATGTTTAGTGTGGTACTGTTCCATCAGTAAGAGCCATTGGTGAGTTGGATGTGATAACACGGCTTTGTAAATGCTGTGTTTGTTTTTTTTTTACTGTGAATGATACAGTTACAAGTTTTATAGTGTTATTATTATATTTCCAATACGCAAAGGAAGTATTTAAATCACCCTGACCAGATTCTGTTACTGTGCAGTGAACATTTAAGTCTCGGGAAGTAATTTTACTCACTAATAAAAAAGTTTATTTGTGTATAAAGTGGAGGACCAAGAAAGGGCTTGAGCCCTGCACATTGCTGTGTATGGTGTCCTAAGCTTCTTACTGCAGAAATGTTTCCTTCCACATGCCATTTGCTATCCCTTAGGTTTGGAGGGAACCAAAAGATCACTCCTCTGATTTTTGCTTAACAAACACTGTATCTAAAGCAAAGCATTCAGTGATTTCTCCTAACTTCTCATCTGCATTGAGAATACATTAACACAGTGAAGAGCTACCTCTACCTAAACCTCCAGAACATGTGACGTTCAGCATTGAAAAGTTAATATTTTTGAAGTGCTTTACTTCGTGATATACCAACTGTAATACTTCATTCCACTTTTAACAATTGAATTCGAAGTAATGAAGTATTGGAATTGAATTCGAAGTAATGAAGTATTGGAATTGAATTCGAAGTAATATCAATGCGATAAATATTAGTTAAAAATTCGAATTTTGGGCGTGTTGTACTACTGCATGTAATTTTGTACTGCATTTATATTTTGTACTACTACCTAACTTAAAAAAACACACTTTGATCTAAAATTAGACTTGCTTTGTAATGCTCCTTAATATGAAAAAAAAAGTTTGAACAGAAAGTGTAAAAATGACAAATTTGAGGTTGAAATACACATGCTTGCTTCTGCGTTCAAGAAGACATTGTTTGTCTACAGAGCTTAAACTTTAGAAGTTTTTATAAGAAAGATCCTATTTAGGAGATTTTTTACTTATCTGACCAATTGCTACATAGCTATGATTCAATAAACTTCGCAAAAAATCGACAATTCCAATACCAAGATATAAAATTAAGTTCTCTTTGTTGCAATATATCTCTCTTCTAAGTTGTTGTTTGAACTCCTTCTTCGCAGTCACATTTTCATCTCATGTTTTTACTCTTAATTCTTTTTTTTTGTAATCAGTTTTGATTTTTTTCATATGCGTTCGAAAGTTAGCACTCTAACCATATCTTATCTTATGTTATGTTATGTAGTGAATGTATGTGGCAGAGAAGCCAAGCACTGCGCTCGGAGGTCTATTGTACTATCCCACAGAAATAAGGACAGATGGAGAGAAAGAATGAGAAAGTATGGTGGAAGAAATACAGGGGAAACGAGAGAACCCCGAGAAAATTTGTCGAGCGCGGATCGTCCACCATCACGAAACCCACCTAAGAACCGAACCCGGTACTCAGGTGAGAGGCCAATGTCATAGCGACAACACCAACCGCGCTGCCTAACCATATCTTACTTCTTTAATTTCTGAACGAACGTCCAAACTCTGTATTTTCTGCTATTTTTTCTGTTCAGGGTTCTGCTAGGTTCCTGCTGACTATCAGTGCTTCACTTCTTTCTAGAATTGGGATCAGACAAAGTTCTTCACTACTGCTTCTTTTATTGGACATTTTCAATGGAGAATGCTATCTAATAATTGATGTTCTCGAGCTTCGAATTGTACATGAATGACCAATTCTATAATATTATACAGTTGTAGAATTAATTGAAGTTTTCTTAACTTTTGGATCAAGGTTTCTTCAATGATGCTATGGTTTTTTTTCAAATCTTCTTACTATTCCGTCTTCGTACAGATCTAGGCTACTTTGTTGTATTTGATAAATATAATGTTTTAAATAAAATAAAGCAAACATGTACGAGATATGTTGTGGAGAAAAAAAAAACGCATTAATATTTTTTTTATTAATTTATTAAGCTTAAAACTTAGGTCTTAATTCTATGGATGCATTTATACAAATAAGTTATTGAATTTTTTATTAATTTCAGTACAATTTTCCTAAAACTTTGTTTTGCCAACAATCATAATAGCAAAAATATTACAGTGGCACCTCTCATACCCGACCTCGGATCAACCGACTCCCCGCGTCATCCGACCATGTCTAGACAAGCGGCACGCCAGCGTTATCTGTTTGTTTTCTTGCCACAACAAGCCAAGCAGATGTCTCTGCAGTCCTTTCTTTGTTTCCTGCCTGAGTCATGCTCGTTTTATCGATTAGTTGACGGAAGTCTACTGACCTGTTCAGTGTATAGTATCGTTTCATGTTGTGTTATCGTTTTAGAAATTACAATAGTGGAAGTGTATGTTACTTTGTAAGTGAAAGTTTGTAATGTAAGTGTAATAATGGCTACAAGTACGAAGAGAAACGTACTTTTGTAACGTACACTGTATAGTCCTTAAGTTACAGTAGAGTATTTTTTACTTAAATACATCGTTTGTCTACTGTAAATGGCTTAATTCATTCTCCCCTGATTATCCGACCTTTTGAGCGTTCCGACCATCCTCAGGTCCCGTAGGTGACTGATAATCGAGTTGCTACTGTATATTAAAAATATTTCTCCGTTTAAGAAATATTTCAAAATCCTTTCTAGCATTTGTGGAAGCAGAAGTTCGCATGGTCAGATGCTGAATTCAGCCATTTTATATAACGACTCACATTTGTATTGATTCCAGGATATTCACCAGCGCATGCCAGTCCCCAAGAAATTATTCCAATTTGAACGAAATGACCATGGCAACGTATTAATAAAGGACCTCCTGAATCGCCCTACATAGAAAGAATACAGTTGTAAAATGTATACAAATTATACAACAAATAATGTAATATATTATTATACATGAAACTACTTGGTTATCATTTGGAATTAAAAAGTTAGAAAGTTAACACTACAATCAATTGAATTAAAAAGAAAATGTTAATTAACAAATATTTTAATTTAAAAATGTTAGTGATGAAAATATGATTATTGATGTTAATAAGTATTATAAATGTTAATAAATATTATAAATTCAACCACTTCAAAATGATTTTTGGTTAGAAGAAATCTTAAAGCTCATTCAGTAATTAAATTGGATATTTAACGTATATATATCTTCTAAACAATGCGAAGTAAATTGAGGCCACCCCCACATTCAAACTGCGAAATGAATTTTATAAAATATAACAACATAAAATATAAAAATAGAGTATATATATATTCATAACACAAATAGTGCTCTACGGTCTGTTTTCGAGTAAAACAGACATTACTTGTGTTACAAATATGTAATTTATTTTTATCGTGTTTTAAAAATTTTATTTCATAGTTTGAATGTGTGGTGGCCTCAATTTCTGAAAGAATATTTACAATGGCTGGAAGATTTATGTTCATAGCCTTAATTTTCCTTTTACGTTTATTGTATTTTGTTTTGTATCATCTGAAGAGGAGGGACAGGCTTTCCTCGAAACATGTAACGTAATATAATGAAGATATTTTGTTTATTTGTCCTTCTGTTCGTGTGTGTTTGGTCCTTCTTTAATATATTTTCACACATCATGAATATTAATTACTGTTTTCTAACGCTATTGAATTTGAGCCATTGCAGTTTGTTTTATATTTTATATTTTAATATAATATATTTTAACATTTTATATTGTGGAATTTAGTTTTCACTTACTTGGCAAGAGTCCTTCTTGCGTTCGCTGTCTAAAGTACACATCATTTCTGGATAAATGTCATGGTTAATGTTTCTAAATTGATGTTTGCAAGATTCTCCAGATGTAATTATCAGGTTCGTCATCAAGGGAACATCACTGATTATCTCTCCTGTAATTATATATTTAAAATATTACGAAGTTAATCAATAAAAAGCACTGATATTTCAAAATATCACTGTAGGTGTTCTTTAAACGCACAGCTATAGCTTAAATGACTTTATTTTAATTCATATTTGTTTACTTACAGTTAAGTTTTACTGAAATAAAAGGTTTTTAAAAAATTTACGTAAATTATGATTTTTAGGACATTTTTCCAGCAATGTGATATTCTTCGATAAGATAGAAAATCTACATCACAATAAAAATTCTTGGAACATTAAAATGAAATTAGCGGCAATAAGTTAAAAAAGCAATTACAACCTCTGATATCGCTTAAGAAATTTTGATTTTATATTTCTAGTTTTAGTCATACAGAAGCTTTTATTTGATTGTCAGAATTCATCAGAAAACAACTAAAAAAAAAATGAATATAAAATTTAACTAAGTTTAGCACTGTATCTTTAAAAAATTTCCAATTTATTTCTGGTTTTATCTAAACATGGAATTTGGGAAATTTAGTATGACAAAAAGGAAATTCCATTTCTTTAAGTAATATTTCAACGTCATGCTAACGCCTGAAAAATTAAATGTTAATCAGAAAAGTATTTTACAGATTGTACAGAAGTGAATCTTGAAGTGATGTTATGATTTTAGAACCACTCTGGAAGTCACTCAGACTAAAAAGCTTTTATCAAGATACATTTCCTCCTGATGGAATTGTTTGAGAAAACTTAGTAGGATTCCAACGCAAAGTAACATAATCTTTTTAAAATCTATCTATTGGATATAAGAAACTATACATTAAATCGGTTTGTTTTATCAGTTATGCAGCTCAGATGCTTTGCTTAGTTCCTCTACGGTATTACAGGATGTTTGTAGTTTAGCTTAATATTTTAGAAGTTAATTCTTCATATGGTAATATAAGATCTAAAACAAGCATATTCACAGCCAATTAAAGATAGAAGAAACACCTGATTCACAATATATTTTCAATAAAATGGAATATGTAGACATACGATTTAAGTTCATTAATAGTAAAGAACTACTTTAAATATAAATATTAGATATCGATCTTTCAAGGATCGGATACAGACGAACAGTTATAAGAAAAGAAGAATAGACCTACACAGCCAACGACATTGTATTACATTTTCATAGGAAACAGGGATATGCTCTCTATTTATTAGCAGTCACAGAAAAAATGATCTTATTCATTCGAGAAAATACAATGAACACAAAATGAAATAAAAAGATCAGATTTCCTGAATATACATTATTCAATTTACAATCTCCTCAAAATAATTCATTAATAAACCCTTGCTTAAATGAATGATGTCTTAGACACTGTTCATATAACTAAACATTTTCTTTTCTAATCCTGTTAAAATATTGCTTTAATAGTTAAAGTGCTTCTTTAATACTAATCTGCGCCACAGTTTTGACCAATATTCGGTAAAATGAGAAAAATAAGGAGATTTCTATTATCTAAATTTATAATTATATACTTATCTTGTAATTCAGTTTTAAAATGAAATTTGTTTTGTAAATTCTTTGTCTTAAATCCCATTTTTTTTCTACTATCCCATGAAAACCCAAATATGGTTTAATTGTTTTTCAAGATAAATTTATTTATTCCAACTCTGAATGAAGGTTAACAAGTTCTGTAAAGAAAAGAATGGGGTTTTGTAAAAAAAAAGGTCATAACTTATGCGTATTTTTTTTTTATTTCTTTATGATACAAGATCATATCAATGGTTGCTTCGATTTCTGACAAACTAACATTTTTCAACTTCTTTAGTTTATTACCAATATTTTTTTTAACTTATAGATAGATAGATATTTCTGGTCAGGACATTCGGCAGCGCCACGAAGTTACAGTGACCGTTGGCAGTGGATGAAGTTGGGTCATCGCTCATAGCTCAAACCCTTTTTATCACTAACAAGTGAAAGCGGTCCTCATTTTGAAAGACCGGTCTCGAAGATACAAAACCCAACTTCTCCAATCTGCAGACCAGTAAATACATCACTGGGGCTGTCTATAAACTACGTTCGCATGTTGGAGGGGGGGGGGTGATTACCTTAGCGTGACGAAGTGAGACGAGGAAGGGGAGGGGTCAGATAACATGTGACGTCACATTACATTTCACTAAAGTGCAAATTTTGAAATCAAAAACACTAACTGATAAATTCATTAAAACACCCTCAATTATCTGAACTTTAAAGTTCAAACGAAAATATGCTTTAATATGAGGAATACACATCAACATAGAAAATTTGTAGTACGAAAAAAAGATAATTTTAATTTCAGATTTTGATTTCCTCTTAAAATCTAAATTTCGAATTACTTTTACGTACATATCTATAGTACCAAGAAGAGATAGTTTGAATTTTAGATTATTAATTATATTTTAATTTTAGATTATTAATTAAATTTTAATGTTGAAAAATGACAAAACATTTAATATATTTACTGATATTGTATTAAACTATATTGAGAATTAAAGTCATTTCATTTCAGACATTTATTTTTCTTATGGTTGTTAATTGCTTAAGATCAACAGACACAATTGATTTTCTATTGTTCTATTGTTTCGGATAGGGTCTTTTGCCAGAGAAAGGATAAGGTTCTCTATCAATTCTACGACTGATTAAACGACTTACTCGTTGAACGGATAAATTCAACGGATACTCGTTGAACGGATTCTGAACTGAGTCTTATAAATACTTACAATGAAATGTATTTTAGTTTGTAATGTAAATTGGTGGTGATGGTGGGAAATCGTGATATTGTGACATAATATTAGGTAGGGGAGGTTCACAAGATTGTAACAAAGTGTGACAAGGAGGGGGAGGTGTCGAAAATAAATAACAAAAATTAGCGTGACGCAGTTTATGGATAACCCCACTGAACCCCTTTTAACTAAAAAGTTGATGACAATATTTTTAACTACTTCATTAATTTTAGTAGAAGTTAGTTTAAAAATCAGAAATTTAGCAGATATGCATTATCACCTTTTTCCGTTTACCCCTTCAAATTACCATCAGGATCGGTGGTTCCCCATCCTACTACAAAGACAGAAGACTTTTCAAAGTTCCTTGGTATTGGAAGGCATATAGGCTGAATTCCTCTGCTGTAAGTAACAGGATTTTTTAATTTTATCAGTGCGATATCATTGTGACCAGTTTCGATGTCGAAATCATGGCTAATAATGTTTTCCACATATAGTCTCCTTTTCAGGTGATCAGTGGCTTTATAGACATGATGGGCATTCGCATATACCTTTAATGATGTAGGATCATGAACAGCCCTAAGATTAAAAAAAAACAAAAATAAGAAAAAAAAAAAACAGATTTCACTTTCATCGAAATAATTGTCACAAATGTCACAATAGTTGACAAGATAACAAGAAATTATTCCTAAAAATTGATAACTTTTACATGACTTTGTTGACTGTTACTCCTTAATTTTTAAAAAATTTTATCCTGACTTTCATTTTAGACATTTTCTTTGTGATGGTGCTTCAGGATTGTGTTTATTGTTTCTTTATTACATTATTTTACTATTTAGTTGCAAGAAACCTAAAACGTCCTTCTAAGGATTTGCAACGATGAGAATACTCTAATGACTATTGTTCCTACCTGCTCAAGACTGAGAAGCGGTTGCCAGTTTCCGAATGTTGACTGGCCATGACTGTCTTTGAGCCCATCTTTTCATTATTGAATTTGCTGCTTCTCCAGATTGTATGACTGAGGACTTTAATATCTACCGAACGTTTGGTAGAATTGGCAGCATTGGTGAACTACAATTGTAAGTATTGAGGGTACCCGAAGTCTAATGGTCTAGCGGCCAAATGACTGGCATTCGTCATCAACATATTAACTATTTAGCTGGAATTGGACATGTGACGAACTTAATTTCAGCGTGATGCATAATTGGTAATTTAGGAATACACAGTAATAACGTTCAATTAACTAATACTCGAATGTGACACCACTAGAAAACTGTTTGAATTTGATCATGTCGTATTTAAAGAAAGTTTAATAAATGTCTTTATTGATCTTTCACTTATCAAAGAATACAAAAATAAGTTCATCATGATGTAACTTGATTTAAGAAGGTGGGTGTCCCTGATATGGCCATGTTAAGGTTTGAGAATTTTTCTAGCCGCCATTTTGGAAAAAATCAAAACCATTTTTTGTTTAATCGTTCTCGGGCTAATGGACTTTCACAAAAAAGTTTGTCATTCCCCATAAAAATAGTTTTACTGGTCCAAAAAAAACAAAATTCCAAAGTCTACCTAGTAGCCATATCAGGAACATGTGCACCCTGATATGGCCAACCTTGTTACATATTCTATAAATCGTGTTTTTTTTTAGTTTCGTAGTGCAGTTCTACTAAAATTATGTAATTTTGATGTAAATGAATATATATATATATATTTTTTTGTTATTTAAAAGTGGGTTCAAAACAGGATTCCCACTCTTCACATCGCTCACTGTCTTGGACATGACTTCTTAAGTCCATAATCCTCCTTCTTCACGTTGTCAGACATTATTTTATATCTAAAACATACAAAAAAGGTTTTTATTGAGTAATTTTGTCATGAGAAAAAATAAAATTGAAGTGAACTTGATACGGCCAAGGTGCACTTAATACGGCCACATGGGTAGCCATATCAGGAGTAGGTCAGCTTTCATGAAAATTGGTTATTACGAACAACTCGTAAAAGATACGCCATCAACGACAACACCAATCGAAAGAGCATTAAAAACTGAATAGAGTACGATGGTTTTCATGAAAAAGTATTTGAAAATATGCATTAAACAAAGGAGACTCATCAGAAAAACAAAAGAAGCATTCATACGAGAAACACAAAACAGAGAACTGACGCTCAATTTGGCTGAATGGTAAATTATCACGTGACACACTAGGGAGGCCCCTCACTGGATGGTGATGCCATTTAGCGGAAATTTTGATTAGCTAAATCCCAATAGGTGGGTGGCCATATCAGGAACATGGCCATAACAGGAGCACCCACCTTATTATTAACTTTTATAATTTTCAAAATATACTTGTCCACAAAATAAATATCTCGAAATGTAATTGATATTTAATAAGCATGTAAGTTCTTTTAAAACATACAGTCTCTGAATCGTTATTCCCGAAACGTGATCATATTTTTGATTTCATGAAAGTCAGTAATGTCAACTGTTGGATATATACCGGTACTTTTTCAGAAACATTTTGCAAAAACCCACTCAGTTATTCGTTCATTCAGTCTTTTCTGGTTTTTTTTTTTCTTTACAATTGTCTTCACAGTTATAAATTCTATAAAACGGAAGAAAATTCTAAGTTGATTTTAATAAAGAAAGAAACAAAATGATATCATTTCAGATAGATTAAACACTGACTTCTTGGGTGAGAATTCATCTGGAAAATTCTCCCAAAGCGTCGCCCTATTATATAATTAAATAAACAGAAGCCACAAATAGTAGATTTATCAATAATTACAAAGGTGAAAAGCATAATACCTATAAAGACAGTGAGCTGCAGTTAAAATCCACTTCCGGTCAATGATAGTTCCACCACATACTTCTCCTTCTTTCGTTTCAATTAAGACCTAATGATATTCAATGTTAATATATTTAAAATTATCTTATAAGCATGGAAGCATGCTTCCACAAGAAACAATAATATTGAAATATCAGTATTTCCATTAGTTATCTGTGTTACTTGAAATCTAACAGTAACTTTGTATCATTTAGTTAATTCAATTTTAAACTTTATTATTGGCTTTGTGCAATATTTGATGTACAATAATCTTCAAAGGAATACTTTAACAGTTTAAATTCCTAAATTTGATTTTGTTGCTTTTCACCAAATAAAATGATGTTATATAGAGATTACGATCTTCATCCCTTTCTTTAAGAAAAATCTCATTAAGATATAGAGAATGTAAGCAGGATTTTGGTAATTCTTGACTTATATGGGTGAATCTACAGAAAACCTGCAATTTCAGTCAAAAAATTTTGAGATTTTAAATTACAAGATTTTCTTTTCAAAAAAATTGAGATGATTGCTTTTGACGTTCTTACATCCATGATATATGTGGTTCAGGTCAACGCATTTTGGTTATTTAAAAAAAAAATGATGGTAGGCTATATCCACAGAAGTGACTTATGTTAATAACGATGTCGAATTTTAAAATAAATTATATTCGAAAAAGTGAATTTACGTGGGAAAAACTATGAAATAAATAAATAGAAGACTATGATTTATGAATTAAAAGAACTTTTTATCAAAAGAGGAAATCATGTACAATAAAAATGAATCAGACTGTCAATCTTAAACGTCTACAAAAATGTAAATATATAATTACATATATCATATATTATATTATACATATTTATATAATTATAAATATCGTTATTGGCATTTAACAAAGACTGGAAGTGAAAGACAAGTCTTCGTGAAAAACATAGTAGCCGCTATTGTTGATGATCATCACTTCCATGGACCCCAAATGTCCACGGAAGTGATGAATACTTATGTTTCTTGACCCATGTGCTCTTCATTTTGAGATTAGGAACACGTGTCATTCAGAAAATTAAGTTTACCATATTTTAATTATCATGCCTAGAAATAATCAGTTTTCCATAAAAAAATTAGGTTCTAAACAAGACCACAGAAGTGATGGGATGAGCTGTGCAAATGACGAAAAATGAATAAAAAGGTAATATTTTCGTGACAAATGTGCGACTCAGACCAATAAAATCACTTCTCAATCCAAAATCGCCGTGTAAACTTTTGTTTTTAAGTGAGATGGAAGACAACTAGCGCATCGGGTGGATTTTTTTAGAAAGTTTAGGAATGTCCACAAAAGTAATGGCTAAATCTTGTGACAAGACTTGAGGTTGCAAAAATTTTTTACTGATAATTCGAATAAAAATTTCACTCAATATTATGTTAAATTTATGTATTTTCTGATTTCACAATATATATATTATTTGAAAAATATTAAAAAATAAAGCAGTTTGGATCTTTAGAAGCTATCCAACTGTAGCTTGTGACAGTCCACGGAAGTGACGAATGACCTTCTGTGGACAACTTTTTTTTTGGAAATTCCATAAAATTAAAAAAAAAAAAATATACTAAACTATAGTATATTTTGTACTTCAATGTGTGATTTTGAAAAATGACAAATATTTTCAGTCATTTTCAATTTATTGCTCTGTGATACGAATTACAGGTTTTCCGTAGATTCACCCATATAACAGAATAGAGAGCGCAGGCATCATAATAGGAAGAGATGCAGAATTTCCCTCTCGCTTCAAAGTTATCAATTACAGAAATTGAAGCCCAATATTTTTCCTTCGATAAGTTATAGAAGTAGTTCCCAAGATACAGAAATATGAGTAAATATATTACGTTAAAAATTAAATTACGTTGAATGCAACAAATGTAAAGAATTATAACTCGTAGTAAGAAAATTATATCTGACAAAAATGAAAACAAAGACAATACGCAGATATTACTTCAAACTGAACTTCTGATGTACCATTCCCCCGAGAAAACTGTAATGGTTGCGACTAATGAGTACATTGGAAACGAATTGGGCCAAACCATTCTAAGAGAACTTTCAGAAATAAGAAAATCTATTGATTTTGTAAATAAACAATATGAAGAAATTCTAAGTAAAATACAAAAATATCACTTGTAAATGTCCGGCATGCCCGGTACGAAACCTGGTCGTGCAATTAAATTGTAATGTGTTTTATGTTTTTTAAGCTTATTTGTGTGTCTGGCCTTTTATAAACCTCTGCAGCTACAAAAATATCAGTAAAGCCAAAACGAAATCACAGAAAATATGAATAAAAGGCTAGACTGAAGAATACGGTACTAACCAATTGGAGGCTTCGTAAGGATTCAGCGCCGCCGGCGTTTTCCCGCTTCATTGCGGATGGATATATGACGTAATATTTATCCACGTGCTTTTTACACGTGATTTGTATCTCACATGTGTTTCAGTATCGGTGAAGATGGCTGTCGCAGGTGTAAGCGCAGTTGACAGGTCCCCAGAAATTACGTGCTGGTTGTGGGATTTTTTTTTTTTGTGAGAATGAGAGATGGATGTGAGAAGAATGTAGTTGAATTTTGTATGAGTGTTGGATTAATTGCGAAGGAATATAAGTGTCCAAAGTGTGGATAGAACATGGCGTTGGTTGAAAGGAGCGATGTGAATGACGGTTATAATTGGTTATGTCGTGTGAAAGAGAGAGAGAATAGGCATTATATCAGAAGGTTACATAAGGTAAGCGAAATTATGTGTATTTTATAGTTTTTCGCCTTTGAATTTGTGAGGTCCGAAGGACCGAACTGTATATTCCCATTAATTAGCTTTCGAAACAAGTTTCCTGCTTATGAGGTCCGAAGGGCCGAATCGTTTATTTCAATTAGCTGTAGGTTAGGTTAAGTTTGGTCTGCTGAGCTGCAGGATGTAGTCTATCTATTGCTAAATTTGGAAACAATACTGGGCGTTTCAAAGTTTGTGGTCCGTCAATTTCCCCAGCAATACGCCTGGTTCACCGTTATTGCCCCTTTTAGCAAGAGGCGGCTTTCCTGTATTCGCTATCCGATCGTCCTCCGGAAGTTGAAACATCCGACGTCAACTTCCGCTTCAGGTTTCTGAAAATAGTTCGGGAAAAAAAATTCCTAACACCCGGTACCGTAAAGTGTAGTCTTACCGAATAAAATGATAAATGAAAATAATTATTATACGAAGAAAATACAAAAATTACAGGAAAATATTGACAGATTAGAAGCTCAACAAAGGAAAAGTAACCTGGAAATTGTAGGAATGATAATGAAAGCTTAATAACATTGATAGAGAAAATTGGAGGAGTCCTAAATATTAAAAACCCTCTTGAAAGTATTGATGTGAAACAACGTACGTTTCGAAGCCCCTTCTTACGGGCTTCGTTTTCAAGTTAATTAAAAAGACCCCCTACCTTAAAATGTTCATCCCTTGACGGGAGTCGTTGATCAAATGAGAAATGAAGCAATGTACCTTGGAACTCCTGGCTTAATGTGTCCCCCTAGCGTGAATGATTAGAACTTGTGCCGGAAGTAATCGTCTGCTACAACTAACGACGCTCAATACTAAACATTATTAAAAACTAGAAACGATCCATTTACAAACCATACTCTAAAACGTTTGTGGTCGATAGATCTCGATTATAGCTTCCCATTGTTCTAATCATCCCTGACTCATAGAACTCACGTAAATATCTGATTTTTCTTTTTCCAAACACAGCTATGTTGTTGGTATTTAATGAGTGTCCATTGTTGAGACAATGAGCGGCGGTTTTATAAGGCATATTCCCTTTTTTGACCGCATTTACGTGTTCATTAACCCGTTTTTCCAATACCCTTTTTGAGTTTCCAATATATAGGCATTTACTACTGCCAGTGTTAGTTGCTTGGCACCGGATTCCATATATAGCTCCCTTCATCTTAAGTAAAGATTCGTTATTCCAAAAATTGTTTTTCCGGTTGAGGAAAGAGCCTATAGTATTTCTAGGTTTGCAAGCAATTCCGATCCCCACCGATGTTAGAGTAGGTTTTAACCTTTTTATTAAAGCTTCATCGTATGTGATCGAAACATATTTATCTTTCCTTTTACGTTTTTCTTTCGTTGCATCATTCCCTTGATTGCTCAATAAATCAATGGGTTTCATTTCATTTTTTCTGAAATGCCTATCTTTAAAGAACCTCTTAAAAAACCTTCCAATACAGGCTCAGGGAAACCATTATTTAAAAAAATCCTTTTTATTTCTTTGCATTCCTTTAATAAAATCTGACTACTAGAGCAGATTTTAAAAGCCCTATCCAGTGCCATAGTCACCGAGTTTCTCTTGTAATAGTCAGGTACCGAGCTATAATAGTTCGTAGTAATAAGGGCATCAGTTTTCTTTCGATACACCGATGTTTCATACCCTAAGCCCTGTTTTTTAATACCTCCATCTAAAAACGGTATAAAGCCGTCGATGTCCGTCTCTAAGGTATACTGAATTCTGGGGTTAACCCCGTTGAAGTCACTGAGAACATCGTTCACACAATGGTTGTTAACAATAAGGAACTTGTCATCGACATAGCGGCAAAGATAGTGTACATTATGAAAAATACTATCAATTGAAGTAACCTGTGAGAACAGCTGAAGACGGTAAGCCGATGAAAGTACCCGAGACCTGTAAGTAGAAGCGCTCATAAAACGCAAAATACCGCATACGGAAGCTTACGGCACAATTAAAAAGAATTTCTGGTGTTCTTGAAATGGGTTTAAATCGGGAGGACTTTTGCTCACTTCTAATCAAAGGAGCGAAAAAAGCCAAAGGTTTGTACTTCGCCCATTAGTCTTCCTAGTTTTTTACAATGCCGTTTGGCAATCGCATTTCTTGCGTACCCGGCTTTTTTCGCTCCTTTGATTAAATAAACAAACAAACCAAATAAGCTTGAATAACACAATGACTGATCATAAAATAATATAGAATTAGATCAGATAAATATAATGGATAATTTAAATTTATGGAACCCCAAAAAAATTCAAAAAATATTCTCTTCTTAAATATAAGAAGTATGAAAACAAACTTTCTATACTTAATGGCAAATATTGATCAAAAAATAAAATGGCTAGATTTTATAATACTAATGGAGACTAATATAGGTGGAGATGAAAAAAATCTGTTTAATATACCTGGTTTAATGAAATTTACAAATTAGGAACTAACTCCAGAGGTGGTGGAATAATAATTTTTTACAAAAATGTGTACACACTCAAAACTGAAGTTTCGAATTCTATGAAAGCATAATATGTAATATAAAAAGAAAAGGAATAGAAAGAAATGATTTAATTATGTACGCTATATACAGTATAAACCACCACACACAAATAAAAAACTATTTATGAAGGAATTAAAAAAATCCATAGAACATATAAAAAAATAAAATAAATCCAAATATAATTTACGTTGGCGATGCAAATATCGACATTGGAAAAGAGACATTAAATAAAAATACCTGCAATTATCTTCAAATTTTTTATAATTTAGGTTTTACAAATTACAGTTACATGACAACGAGAAAAGCTACTACTAAAGTTTCAAGCATCATCAACTTGTATCGATCATTGCTTATCAAAAGTTAGTTAATAACGTAGACATTACTACAAATATAATAGAATGGGTTATCTCGGATCATTACAGTATTCTACTGGAAACTACCACAAGCAATAATGCTATCACAAAGGAGCAAAATAAAGCAGGCAAAAAGAAACAAAATTATTCCTTAAATGATGAATTTTTCAATAAAAACTTAACTAGGCTTATTCATGAAATTAGAAGTAATTATTCTAAAAACCCAAACAAATATGTAAATAAGATGAATAAAATAATTAAAAAATCCAAAAAATCCAATTAGAATAAAAATAATAAAACAAATTCAAAAAATAATTTAAATAACCCCAATAGTTCAATTTATAAACAACCATGGATGCATAAAGAAACTTTGATATGAAAAATAAATTATTTAAAAAGCATAAAGGAAATAGAACCAATAAAAGTTATGAAATAGCTTATAAAAGAGAAAGAAACTGGTTAAAAAATTTCATAAATAAACAAAAACAAAACTGCTATACAAAAATTAATAAATGAACAGCATAATTCCAATGTAAATGTTTGGAAAATTATAAGTAAAGAAATACAGTATAAGGAGAAAAACTGTGATAAAATAGAGCTAAATAATCTCTTAGAAAATTATCACATTAATACTATCTTTGAAAATTTTCAAAATAAATTCATACAGAAAAACATGGTTAATAAAAATTGGGGAATAATTAACACAATGGATAAAGATAATCAACGAAGTAATTCCATGGCTATTCTATTTCCTACTTGTAATGATGTATTAAATATAATTAATAAACTTAAAATGCATTTTTCAGTAGGATGTGATAACATAACTACTGTATTAGTGAGATTAAGGATTTTAAAGATATTATTGCCATTGTTGGTAGAATTATTTAAGAATATTTTTACAACTGGTATCTTCCCAAATCTGTGAAAAATTGCTCATACTATCCCAATTTTTAAGGTGGGAAAATTTAAGGAATTTGAAAACTACAGACCCATTTCCTTACTCTCTAATATATCTAGGGTTTTTCAAAGTTATTTGTGAAAATCAATTTATAATTATATCTCAAAATGAGTATTTTAAATAATAATCAACATGCTTATCAACCGAACAATAGCATGGTTAAATTACTAAGAAAAGTACTGAAAGTATAAATGAAAATTTAAATAATGGGAAAATAATTTACATAGGATTCATTGATTTCAAAAAGGCTTTTGATAGCATTAACCACAAATTATTAAAAAAGTTAGATAAAATGGGTATAATAGGAAATATACAAAATGTTTTAAAAAACTATTTAAAAAACAGAAAATGTCGAATAAAAATTAACAACTTGTTAAGTAATCTGTATAATATTCATTCTGGTGCACCTCGGGGATCTTGGGACCCTTGCTCTTTATATTATATATGAATTCTATAAAAAATGTAATAAAATGTGTACTGTAAAAAAATTGAATTTGTATATCAACAGAAGTACTTGGGCATATTTGAGGATAATAAATTAACATGGGAAGTACACTGTAATTTTCTTGTAAAGAAATTACATACATACACATACTTTTTTATAAAATTAAATATTTATTTCCTTTTAAGCAAAAATTAATAATATTTAAGTCTTTAATAGATTCTGTTCTAAATTATGGACTTGAATGCTGGATATTTTTGAATAAACATCAAATTAAAAACATAAATAAATTAACTTTTAAAATATTAGATAATATTTATATAAAAATAAAACAATACAAGATCAAAGACAAATCAGAAAAAAAATTCAAAATTTTAACTATAAAAGAAAAATTTGTTTATAAAATTATACTGAAAAATCAACTTGATATATCAAGTGAAAAGAGCAAAAAAAAATTATAATAAAAATATAGGAACTAGAAAAAATTGGCATAAAACTTTTAATATTTCAAAATTAAATAATAATTATGTTCAAAGACTAGATAATTATATAAAATATAAGTTATTTAGTCAAATTAATTGGGAAAACTATGAAATAAGAAAGTGTAAAAATATCAGTTATATTAAAAAACAAATAATCAGCGATGTAATTGATGAGGAAATGAAATTAAATTTATAATTTTATTTATCTTTAATTAATCTTATATAACAATCGATCAGCACCTATAACGCAGGTATACATTTTTATAAGTATAACTTATAGGAATGGTGAACTTATAGGACTGGTAAACAATAAAATACTGCAAAATAACTTCCATTCCTGTTTTGCTTTGAAATTAATGTTCAAGTTCAATACAAAGGTAGGTGAAAGATATATTTCTAAATAACTACACATGCATAAGCAAACACTTACCAACCAAGGATGCTGATGGACTTCAATTTCAGTTCCACCAATTATTCGAGGAGTTAATTGTATTTTTCCACATTCTACAATTTAAAGTTTTTAATGTTATTAAAATGACGTAAAGAGCAAATAAAGAAACAAATTTGAATGATGATCAATTCATTTGAACAGAATAAAATAAAAGATTAAAAGAATGAGGTCTTATCCTAATTACATTGAAGTAGAATTATTCATTAGAATTTCCTTCTGCAGATACCATAAATAGGGAAATGGTTCCAGAAAATGAAAAGTGTAGTCAGTAATTGGCATCAAATAAAGGAAGCATTTATGAAGTTTCGAAGAGAAATTACAACAAAAACATGATTAAGAAACTGGGTCTAGTTTAAGGATAGCGAGCATCAAGGCTGCAACATGCAAGTGAAGAAATCATGAAGATATCAAAGGATGAAAAACCCGCGCAAAAATTAGTTCCGAAAAAAAATAGGAGAATAGAATGTAAGTGGAAGTAAGAAAAGAGAGATTATTTTTCAATTTATTAAACTGGGTCTCGTTTAAGGATAGCGAGCCTCATGGCTACAACATGTAAAGGTAAGTTTTATTGGGGCTGTGTGAGTTGATTGGGAATTTAACTTGTTTATGAAATGCTGAAGGTATGAAAGAAAGAAAATACCCATACGAAAACTCGTAATTGATAATATTGTTTAGGAGTAATCTGTTGTTAATTTGATAGAATTTGCCTCATCTTCTGAGAAAACATAGTAAAAGTGATTGAATGTTATTTTATTCTTGATTGATTGCATTCTGTTCTATTTCTGATTGAAATGTAATTTGGTTACCGATTAATTTTCCAAACCAATTATTAAATTTTGCTTAATAATTAGATAATAATAATTTCATTTTCAAAAGTTTTCACATCAATTACATTCCACTTTAACACTTTAAAGGAATTTTCCTAAAGGAATATATTAGATTTAAGATTTCCTAACTAAAAAGAAATAATAAAAAATTAAAACAATTAGCAGAGATTGGAATTGAGCCTTGGGTTTGAGATGTCGTTACTGAAGGTATGACATTAAAGGATTTGTTTCTCGAAGGGGGAAAGACAAAGACACAACTTTTCCTTCATCACATGTACATATTCTATATGGTTCTATAGATATACATATTCTATAGTATGGTTTTGTCAATGTATAATTTCTTAATAACTGTGTGCAACCAGGTAACATTTCATAACTTTATAATTCCCAATGTCAGTTTAATCCGGTAACAATCAATACCAGAAAAGTACAAAGTTAAAAAAAATCCATATATTTGTAAATTCTGGCTTTTTGTTTGGTTACTTAAAACATTATATAAAAACTAATCTATTTAATCAGAGAAAAACCAACAATACTCCAATAAAGTAAAGTTTACGAGCTACTGCTGTATTGTAATAAATAGTTGATGCCATAAATTTCTGAAACACCAGAATTATGCTAAAGATAATTTCAAACAATGCATTTCTGAATTTTTTAAAACCATAAATATGTTTACTGTTATGTAAAATTGAAAGTTCCTGAGCAAATTTTAATGGTACTTAATTCATATTAGCTTAACATAATGCAGTAATTCTGACTAAAACAACTTCAAGGAACTCTTTACTAAAATACTTAAATACAAAAAAAGCTATTTTTTTTTTTAATTCCTACTTTTAAGAACTTTTTTTCTGCAATTGTCAATTCAAACTTTTGATAACAAAACAGAACATTTTATAACTTCATAATTTCTGATATCAGTTCAACCAATTTTCAAAAGGTGTTGTCTTACTTACCACAATTTTTGTTTCTAGAATGTTGAGCTGAAATGAGAGAAGAATATATAATGAGTTCTTTAATATTTTTTAGTATTCATGGAATTTTTTTAAATAATGAAAATAATATGAAATTTAAAAAAAAATGGCTAATCTCGAGAAATAAGTATTCAACAATTATCTATATATGATTAGTAGTTGAGTTATTGAACTATCTCGAAAAGAATTCACTTCAAACCTCAGTAATAATAAGGTGAAATAGATAACTAAACATGGAAGATATCTTTAAGATCGTCTTAACATGACTTGTTAAGAGCCAACTCTATTATTTTAAGAGTTTACATCTTCAACAAATTAATGCTGCTGACTTTTAAGAAATATTGTTAAATAATCCTAATATAATAATTAAAAACCACCGGTGCACATAAATAAACAAAAACAAGCCTTTGAGTTTGTCAATAGAGGGAATCGAGAATGGCCGTTTCGTCCTTGGGGACTCATCAGCCTGATCCACCCTCACTGATGAGAAATCCAGAGCGTCATGAACCAGAAATGAAAGTGATATTCTCTCCCTTCAGTAACTGCCGAACAAATCGATAACAATTAAAAATAAGTGCTGCAGTTCACCAGAAAAAACTTTAACCCTAACGATTGTTAGGATTCAAAAGGCATTTCTTAATAAAGATGTAATAATCACAAGAACACAATTTAACATGCAGGACATTTGTTATTTGTGGACGTTAAATTGTGCTCTTGTGATTATTATGTCTTTTTGATTTGATTTGTCTTTATTAAGAAATACCTTTGCAATCCTAACGATCCTTAGTCTAATTTTTCTGGCGCACTTTCGCACTTATTTTTAATTGTTTTTTTTTTTTCCTTTTCAGGAGTCTCTGTCGGGAGCGAATGACTTCCATTTCTGTTTCACTCCTTTCTGGGTTTGTCATCGGGGAGAATGGATCTAGCTGATGAATTCCGAATAGACGAAACGGCCGTTCACGATTCCCTCTAATGACATACGCAAAGATGTGTTTTGGTTTATTTAAGTGAATTCATTAATTGTTAATTATTTACAAATTTTCGCACATCAAATTGTGTTCTTGTAATCTTTATAAAACCTTCGTCTTCTATTTATTATGCAGTTGTCCTCTCTTTAGAGATTTTATAATGTCTACAATAAAATTTATCAGCAAATTTACATCTTTTATTAAGCTTCTTAAGCAATATTTTTTTCTATTCAAACATTTTGATTTACCTCATTATCAGCTACAGTGAAAATGAAGATTATTCCTAATGAGTATAACTGTACGTATAATAAACAGAAACATGTCTGGAAACTACATGTAAAATGTCTGCCTATACAACTTTAAAAGAGCGTCTCTTGTTAAGAATTTTGAAGTAATTTACTTGTTAGAAATTTCAGTGTATTTACATTTTTCAGTACCAGATGCTACGAAAGCTAGGAAGGAACATAAAAAAATTCTAATTTCATACTTCAGAATTATCACAGATTGTTCTTCAGATAAATCTAATGGGAAAGAGGGGATTTATGAAGAGATACCGATTTATAGTAATGCTCAATTGATTAAAATTTAATTAAAAAATAAACTGTTTATTAGTTGATTAGGCTATTAAATGTATTTGCTTTTCTCTAAATAAAATTTAATGTAACTGATGGTTCTTTCATCACTTAAAAGGTACTTTCGACGGAGTTAAGAAAAAACAAGCAACATTTCCTTTGCTAATTGCAAGTAAAACACTCACCTGTAATAGAAAATAATGAATATAAAATAATAATTGACAATAAGAAAAAATACAGGTAAAAAGAATGAGCACACATTTGAGCTGTAGTAACAGAAAATCCTGAAATTCGATTTTGTTATTTGAAATTACAGTTTTTCATTACTTTATTTTATGTTTATCTGCTTCAAGGAACTACCGATGTTTATTTCCTTTTAAACATAAAAGCTTCTTAATGCATTGTATAATTATTCTTTTTGATATTCGAAATCATTTAAAAAAACAAAACAAAAAAACATGATTTTGAATTTTCTTTACTTGGACTGAAATAACTCGAAATCTAAAATTCAATTTGACTTAATTTAAATTTCTATTTGACTGCTGTAAATATGATGTCTGTGAACAGAGAATAAAAATCCCTTTAGATTCTGAAAGTTCTAATTCTAATATAACCACAAACAATGGTAGCATTATTGGTTCATTTAATAACTAGGAAATGCTAGAGAAGTTCGTTTGAGATAAATTTTAGAATGGAAAATAAACAAAGTGATAACAATACAAACAGTGCTGAAATTGCTTTATTATTCAATTAAAGAATTAACTGAAAATGTCGGTAAAAAAAAACTCTGCTTTATTTTTTTATAAAATTATAAATTATCTTTAAGTATTAAAATTAAAATTTTAATAATACATCTTTAGAGGCAGTACGAAAAAAATTAGACTTCGTTTCCCATTTAATCTTTAATTTATATTTTATATTTAATACTTTTATATTTTAACTAGGCCCCCTTATACAGATTGATCAATATAGATGTTTGAAGAAGAGATATGTTGAGATGGATGTTAGATGAAGTAGAGTTCGGGGACCTAAAGTCTCTGTTTCTCTCTCTCTGCCTGATGTCGTTCGGCGTCTAACCTCCATCTCTCTTGTGTCTCTTCCGTTGTCTCCTTAGCTCTTGTCCATGTTCTACGTTCGGCTTCGTTCTTTCGATACAAATCTGTCTATTGTGCTCTCTCCAATCGTTTCCTCTCAATATTTTTCACAATATCGTTTATAATTGAGTTTACAGTGAATAAAGTTGGGAATTTACATTGGTTGTTATTTAAGAGCACGGATAATCCAAGAAGAATCGCTTCCAATGAAAGCGTTTATAATTTGTTGAATAGTTGAGCAAATAGTGATATGTTATTCCTTTTTGAATGAACTCATTATTTGATAACGCGCGCCATTGTTGATGGAGAGAACGCAACATTTTGAAGTTCAACAATGCTCATTTTGCATTTGTCGACTTCCTCGTAATAATGACAACTGAACACCCGTTTTCTATTGTTGCACTACCATTGTGAATATTGGAAATCACAACACTTACACAGGCACACCCTTGTCCAAATTGAACTTTTTTAGACAGTATCAAAAGCAAAACGGTCCCATAATATGCACAATTTTATAAACAAAATTTTATAAATACAATTTTATCGGAAGCGATCAGATCGTAGTGGGCGAAATGCTTCAGCATTTCTTTCTCGTCTCCTCTTTGTCTTTTGTCTCTTGACTTTGAGCGAGACCGTTCTTTACGCAAGCGTGAAGCTTCTCGCTTTGCATCAGTATCTCGTTTTTCCGCACGTCGAGACATTTTTCAATATAAGCATTCAGGTCGCTTATATTGATCGTATCATTTACGAATGGAATTCTTGGCAGGTGGGTCATTCTGAAATTTGGTGCGAAAACCACGCTGCACCACCGTCACCGATCTGGTTGCGTGATGTTCTAAAACACAGTAAGCGTTTTCCTCACCTGTGAACGCTCAGTTGTCAACAACACCACCTGGTGAGTGGCAGAGGCAATCGTTTGTTATACGTCGCAACAGCCAATGATCCACTGCTTTCGCGTTAGCCAGAACTGTGTACTTCGGATTTCCAGTGGCCGTGTTATTAATGTAGGTCATAGTTCACAGTTCTGAGATATACAAAACAATGTTCAAAACATTTGTAATCACCCGTGTATATGTAAACTATGATCGTTAGGGCATTTTTCCAGCATTCTGATATTCTTCGATAAGATAGAAAATAGACATCGCAATAAAAGTTCTTGGAACAATAAAATCAAATTAGTGTCAATCATATATAAAAGCAATTGCAACCTCTGATATCATAAAACAGAAATATATTCCTTCCATTTTCATCCTTCCATATTCCTTCCATGTTTAAAATTCTTCAACGATATTTCGCGGAAACTATCGTTCCGCTTTGTCAAGCTTTTCGCAAAATAAAATAACAATAATGTGTACTAATCATAATGTCAACAATGTAATGGTTGTTCAATGTATGCAATGGCTGTTCACTATGTAATCTTTGTTGATGCATGTTTTTTTATTCTTCTGATAAGATCAGCAGACTTTCACGTAGGCAAGTATCATTAAAATATCATTAAAATCTCATTAAATTATCATTAAGCACAACAATCGCAACAATTGCGACTTTTACATTCGCAACAATCACCTTTATGATGCAGCTCTACAACGATCGCAACAATTACAATAAACTTTTTTTTCTGATTTTTTTGTTGTTGATATTTTGTTATCAGAAGACGTTGCGAAGCATTGTGATTGGTTTTCTAATCGCTTTCCCTCCCTTGTTTAATATCCATTATTTAAATTTCTTTTCTTTGTGCCGCATTATATTCTGGAAATGAGATAACGTATTGCTGTTCACTGTGTAACCTCTATCTTTGTTGATACATGGGTAATACCAAGAAGAGATAGTTTAAATTTTAGATTATTAATTTGTTTTCATATTGTATTGAAAAATTACAAAACATTTAATATATTACTATTTAAAACCTTCAACATCATCACATAAAATAAAAATAAATGTAAAAACAATACATTTATTAAAGCGAATTTTCGAAGAGACTACATCTTCTCTTCTTTGTAAGCAACAAATAACAACAAACGTTACAAAAACAAATTAATTGAGGAAGACGTGACATTCACATTAACATATTACAACAACAATTACTTACAATACGTTAGCATCCTAATTCTTCAATTTTTACAGTATTATTACAACTTCAACATATATTTGTAAATTCTTTAGCCATATCTACTATAAATTTATTTACCTCTATACCCTCATTCCTGTTAATATTCTTCTTTTTGGTATTTCTAATAAATAAACTTTCTATTGTTTTCCTTATTTTACAGTTCTTTTCTATGTACAAAATTTTGATTTCATTTTTGACACAGTGAGTTTTTTATATACAATGTTCAGCGAACTCAGACTTTCTTTAATATATTTACTAATATTGTATTAAGCTATATTAAGAATTAACATAATTTTTACTTTTTTTTATCAAGAACAGATAGTTTTTAATTTTAGATTTTATTTTTTAATATTGTATTTAGATTATTTGATGTTTTAAATACCTAGCCAGAAATTTAAAAAAGATTTAAATTTTATTTTTTATATATAACTATCAATCATTAAGAAATTAAACTTTTGTAAACTTTGTCGGAAAAATTACAAAATATTTATAATATTTACTAATAATGTATTAAACTATATTGAGAATTAAATACTTTCAGACATTTATTTTTATTACGGTTGTTAATTGCTTAGAGATCAACAGACACAATTGATTTTCTATTGTTCTATTGTTTCGGTGTCTGATCGGATCGTTTGCCAGTTAAAGGATAAGGTTCTCTATTAAATTCTACGACTGATTAAACGACTTACTCGTTGAACGGATTAATAGGTATTCTGAACTGAATCTTATAAATACTTACAGTGAAAAGTATTTTAGTTTGTAATGCAAATTGGAGAGGGGAAATAGTGATATTGTGACGTAATATTATGGAGGGGGGGTTCACAAGATTGTGACAAAGTTTGACAAGGAGGGGGGAGAGATCTAAAATAACATAAATTAGCGTGACTTAGTTTATGGATAGCGCCACTGAGCCATTGGACCCTCTTTTAACTAATAAGTTGATTACAATCTTTTTATTTTAATTAATTTTAATTAATTATTCTACTAATTAATTTTAGTAGAAGTTAGTTTAAAAACTAAGAAATTGAGCAGATGTATATTATCAACTTTTTCCTTTTACCCTTGAAATTACCATCAGCATCGGTGGTTCCCCATCCTACTATAATGACAGAAGACTTTTCGTAGTTGCTTGGTAATAGAAGACATGTAGGCTGAATTCCTCTGTTGTAAGTAACAGGATTTCTTAATTTTAGGAGTGCAATATCATTCTGACGAGTATCGATGTTGAAATCATGCCTAATAATGTTTTCCATAGCCAGTCTTCTTTTCAGATGCTCAATGGCTTGATGGAGATTATAGATAGTCGCATATACCTTTAATTATGTAGGGTCTACAACCCTAAAATAAAAAAATAAAAAATATAAGGAAAAAAACAAAACAGATTTAACTTTCATTGAAATTATTGTCACAATAGTTGACAAGATAACAAGAAATTATTACTAAATATTGATAACTTTTAAATGACTTTGTCGACTGTCGTTACTGCTTAGTTTTTTTTTAAATTTTTTATCCTGACTTTCATTTAAGACATTTTCTTTTTGCTGGTGCTTCAGGATTGTGTTTGTTAGCAACGATTGAGAATACTCTAATGACTATTGTCCTTACCTCCCCAAGAAGAGAAACGGTTGCCAGTTTCCGAATGTTAACTGGCCATGACTGTCTTTGAGCCCATCTTTTCATAATTGGACTTGCTGTTTCTCCAGATTGTTTTTTGTGTGACTCAGGACAGTTAATGTCTGCCGAACATTTGGTGGAATGGCCAGCCGATGGTGAACTACAATTGTATTACACAAAAGTATTGGAGAACACGAAGTCTAATGGTCTAGCGTCCAAATGACTGGCATTTGTCAACAACATAACTAACATAACTAAGTTGCAATTGGACATCTCACGAACTTCACTTAGTTCGAGCGTGATGCATAACTGGTAATTTAGGAATACACAGTAATAACGTGCAATTAAATAATACTGAACTGTGACAGTACTAGAAAACTATTTGACTTTGATCATATTGTATTAAAAGTAAGTTTAATAAATGTCTTTATTGCTCTTTACTTATCAAAGAATACAAAAATAAGTTCATCATGTTTTACCTTGACTTAAGTATTATTAAATTCGAATAATTTTCAAAGACACAAGCCCACAAAATAGCGATAAATTGATAGTAAAAAACTAGAAATGAAATTGATGATTAAAAAGCATGTAAGTTGTTTTAAATTCAAAAATATATTATCTCTGAGGCCCTTATTCCATATTAAACTTGTATATTAAATAATATTAATATTGAACTTGCACTATGTTTTGCATTTCATGAAAGTGAGTACATGCCAAGTGTATTCGTTCGTTCAGTCTTGTCTTGCCATGTTATCTTTACAATTGTCTTCACTGTTGTAAGTTCTAGAAAACAGAAGAAAAGTCTAAATTGATTTTAATAAAGAAAGAAAAAAAATGATTTCATTTCAGGTTGATTATAGATTGACTTCTTGGGCGACAATTCTTCTGTAAATACTCCAGAAATTCTCATATAATTAAAAAACAGATGCCACAAATAGTAGATTTATCAATACTTACAAAGGTGAAAAGTATAATATCTATGAAGACTGTGAGCTGCAGTTAAAATCCACTTCCGGTCAATGATTGTTCCACACATCCTTCACCTTCTTTCGTTTCAATGAAGACCTAATGATATGCAATGTTAGTATATTTAAAATTATCTTATAAACATTATAGCATGCTTCCAGAAGAATCAACAATATTAAAATATCAGTATTTTAATTAGTTCTCTGTGTTCTCAATAAAATAACCTTTATAAAATAACCTTTATAAACTTCTTTAATATTTCAATAAACTTCTTTAATACTCCAAAAATGTCATACATCAAAGGCAATATTTCGAAGGATTTATACTTCTTTTTCTAGCCATATTTCACCTTAGGAATAGGGAATCTCTCCCTATTCCTATGGTGAAATATGGTTTGAAAAAGAAGTATAAATCCTTCGAAATATTGCCTTTGATGTATGACGTTTTTGGAGTATTAAAGAAGTTCTCTGTGTTACTTGAAATCTAACATAACTTCGTATCATTTAATTAACTCAATTTTAAACTTTATTATTGGTTTTGTACAATAGTTGATGTTTAATAGTCTGCTAAGAAATACTTTAATAGTTTAAATTTCTCAATATTGATTTAGTTGCTTTTCACCAAATAAAATGAAGTTATATAGAGATTAAGGATCTTTATCTCTGTCTTTAAGATAAATCTCATTAAGATATGGAAAACGTAAGCAGGATTTTGGTATTTCTTGACTTATATATTTCAAAAAAATACTCATAGAAAATTAGTTCAGGAAAAAAAATATAGGAGAAAAGAAATGTAGGAAATATAGGAGGAATAGAATGTAAGTGGAAGTAAGAAAGGAGCGATTATTTTTCAATTTATTAGATGTATTTAATAATATTTCTAAAATTTTTGACCCAAAATTCAAAAAAAATATAAAACTTAAAAAAAATTTGGAAAAGGTAATAGAAGGAAAGTCAAGGAATGGCTATAAGGAATTCAACAGATACATATAAAAATAATAAAAAAAATATTATGATGAAAATTTAGCCGTAAAAGACATCATGAATGTTTTTTTTTTTAATAATTAATGATTTGAATACCAACAAAACCAAATGTCGAACGGTAGGAATATCAGAAATTGAGAAAAATTTTTTTGCAATTGTCAATTCAAACTTTTGATAACAAAAAAAAGAACATTTCATAACTTGATAACTTGTCAGTTCAACCAATTTTAAAAAGGTATTGTCTTACTTACCACATAATCTTTTTTAAAATGTTGAGCTGAAATGAAAGAAGAATATACAATGAGCTCTTTAATATTTTTTTGTCTTCATGGATTTTTTTTTGAAGATATTGGTTCGTAATTTTGTTTTCATGCTGAAAAAATTAAGGTTTCATTGAGATTTTTCTTTTTATTGAAATGATATTCAACATTATAAAAATAATGTACATAGTGAAAATATTATAAAACTTAAAAGAAAAATGTCTAATCTCGAGAAATAAGTAGTCAACAATTGAAAGTATCCCTATATGAATATTCGTTGAGTTATTGAAGTATCTAGAAAAGAATTCGCTTAATACCTTAATAATAATAATAATGATGTGAAATACATAACTAAACATGGAATACATGTTTAAGATCGTCTTAACATGATTTATCAGAAACAGCTCGATTACTTTTAAGAGTTTACATCTTCAACAAATTAATGCTGCTGACATTTAAGACACATGGCTAAATAATCTTAATAAAATAATTAAAAACCAACAGCTGCACAAATAAACAAAAACACGGCTTTGAGTTTGTCAATAGAGGGAATCGGGAACGTCCGTTTCATCCTTGCGGACTCATCAGCCCGATCCACCCTTCCTGATAACGATATTTTCGTTTTACATGTGTTTAATGAACAATTGTATTATTATTATTATATGTATACGTTGTATTCCTTATAGCCATGCCTTGACTTTCTTTTAATTACATTTTCCAAATTTTTTCGGTTTTTTTTTTTTTTTTTTTTTGAATTTTGGGTCAGAAATTTCAAGAAAATATTTATATACATCTAATAAATTGAAAAATAATCTCTGCTTTCTAACTTCCACTTACATTCTATTCCTACATATCCTACATTTCTTTTCTCCTACATGTTTTTAGAGCAAACCTTAAAAGTACAAGCTTATCGAAATAGCACAAATAGCATAGTCTGATTGTTGTTCTTTCAACATCATTCAAATCAATGTAATCGCTGGAAATTTCTTCTTCCCATCCTTCTGTAAGTGTCTTGATATTGATATTCCAATTTCCTTAATATCGATTCTCAATCTCATTTACATCTTGATAGGATTTTTCAGTTGTTATTCAAGAGTTAAAAGTTTTTAAGAAAGTAATTCAGAATGAAGAAAATTATCAATATAATTATTAAGAAATGGGGAAATATATCTGGTAAGATAGCTCTTGTTTTAGGATTGCTCCAGTGTTCAGTATAATGCTGTCGGATCGAAACTGTCAGTTCACCAGAATTTTATATAGAAATCTATTCTTTAAAATCTTGAATAAGATCTGGTAATTCTATGTCTGTAGCTATTGCCTCAGTTACATGAAGATAGTGACAATTTCATTTGGCAACAGGACGGAGCTCCTCACCTCAATAACTTTACCTCACCTTAGATTGGAAGTATGTCTAACGAAGATTCCGTAGTTATTGCATGACCTCCTTGGACTTCACTCTATGTGACTTTTTTCGTCTGGGAATACGTTAAAGATAAAGTTTTCGTGCCCAATTTACCACGTGATTTACTAGAGCTTCGACGAAAACTCGTGGCTACAGTTGTTACCATCGATTTGATATGTAGCAACAAGTGTCGCAAGAGCTACATTACAGAACTGATTTCTGTCGAGTTACCAAAAGAGTACATATCGAACATCTTTAGGCTATGTTAAAAACTTGATTATGTACTCTTTTCACTGCCACTCTCTCGTCCCTGTGGGCAAGTTTGTCTGTGAGCTGCAAACCTCCGAAATCCCGGAGGGAATTCTGAAACACCCTGTATTATTAAAAAAAAAAATTTCATCATAAAGACGGAACAGTCAAAAACAATTTAAATGTTGATAAGAAAATAAAAGAAAATAAAATGAATGCATTTCAAATTTGAAAATCAATGCATATCTTTAACACCGAAAATATGAAATAATGACATATAAAATGTAAAACAGGTTTCCTTCCTAGCGGTCAGGGTGGCTCCCCGAATTGAAGAAAAGCTTGTTTGCTGATGTTTCGTCGGTAGCTGTTAGAGACATTTTTCAGAGTTGAGCCTTTTGCCTCAACTCATGCTCTGAAGATGTCTCTGATAGCTAGAGACGCAATATCAGAAGATGTTTTCCTTCGAATAGCCAAGAATTTTACAATGGCCGCAGAAACACTGACATCTCAAACTTTTTCTTTCCTTCCATTTGAAAACCTACCATAAATCCAATTCAATGGATTTGGTGCTGCTATGTTTAATTAAAATATAAAATTGTAAAATAATAAATATAAACTAAAGATTAAATGGGAAAAAAGTCTGATTTTTTTTCATACTGCCTCTAATGATCTATCATTAAAATTTTAATTTTATTACTTAAAGGTGATTTATAACTTTTTTTAAAAAAAGGCTATAAAGATTTTTTTTACCGACGTTTTGAGTTAATTCTTTAATTGCAGAATAAAGCAATTTCATGACTATTTATATTGTTATCAATTTGTTTAGTGATTCATTTTAAAATGAAAAATAAAGAATTTCTCTAGCATTTGGTAGTTATTAAATTAACCATTGTTTGTGGTTACATTAGAATTAGAATTTTCAGAATCTAAAAGAATTTTAATTCTCTGTTCGTAGACATTATATTTACAGCAGTCAAATAGAAATTTAAATTAAATCAAATTGAATTTTTGATTTCAAGTTATTTCAGTCCACCGAAAAGAAAACTCAAAATCATGTTTTTTTTTTTTTAATAACTTCGAATATCAAAAAGAATAATGACACTATTATTAAGAAGCTTTTATGTTTAAAAGGAAATAAACATCGATAGTTCCTGGAAGCAGATAAACATTAAATACAGTAATGAAAAACTGTAATATCAAATAACAAAATCGAATTTCAGGATTTTCTGTTACTACAGCTCAAATGTGTGCTCATTCTTTTTACCTGTATTTTTTCTTATTTTCAATTATTTTGTATTTATTATTTTCTATTACAGGTGAGTGTTTTACTTGCAATTAGCAAAGGAAATGTTGCTTGTTTTGTCTTAACTCCGTCCAAAGCACCTTTAAGTGATGAAAGAGCCATCAGTTACATTACAGTGTATTTAGAGAAAAGCAAATACATTTAATGGCCTAATCAACTAATAAACAGTTTATTTTTTTAATTAAATTTTAATCAATTGAGCATTACTATGAATCGGTATCTCTTCATAAATCCCCTCTTTCCCATTAGATTTATCTGAAGAACAATCTGTGATAATTCTGAAGTTCGAAAATAGATTTTTTTTTATGATTTCTTCATAATTTTTCCTATTACCTAGTACTGATAAAAGTAAATACACTGAAATTTCCAACATTCTTCTTCTTCTTAATCAATGCCCACCCTTGGCTGTTGAGCTATTCGGTGACGCGCTGACCAGTACAGATGGGCCTCTTTAAAAAGATTATTACAGTAGTATTGGTTGTGAACCAGAGCAGGACATAATTGCAATGTTCAGCATTCATAATTTCATAGCCACACAACAGACACCCTGGTGACGACAGGACACGAATCCGATGGAGATGTACGGCAAGGTAATCATGTCCAGTTCTCATCCGAAAGATCGCCACACTTACCACCCGAGGAAGATTGTGATCAAGGGACCTCCGATAATGAGACTTTCCCTTTTTCTCCCCGACGATATCTTCCTAAGTCTATGACAATTCCATCTCTGTAGAGCAACTTTTATTTGAGATCTAGCGGAGTGGAGGGTATTCGGAAGTCTAGGTTGAGAAAGGATAGTCCCCTGCTTTGCCAATTTCTCAGCGATATCATTACCGCTAATATCAACATGGCTCGGGATCCACTGAAATTTGAAAATCCACCCTAAACCCAGAAGAGAGTTCAATTTTTTCCTACAGTCAATTGCACAATCCGTTTGGGAATTACTAGAAAGATTTCAGATGGCTGCCTGGGAATCACTTAGAAGAACTACCTTCGCGGGAGTACAACAGCTCTCAAGTTCCGCTAAAGCAGCGTAAATGGCAGCCACATCTCCATCATAGTTGCTAAGTGGGGCTCCCACAGCAAAGAAGCCCAGAAAATCTTGACAATAAAAAGCAGCATCTGTTTCTCCGGTTCCTGGTATGGAAGATACTTCAAAATTCCTAACAAGAGACGCTCTTTCAAAGTTGCTTAGGCAGAAGTTTTACATGTTGTTTTTACACATACTATTTCTGCCTGTTATACGTACAGTTTTACTCGTTCGGAATAATCTTCATTTTCACTGTAGCTGAAAATGACGTAAATCAAAATGTTTGAATAGAAAAAAAAATTATATTGCTTAAGAAAACATAACAAAAGATGTAAATTTGCTGGTCAATTTTTTGCATACATAATAAAAAAAGAATGTCTAGAAGACGAGGTTTTATTAAGATTACAAGAACTCAATTTGACGTGCAGGAAATTTGTTATTATTTGAAAACCAACGACTGCACTTAAATAAACAAAATCACGCCTTTGAGTTTGTCAACAGAGGGAATCGGGTATGGTCGTTTTGTCCTTGTTGGAGATTCATCAGCCCGATCCACCCTCCCCGATGACAAACTCAGAAAGGCGTGAAACAGAAATGGAAGTCATTCGCTCCCGACACTGACTCCCCAACAAAAAGACAAGATTTAAATACAAGTGCGGAATTGCACCAGAAAAACCATTTGCCTAAGGATTGTTAAGATTCCAAAGGCATTTCTTAATAAAGACAAATCAAGCCAAAAAGATATACTAATCACAAGAACACAATTTAACGTGCACAAATAACAAATTTCCTGCTTGTTAAATTGTGTTCTTGTGATTATTATATCTTTTTAGTTTGATATTCCTTATTAAGAAAATCCTTTTGAATCTTAACAATTTAGGTTTTTCTGTTAATAAACTCAATGGCGTGTTTTTGTTTATTTATCTGCAGTCCTTTGTATTTTAATTATTTTATTAAGATTATTTAAGCATAGGTATTAAATGTCAGCAGTATTAAATTGTTGATTAAGATGTAAACTCTTAAAATAATCGAACTGCTACTTACATGTCATGTTAAGACGATCTTAAACATATCTTTCATGTTTAGCTATGTATTTCACCTTATTATTATTGACGTTTTAAGTGGATTCTTTTCTAGATACTTCAATAACGTATATTCATATATGGATAATTTCAATTGTTGACTACTTACTTAATAAAAAGATAAATCTCAGTGAAACCATTTTATTTTTTCAGTATTAAAAGATGATGAAAACAAACTTTTCGAACCATTATTTTTTTAAAAAAATCATGAAGACAAAAAAAATATTAAAGAACTCATCTTATATTTATCTCTCATTTCAGCTCAATTTACTAGAAAAAAAAATTGTGGTAAGTAAGACTACACCTTTTGAAAAATTACTTGACATTAGAAATTATCAAGTTAGGAAATGTTCTTTTTTGTTACCAAAAGTTGACAATTGCAAAAATAATAAAAATTAAAAAAAAAAAAAAAAAACTTCTTAAAAGCAAGAATTAAAAAAAAAAATTTGCTGATTTCTAATTAAATACAGAGTTCTTTGAAAGTTATTTTAATCAGAATTACAGTAAAACTTTTCAAATCCGGCCTAGTCCTGAGTAATTTTTTTTTTTTAATAACTAAATTCGTTTCCCTATTTTGTTTCCCTATCCAGCGTATTCATAATCCGCAACAAATATCACTAGAGCTTGGTGTTGGAAAAAGCACATTTGTATCGTTTTTAATAAACATTTGAGTGCAAAATTATGAAAATGGGGTTAAATTAATTAAACCTCGTATTAGGTCTTCACAAAAATTGAGCTATTGAGTTATTTTAAGAACACTCTCGGTAGTCAGCTTTTCTGTAATCAGTCCTACTGGGTGCCATATTAGGTCGGATTTGAGAGGTTTTACTGTACTACGTTATGCTAAGTTAATGTGAATTAAGTACTGTTAAACTTTGATCATAAAATTATCATGAAAACTTTCATTTTTAAAAAACAACAAAAATGTTTAAACACATTAAAATTTGAAACCAATGTTCAGAGCCGTCGCGTGGGCGGGGCGATCGCCCTGGACGCCGCGGCCAGTGGGGCGCCGCGGCAATGGTAAAAATAAAAAAAAAAATTGGAAATAACGTTTTTTTTTTTTGGTTTTGAATTGGAAATTCCTGGGCGCCGCGGCAACGGTAAAAATAAAAAAAATTTGGAAATTCCGTTTTTTTTTTTTTTTTTTTTTGAGTATAGATTTTTGAGATGGTGGGGGGCGCAAATATCAAGTATTTGAATCCTTACAGATAGGTGTAATGTCGGGTGGGTGCACATGGGATTGAGTTTGAAGGGGGGGGGGGCGCCTGACGAAATCTTGCCCTGGGCGCGAACAAACCACACGACGGCCCTGCCAATGTTCATTACTGACATCTCAAGACAACTTCATGTTTCATGTTTATTGTTTAAAAAATCCGGAAATGCATTGTTTGAAATTATCTTAGCATAATTCCGTTGTTTCAGAAATTTATGGCATTAACTATTTAATATGATACAATAAAGCAGTGGCTCGTAAACTTTACTTTATTGGAGTATTGTTGGTTATTCTCTGATTAAATAGATTATTTTTTTATGTAATATTCAAGTAACCAAACAAAAAGCCAGAATTTTATAAATATATGGATTTTTTTTTTAACTTTGTACTTTTCTGGTATTGATTGCTACCGGATAAAATTGACATTTGGAATTATAAAATTAAGAAAAGTTAGCTGGTTTCTCATAGTTATAAAGAAATTATACATTGACTAAACCATACTATGCTATAGACTATGTACATGTGATGAAGTAAAATTTGTGTCGTTGTCTTTCACTCTCGAAAAACAAATCCTTTAATGTCGTACCTTCAGGAACAAAATCTCAAGCCCAAGATTCCAAGGTTCAATTCCAATCTCTGCTAAATATTTTTGAAGATATAATTTAAATTACATATCTCTATATATATATATATATATATATATATATATTATTTAATATGAAAATAATTACTCCGTTTAAATTAAAGCTTCAACGGCAAAATTTAAATTAAATTAAATCATATGAATATTTTTTACGTCATCCAACATTGAAATAAAAGGCCCGACCGAGCCTCGATTCAGTAGTTAGGAGAAACAGCGCAGATGTCTGCAGTTAGTAGAAGAAGCCGCTCCAAAGCCGAGTCACAAGGAAGGTGTGACGCAGCTGAGACAGTCTCAAGGAACGTGTGACTCAGCCGAGACAGTCGCATGGAAGGTGTGACGCAGCCGAGACAGTCTCAAGGAAGGTGTGACGCAG
>JAFIDM010002131.1:13710274-13797313 GCA_023159025.1 Thereuonema tuberculata
CGCAGCTGAGACAGTCTCAAGGAAGGTGTGACGCAGCCGAGACAGTCGCACTTACATGAAGTGACTCAATACTGATAGTCACCACCCCACAGTGACAATGCGACAACGCAGCGGAGACGGAGTGAGCTTATAGCCGTATTGAATCCCAACCTTAGTCGATAAGAAATCGAGAAGGTTCCAAAGGGAAGGACGAGAACGACGAAAATAAAGACAAGCAGATTTCAAGTAAAGGCTAGAATAGTTAATACTGATAGCGGAATGCACCTCATCAACAGACGAGACTCTTCATGTCAACTGGAATGGAACCATTCAAAGTTACGGGAAGAAACTTTTCATGATTTGCAGATATCCAGTTACATCGTGTCAAAAGAAGACAGCGTTTTCGAATATTAACCGGAGACGATTTAGGAAGTAAGTCGAAGACAATACGGACATTGTAGTGACTATTATCCAAATCAAGTAGACGATAATAGAGTGAATACTAACAATTATTTACGAACAGTAATAATTAACAGAGGAAGAAACAAGTTTGAGAAGACGGAAGACTACGTTTCGTCATAGTGATATAAATTATCAAATAATCTTACGGAAAGCAGTGATTTTAGTTTACAAGATTAGTGCAACATTACATGTGAAGGTTTCACTTACCTGATTGTGCGCCAATATTCAAGCAGTTTTCGTAAACTACACTGTGTTAAATTATATATAATTTTGTTTAATTATTCATTCAGTGAAAGTTAACATTAGAAGCCAAGTGCATCGAACTATAATTAGGAAAAAGTCTAGTTAACGGCACCCCGGTTGACTGGAAGTCGATCGGATGAAATCTGTTTGGAAGGCTAATGAATGGGAAAAAATTTTGAAAGGGCCAAAATTGTTTCCAAATTTACCAATACATACATCCTGCAGCTAAGCAGACCTAAATTAACCTAACCAACAGCTAATTGGAATAAACGCTTCGGTCCTACGGACCTCATCAGCATGAAAGTTGTTTCGAAGGCCGTACGAGGGGTGCCGGATACTAGACTTCAGCCTATAATTATTAGTGATTAACTGATAATCAAGCTGATTATTAAAGAACTTTTCAGCAAAACTAATATTAACCCCAACTGGTTCATCGCTCCAGAACTAATAAAGAACTCACTTGTATGTATATTTTCGTCTAATATTAGTACAAATAGTGTAAAAAAAAAAAAACTATTTGTCTGTCAGTTTTTTTTTTTTATTATTTCTTTTTAGTTAGGAAATCTTAAATCTAATATATATTCACTTCAGAAAAGGAAAAGGAAAATTCCTTTACAATATTAAATTGGAAAAGTTTTCAAAATGGTAAATTATTGAATGTAATTGATCTGAAAACTTTTCGAAACTGAAATTATTAACAACTAATTATTAAGCAAAAATTAATAATTGGTTTGGACAGTTAATATGTAATCAAATTACGTTTAAATCAGAAAAAGGACAGAATACAATAAATCAAGAATAAAATAATATTCAATCACTTTTACTATGTTTTCACAGAAGAAGGGCGTAAATTCACTCAAATTAACAACAGATTACTCATAACAATATGATCTTAGCGACGTAAATCTTTACATATTAGGTAAATGTAAAAACAAAACTCACATAATACTTCATAGATAACCGAATTTTCGGCGATTTATTTACTCTCCAATCGCCTTCTTCATAGGTTTAAATAAATATTAAAAAGAATGAAAATTGCAATAAAGTTAAAACAATATGAAAACATAAGAATGCGTATGCTACATGAAAACAATTCAATACAGTTTGAGATTACATATAAACAAATAAATTTAATAAGTAGTAACACATTTATTATTTGTAATAATAACATATTGTAATATTAACAAAACAATGAGTCATTTTGTTAGAAATTTCTTTAATTTAGTGAATTGTTGTTCTTTAAATTTTAATCTTTCTCCTTGTAAAAAATATGCTTTTGACATCGTTATAATCATTTCATCTAAATTTGTTCCTTCATATCTATTTAAACTTTCCATAGTATTCCTAATATGCATGGCCTCCATATCTTTTCAAATTAACGTATTCGATTCTTTCTCTAAGATCATTACACTAGTCGACGGTGAATGTCCGAATCTGATGCAATGATCTGTAAGCTCCGAGACATTAACTTTTTTGTTATTTAAATACTCAGCATGTTCGGAATAATAACATATTGGTTAAAAATTTTTAACGTGCTAAAAATTCTAATAAAAAATTTTCCACCAATATAGCACATATTGAATAAAAAATATTTACATTTAAAATTCGAACATACGTATTCGATCCCCCGTCTTTATGGGGATCATTTTCAAGTTCCTGAGTAAAATAGAGGAAAAAGGCGTAAATTCCCTCAAAATAAAATAAAATAAAATAAAAACACCATTTACCTCCTGCAGGAGTCGTTGAGAAAATTTTCTCGTCGACTCCTGCAGGAGATAAACGGTGGTTTTTTTTTTCCTCTATTTTACTCAAGAACTTGAAAATGATCCCCATAAAGACGGGGGATCGAATACGTACGTTCGAATTTTAAATGTAAATAATTTTTTATTGAATATATGCTGTATTGGTGGAAATTTTTCATAACAATAATAACACTTGATATAGATAATTTATAAAAAGGCAAATTTCCAGGTAAGTTCTGATATTCTTTCTGTTCGACATTTGGTTTTGTTGTATTCAAATCATTAATTATTAAAAAAAAACTCATGATGTCTTTGACGGCTAAATTTTCATCATAACATTTTAAAATATTTTTTTTATTTTCGAAATTTTTTCGGTTTTGTTTTATATATATTTTTAAATTTTGGGTGAAAAATTTATAGAATATGCGTAACTTAATCTAATGAATTGAAAAATAATCTCTCCTTTCTTACTTCCACTTACATTCTATTCCTCCTACATTTCCTACATTTCTTTTCTCTTATATTTTTTCCATATTTTTATATGGGTATTTTCTTTCTTTCACATCTTCATCGTTTCTTCACTTATATATTGTAGCTTTGATGCTTGCTATCCTTAAACTAGATCTAGTTTCTTAATCATGTTTTTGTTGTAATTTCTCTTCGAAATTCTATAAATTCTTCCTTTATTTGATATCCAATTACTGGCTCTGCACTTTTCAATTTCTGGAACCATTTCCCTATTTCTGTTACCTGCAGAAGGAAATTCCATTGAATAATTCTATTTCAATGTAAAGATAAGACCTCATTCTTTTTATTTTATATTTTACTCTGTTCAAAGGAATTGATCATCATTTTATCTTTATTTGCTCTTCATATCATTTTAATAACATTAAAAACTTTAAATTGTAGAATGCGGAAGAATACAATTAACCCCTCGAATAATTGGTGGAGATGAAATTGAAGTCCATCAACATCCTTGGTTGGTAAGTGTTTGTGTATGCATTTATAGTTATTTAGAAATATATTTCTCACATAGCTTTGTATTTAATTTGAACATCAATTTCAAAGCAAAATAGGAATGGAAGTTTTTTTGCAATATATAAGTCAAGAATTATCAAAATCCTGCTTACATTTTCCATATCTTAAGGAGGTTTCTGTTAAAGACAAGGAAAAAGATCATAATCTCTATACAACTTCATTTTATTTGGTGACAATCAACAAAATCAATGTTTAGAAATTTTAACTATTAACGTATTTCTTAGAAGACTATGATATATCAATTATCGTACAAAACCAATAATACAAAAAATAATAATATACAATCTGTAGAGTGTACAAAACCAATAATAAAGTTTAAAATTGAATTAACTAAATGATACAAAGTTTCTGTTAGATTTCGAGAAAACTAATTAAAATACTGATATTTGAATAGTATTGATTCTTCTGGAAGCATGCTACCGTGTTTATAGATCATTTTAAATATACTAACATTGCATATCATTAGGTCTTTATTGAAACGACAGAAGGAGAAGTATGTGGTGGAACTATCATTGACCGGAAGTGGATTTTAACTGCAGCTCACTGTGTTCATAGGTATAATGCTTTTCAGCTTCGTAATTATTGATAAATATACTATTTGTGGCATCTGTCTGTTTAATTATATAATAGGGCGACGCTTTGGGAGAATTTTACAGAAGAATTGTCGCCTAAGAACTTACAGAATTCATAACAGTAAAGACACTTGTAAAGAAAACAAAACCAACTAGAAATGACTGAATGAATAACTAAGTCCTTTATTGCAAAAATGGCCCTGAAAAGTATATACCATACAGCTAGCATGTACTGACTTTCATGAAATCAAAAACATGATCAAGTTTCTGGAATAAGGGCCTCAGAGACCATAAAAATTTTGACAACAATTTAAAAGCAACTTACATGCTTGTTAATTATCAATTACATTTCGAGATTTTTATTTTGTGGACATGTGTCTTTTGAAAATTTTGAAAGTTAATAACGCTTAAATCAAGTTATATCGTGGTGAACTTATTTTTGTAAGTTCACCACGATATTTTATAAGTTACTTTGATAAGTAAACGATCAATAAAGAAATTTATTAAACTTTCTTTTAAATTGACATGATCAAATTCAAACAGTTTTCTAGTGCTGTCACAGGCCAGTGATGTTTAATTAAACGTTATTACTGTGTATTCCTAAATTACCAATTAGGCATCATGCCTGAAACTAAGTAAAGTTTTAGACATGTCCAATTGCAGCTAAATAGTTAATATGTTGTTAACAAATGCCAGTCATTTGGCCGCTAGACCAATGGACTTCGGTTCTCCAATATTTTTGTGTAACATAATTGTAGTTCACCAATGCCGGCCATTCTACCAAATGTTCGGCAGACATTAACTGTCCTGAGTCACACAAAAAAACAATCTGGAAAACAGCAAGTCCAATTATGAAAAGATGGACTCAAAGACAGTCATGGCCAGTCAACATTCGGAAACTGGCAACCGCTTCTCTTCTTGGGGAGGTAGGGACAATAGTCATTAGGGTATTCTCAATCGTTGGTAATAAACACATTCCTGAAATACCAGCAAAAAGAAAATGTCTTAAATGAAAGTCAGGATAAAAAATTTAAAACTAAGCAGTAACAGTCTTCAAAGTCATGTAAAAGTAATCAATATTTAAAATAATTTCTTGTTATCTTGTCAACTATAGTGACAATTATTTCAATGAAAGTGAAATCTGTTTTTTTTTTATATATTTTTATCTTATTTTAGTGTTGTAGATCCTACATCATTAAAGATATATGCGAATGCTCATCATATGCATCAAACAACCAAGCCCCTGAAAAGGAGACTACTACATGTGGAAAACATTATTACGCATGATTTCAACTTGGATACTGGTCAGAATGATATCGCACTGATAAAATTAAAAAATCCTGTTACTTACAGCAGAGGAATTCAGCCTATATGTCTTCCAATACCAAGGAACTATGAACAGTCTTCTGTCTATGTAGTAGGATGGGGAACTACCCATGATGATGGTAATTTCAAGGGGTAAACGGAAAAAGGTGATAATGCGTATCTGCTAAATTTCTGATTTTTTTTTTTGCGTATCCGCTAAATTTCACTAAAATTAATGAAGAAGTTAAGAAAAGATTGTTGTCAACTTATTAGTTGAAAGAGGGACCAGTGGTTCAGTGGGACTGTTCATAAACTATGTCAAACTAATTTTTTTCATTTTCGACCCCTCTCCCCTCCTTATTGTCACAATTTGTTACAATCTTGTGAACTCCCCTCCTTAATATTATGTCACAATATCACGATCTCGACCCACCAATTTACATTAGAAACTAAAATACTTTTCGCTGTAAGTATTTATAAGATTCAGTTCAGAATACCTATTTATCCCTTCAATGAGTAGATCGTTTAATCAGCCGTAGAATTGATAGAGAACCTTATTCTTTCTCTGATAAAAGACCCTATCAGACACGAAACAATAGAACAATAGAAAATCAATTGTGTCTGTTGATCTCTAAGCAATTAACGACCATTCAATAAAAATAAATGTCTGAAAGTATTTTAACAGTGTATACATTATTAATAAATTTATTAAATATTTTATAATTTTTCCTACAAATTTAATAAAGTTTATTTTCTTATTGATTGATAGTTATATAAAAAAAAAAAATTAAATCTTTTTTAAATCTTTGCCTAGATAGGCAAAAACTTAAATAATCTAAATATTTGTATTAAAAAAAGAAAATCATAATCTAAAATTTAAACTATCTTTTCTTGGTATTATAGATAGGTAGGTACAAAATATCCGAAAGGTAGATCTTAAGAGAAAATGAAATCTAAAATAATTATTATCTGTTTTCGTATTACGAATTTTTCGTTTTGATGCATATTCCTCATATTCTTGCATATTTTTGTTTGAACTTTAAAGTTTAGATAATTGAGGGTGTTTTAAAGAATTTCTAAGTTGGTTTGTTTTACTGTAAAACTTGCGCTTCAGTGAAATTTACAGTGACATCACGTTTTATCTGATCCCCTCCCTCGTCTCACTTCGTCACGCTAAGCGTAACCCCTCCTCCCTCCAACATGCGAACATAGTTTATAGACAGCCCCAGTGATGTATTTACTGGTCTGCAGATTGGAGAAGTTGGGTTTTGTATCTTCCAGACCGGTCTTTTCAAAATGAGGACCGCTTTCACTTAGTGATTAAAAAGGGTTTGAGCTATGAGCGATGACCCAACTTCATCCACTGCCAATGGTCACTGTCACTTCGAGACGCTGTCGAACGTCCTGGCCGGAAATACCTATCTATCTCTAAGTTAAAAAAAAATATTGGTATTAAACTAAAGAAGTTGAAAAATGTTAGTTTGTCAGAAATGGAAGTAACCATTGATATGATAGAAAGAAAGTTATGACCTTTTTTTTACAAAACCCCATTCTTTTCTGTAGAGAATATGTTAATCTTCATTCAAAGATGGAATAAATAAATTTACCTTGAAAAATAATTAAACCATATTTGGTTTTACATGGGATCGTAGAAAAAAAATGGGATTTAAGACATAGAATTTATAAAACGTATTTCAATTTAAAACTGAATTACAAAATAATTATATAATTGTAAATTTAGTTTATAGAAATCTCATTAGTTATCCTTATTTTTCTCATTTTTCCGGATTTCGGTCCAAACTTTGACATACATCAGTGTTAAAGAACAAATGTAATAAAGCAATATTTATATTCATACATCAAAAAATTTTTAACAGGAATAAAAAAGAAAATGTTTAGTTATATGAACAGTTTCTAATATATCTTACATGTAAGCTAGGGTTTATTAATTAATTAATTTGAAGAGATTGTAAATTGAATAATGTATATTCAGCAAATCTGATCTCTTTATCTCATTCTGTGTTCATTTTCTCGAATGAATGAGAACATCTTTTTCTGTGACGGCTAATAAATAGAGAGCATATCCCATCACTTGTTTCCTATGAAAATGTAATACAATGTCGTTGGCTGTGTAGGTCTATTATTCTTTCCTTATAAAAGTTCATCTGAATCCGATCCTTGAAAGATCCATATCTAATATTTATATTTGAAGCAGTTCTTTACTCTCAGTTTACTTAAATCGTATGTCTACATATCTCATTTCATTAAAAATCAAGTGTTTCTTCTATCTTTAATTGACTGTGAATATGCTTGTTTGGTTCTTAATTCTTAAGATGGTAACATAATTTCTAAAAAATTTTACATGATAAACTACAAACATCCTGGAATAACGTACAGGATCTAACCAAAGCATCTGAGCTACTTAACTGATAAAGCAAAACGATTTAATGTATAGTTTCTTATATCTAAGAGATAGATTTCAAAAAGATTATGTTACTTTGCGTTGGTATCCTATTGATATGTTTTCTCATAGAATTCCATTAGAAGGAAATGTATCTTGGTAAAAGTTTTTTTAGTTTGAATGACTTCCAGAGTGGTTCTAATATCACGACATCACTTCAAGAATCACTTCTACAACCTGTAAAATACTTTTCTGATTAACATTTAATATTTTATGCTTTAGCATGACCTTGAAATATTACTTAAAGAAATGGAATTTCCTTTTTGTAATACTAAATTTCGCAAATTCCATATTAGATAAAACCAAAAATAAATTGGAAGTTCTTCAAAAATACAGTGCTAAAATTAGTAAAATTTTATATTCATGTTTGTTTTTTAGTTCTTTTCTGATGAATTCTGAAAATCAAATAAAAGCTTCTTTATGACTAAAACTAGAAATACAAAATCAAAATTTATTAAGCGATATCAGGGGTTGTAATTGCTTTTCTAAATTATTGACACTAATTTCATTTTAATTTTCCAAGAACTTTTCTTGTGATGTAGGTTTTCTATCTTATCGAAGAATATCACAATGTTGGAAAAATGCCCTAAAAATCATAATTTACATATTTTTTTTTAAAAAAACCTTGTATTTCAGTAAAACTTAAATGTCAGTAAACAACTATGAATTAAAATAAAGTCATTTAAGATATAGCTGTGCATTTAAAGAATACCTCCAGTCAGTGCCGTAGCTAGAGGATTGGGGGTCCCGGGGCAGAGCCGGCGCTAGGAGGGTGCGGAACCTCGGGCAAGATGAATTTTGCGGGGCCCCTGACAATCCTATTTTAACAATCAAAAAACAAAAATAAAAAAAAATAAACCTCTGCCCGAGGCAACAAGTGTTTATGGTTTCGTAAAAAAAAAATCCCCCGTTCGTTCGGGGGCCCCCTTTGCTCGGGGGCCCCGGTGATAGCTACGGCCCTGCCTACAGTGATAGTTTGAAATGTCAGTTCTTTTACTGATTAACTTCATAATATTTTAAATATATAATTATAGGAGAGATACTCAGTGATGTTCCCTTGATGACGAACCTAATAACGACAACTGGTGAATTTTGCAAACAACATTTTAAAAAGATTAACCGAAACATTTATCCGGAAATGATGTGTGCTTTCGATAGCGAACGAAAGAAAGACTCTTGCCAAGTAAGTGAAGAAGTAAATTCTAAAATATAAAATGTTAACAAACTGCAATGGCTCAAGTTTAATAGCATTAGTAATTTTATTCGTGAAATTATTCTAGCTTCGATATTGTTTCAAATTAACTGGTTTTTATTTTTGATTAAATAGGAAAATACTTGTATTTTATCCTATCAGGCATTTATCTCAATTTTCCTGTAGCAAGAAATAAACATCTGAATTGCCGTTTCACTGAATTAAAATGAAGGTGAATTATTCATTCTTTCAGCTTGCGCAAAATTAAAGTCCCCAATTTTGGGATTCCTAGGCGTTTTCTAGATCACCACGTGATTAAACCTGCCTTGGGTTCGATTCCAAGAATTTCTTTGGGGTTTTTCTTTTTCCTTTTTCCGTTGTTCGTTTGTTTTTCAATATAGGAAAGCTGGACTTCCTCCTATTGACGCTAGGCAATTTCTAGCTGTGAAAACAGTTCACAATAATTTCTGTGAAGCAAAGGTTTTGCGCAAATTCATATTCTGTAACTGTTCCTGATATTTCAGAAAAAAACGGCGTATATGAAAAAAAATTTCAGATTGAATCAAAACTTTTTTAAATTTCTTTGATTAGTGAATGAACATTGCGAAGGAAATTGAGGCCACTGTAAATATTTCTTCTAATCTCAAAATCTTTAGGAAATGTTATTTATAATATTTATTAACATTTATAATATTGATATTTATTAACATCAATAATCATATTTTCGTCACTAACATTTTTAAATTAAACTATTAGTTAATCAGTTTTTTTCTTTTCAATACAATTGATTGTAGTGTTAACTTTCTAACTTTTAAATTCCAAATGATAACTAAGCAGTTTTCATATATAATAATATAGATTTGTTTTATAATTTGTATACATTTTACAACTGTAATCTTTCTATGTAGGGCGATTCAGGAGGTCCTATATTAAAGCGTTGCAAGGGTCACTTCATTCAAATTGGAATAATTTCTTGGGGACTGACATGCGCTGGGGAACATCCTGGAGTCAATACAAATGTGAGTCATTATCTAAAATGGCTGAGTTCAGCATCTGAGCATGCGGAATTGTGCGTCTACAAATGCTAGAAAGGATTTTGAAATATTTCTTAAATAGACAAATATTTTTAAAAAAATATTTTTACTATTATGATTGTTGGCAAAACAATGTTTTAGGAAAATTGTACTGAAATTAATAAAAAAAAATCAATAACTTATTTATATAAGTGCATTCATAAAATTAAGACCGAAGTTTTTATGGTTAATGAATTAATAAAAAAAATATTAATGTGCTTTTTTGTTTTTTTTTCTCCACAAATATCTCCTACATGTTTGCTTTAAAATTTAAAAATATTTTTTGATCAGTCTGATTAGTACAGCTTAAAATATATGAATACATATCTATTGACAACTTATATTAATGTAAATAGGCCCTACTGACATCATATGTGGAGGATACACTTTGGGGAATAATTAGCACAAAAATATGTAAATAATATCTATATTTATTTATTCATCCTATGTATCAGAATAACATAATGCGCGCGCGCGCATATTTGTTTAAATGTGTTTTCGTGCATTTATTTGGTTGTTTGTGAACAATGCCGAGAAATTATCTGCCCCCGTGGTCAGCGACAGCATTGGTCTAAACCAGCACATTTTTCACAATTTAAATAATGCTTGAAATACCGTAGTTGAGGATTCTTAAAAAAAATTGAATGCAATGTAAATAATCATAGTTAATTACAAAAAGCTTAAAAATATTAATTTTATTTAAATAATTTAACTTGTGTAGCATATCAATAGATGAAATAAATTATCGAGGAATGAAATGGCGGAGCATTGAATAAAGTAACAAAGGATGACAACACATTTTTTACGAAAACTGTACTGAATGTGAAAAATAATATTTATGTTTTTGACATAAATATTAAAGTGATATATGATAAAAACGCTTTTAATAAAGAACGATGTTTGTGCTCACCAATAGAGATCACTAAAGCTGTGTGAGCATTGCGCTTTTATCGTCGGAAACATCGTGAGGGAAATTGATGAACGATATGTTGATGAATCTGCATGTTGGAGCGGAGCTGCACAGATGAAGGAATAAAGTAATGAAACAATAGACTTAGCAAATATTGGTGTGGGTTATGATATAGGCCTATGGGGTAGTTTTATCGAAGTGCACAAAGGAAATATAAAACTGAAGCAGACTTAAGTGACGACAATAAAGTTTATATATTATTCGTTAATCTTCAATAGAGAAAATTACAGGGAAATAAATTTCCAAGAGACTCAGAATATATTCCATGACATTCGAATACAATGTTGAAGAGATGGGAACGATTAAATAGCTTCAAGACTGTATCCAGACAAGATAGGAAGTCTATTACATTTTTTCACATGTGCCGAATTCATCTGTAAACCAGCCAGAATTAATCATCGTTTTACCGTGACAATAAATTTTACTAAATACTAAATAAGTGCATCCAACAATTGTCAGATTAAAGGCTTAATCATTAGATGTTGACAAGTTAAGAAGGATAAAAGAACTTTAGTAGTATCAAGTAATAACGTAAGTTTCAGGATTTATTCAAGTAATATTTAAATGAAATATCAGCCCAAGAATTTTTAAGAAGTTTTTGTATTAAATACTTGAAGTAATGGAACATGAAAAATGTTTAGTGATAAATTGTTAATTGAATTCTGTTCTAAGTGAAATATTTCTAACTGAATAATTCCGTAAATTATTGTACATATTAATTATCAATTAAGTATGTAATAATATTGATTTCTAAGTATAGGTTTTTAAAGTATATTCCTTAGTATACGGAATTATAAGAACTCTGTGTTGCATTTTGAATAAGTATTAGACATGGGGAAAATCAATCGCAAGAAATAGAAACTAACATATAATGTTGATAGTGTAATTTTCATTAGTTGGAAAGCAAGTAGGAATTCATTATCTTGTGAATTGATTTTAATTTGATTTAATTTAGAATATCAATACATGTAATGTAATTTGAAAGATATTAGAAATAATTTGCTTAAGTATTTATGGGTCTAGGCAATTTGCCAGTGTCTTGATTTGCATATAATATTAATTTATTTTTATGTCAGATAATAATAACTTATTTGTCATGAAATGTTTTGACTTTTATTTGAGTCATACTTTGTTATTAGGTGAAGTCACTTTTAAATATATTTAATGAAAACCCTTAACTGTGCTCATATTCTCCCGACTTCCTTTATCATTCCACAAATAGAACAGATGGCGCCCCAATAACAACGTCGCCAACCAGATTGTTGGATATTGTGAAATTCCATTCCATTGTGGGATTAGATTTGTCGTTATAACTGCAATACTCTGTATATCTGGGGGCACGGCAGAAGGGAGGACGAGCCGAAGGGAGGAAGGGCACTACGTACCTTTTCTGGCAGCGTTTCGTCGTATTTTCGAACCCTCATAGCTTCGGCTTGGATAATACTAGAGAGCTGAAATTTTCAGGATAAGATGCAGTTAGCAGACTAATGAAATACGCTAAGTTTAATTTATTTAGCTTTTATACTTTGGATTTTATTAATACCTAAAATACGTCGAAATACCTAAATTCCGTCACTAACTAACTTACTCACTCACTGACTGACTCATGATCATCAAAACCTCTAGGGTACTTCCTGAAGTCCTAGAAAGCTGAAATTTGGTATGCAGGCTAGGATTAGCACACAAACAACAAAAAAATTAAGAAATCCGTAACTTTCACCCTCCAACCCCTCATAAAGGGGGGGGTTCTGGTTATGTATTATCGAACCCTCATAGCTTCGGCCTGGATAATACTAGAGAGCTCAAATTTTCAGGATAAGATGCAGTTATCATACTAACGAAATATGCTAAGTTTCATTTATCTAGCTTTTATACTTTGGATGTTATTAAGATCTGAAATACTTCGTACCCTCAATGCTTCGGCCTAAATAATACTAGAGTGTACACATTTTCAGGATAAGATGCAGTTAGTAGACTAATGAAATACGCTACGTTTCATTTATCTAGCTTTTATATTTTGGATTTTATTAATATCTAAAATACGTCGATTTCGTCCATGATTCACTGACTGACTGACTGACTCATGATCATCAAATCCTCTAGGATACTTCCTGAAGTCCTAGCTGACATTTGGTATGCAGGCTAGGTTTAGCACACAAACAACAAAAAAATTAAGAAATCTGTAACTTTCACCCTCAACCCCTCATAAAGGGGGTTCCGGTTCTTTATATTATAACAATTTCTGATAGGTATATCCCATCCAAAACGTTTCATGTAAAATAAGTTGCCAAGACTCATATGCTCATAGGGCCTAACGCTTTCACTGTTAAAAAGTTATCAGATCTCATCTTACAAAAAGATGTAGTTAAAGCCCCTAACTCTACAAGGCCTAACTCTACAAGCCCCAACTCTAAAAACCCTCTATCTTGGTCAAAAAGTATGGCTTGGCCGTTTCATGGAACTATTTCTTCCCCCCCCAAAACATTTCATGTAAAATATGTTCCAATATGCTCATAACTCTTTCACTGTTAAAAAGTTATCAGATCTCATGTAGAGCCAAGCCGCTCACTCTACAAGGCCTAACTCTAAAAACTCTACTATCTTGGTCAAAAAGTATGGCTTGGCCGTTTCATGGAACTATTTCATCCCACACAAAACATTTTATGTAAAATATGTTGCCAAGATGCTGATAACGCTTTCACTGTTAAAAAGTTATCAGATCTCATGTAGAGCCAAGCCCCTCACTCAACAAGGCCTAACTCTAAAAACCCTACTATCTTGGTCAAAAAGTATGTCTTGGCATACTCCATATCCTTTACATAACTCCATGGAATTGTCTGTGTGACAGCCACGAAACGGCCAAGCCATACTTTTTGACCAAGATAGAGGGTTTTTAGAGTTGAGGCTTGTTTAGTTGGGGCTTGTAGAGTTAGGGCTTGTAGAGTTAGGCCTTGTAGAGTTAGGGGCTTGGCTCTGCATGAGATCTCATATCTTTTTAACAGTGAAAGCGTTATGAGCATGTGAGTCTTGGCAACTTATTTTACATGAAATGTTTTGTATGGGATATTTTTTTCTTGATAATAGGCACTCAGCTGTGCCAGAAACTATAGTCGTATTATAAGTTTTGTATTAAAGGAACTTTTTGCATACTAACCAGGTGTAACGGCTATCATTTGTGGAGTAAATTCCCTTATCATTCCGTTTTGCAAATACTCATACGTGATCCATTTACATAGTCAGTTCATAAAATTGTGTAAAATCACTTGATTTAATTCAAGGAATGATCGCAAGTTTAAATTCACAGACCTGTGATTGTTACTTGCGATTTCGTTGCACATTTCATTGTATTTCCATTGATGTAGAGTTACTTTTTAATTCAATTAGACAAAGCAAGATACAAGTATTCTAGTTACATAACATTTACTAGAATTTCCAGAAGAATACCACTGACGACAATACAAACAGTTTTCCAGGCATAAAGCATATAATCCCGAATAGCTTACCAAATTACACAAACTCCATTTTGTAATGTTTTATTACAATAATTATTTTTGTATATTATTTAATTTACAAATTTAAAAATCTAATTTTAACAATTAATGAAATTATTTAAATTTTCCTTGTATCTCAATACTTAATATAATAAAAAACATGAAGTGCTAATAAAGAATAATGAAGCTAAGGGGGATGACAAGTGGTAAAACAGGGAGGGGTCTGTCCCATTCTGTCCGTGATCCACTGTTCGAGATGGCCTACATTTGTGTAGATACCAATGTACCCAGGGACGCAATTTCCAATAATCCAAGAGAAAACACCTGTTTGAATATAGTAACCATCACAATATATCATCAAAGGTCCTCCGGAATCACCCTAAAAACATACAAAAAAATGGAGTTGACAATAATTTCTTGCTCATAATATTCCAACTGACTTTTAAATGTCCGGCATTTAGAACAAATTAAAGATTATGAATTTTATCTTGTATATGTATTTATTTTACTTATTTAAATGATATAAGAGAAATAGTTCATAATCTGGCAGACTTTCAAAAAAAGACATCTCTACAAAAAATTCCATTTACTAAGGTTTCAATTTCTAGAGTTATTAGTAACTACATAAAATACATAGCATTACGGAAACATGACAAAAATAGCTAATTTATATATTTATAATTGTTTAATTTATTGCTAAAAAGGGATTCTTTTTCCCTTAGAGATATGAACAAAAGCAATGTGAATGAAACCACGATATTTTTGGAAATTACCTTATTTCTTTGATTTTAATTCAAGGAAGGATGTAGGTCCTCCTATCTCATCTTCTCAAATACTGGGCCTATTATACAGGTCGATTATACATGAGCAAAGGCCATAGACATCAGGAAGGAGATAAGAGAAGAACCATTAAGCTACACAAAACATATTTAAGGAGGCAACATGTGCTACTGGGATTCGAAATAGTAAAGCGTATCATATTTTTTTTATTGGGCGTAGAGCCGTGGGCACATCACACATGTGCTGTCATCCTTCTGCAACTATCGCCATAGACAGCGGAAGAGAAAAAGAAGAAGAAGAAGCAGACAAACACAATAAAGAAAGTAAACATCCAAGCCGACGCCGGGATTCTAACCCAGATTCCGACGTATCGGCCTAATGGAGGACCACCGTCTAATCCACTAGACCAAGCCGGCACAGCAAGCATATCATATTATGTCAACACTTAGGTTGTTCAGCTTTGTCTCGAAGTGAGATTATCTCCTAGCAAAACTAAAATTAAAATAACGAAAATATAAAATTATTAAAATGGTAGTTTTTGGGGGTTTCATAAACTAGGAAGTGGATTATTTACAGAAAAGTAGTAAATTAAAGTGAAACGAGATAATTTCATTCTTTTAAATCTTACTTTTACTCCTGCGATTCAGCTACATTATAACAATGTCGTATGATATACCAGTACTAAGTGCATTTCTACCTTGTACGCAACATTTGATGTATGTGGACTTTTATGCTGTGAAATCAATTTTGATTAGCCTTATTCTCTCTAATTGGATTTCGGTCTTTCAATTCAAGACACACATTCAGGGGAGACTTAAGCTAGTTTTAAATTATTGGATTGTTTCATAATGATTGGTCGATTCTGACACAAATAAAAAAATCAGCAGTAACAGACAAAGAAGTACATTTTATTCAGAAAAATATTTGACTTTGGCAGTAATACACTGAGCCCAATGTGTCTTCAGGGCAAAAAAATGCCACGGTGGCAGAAGCTGGAATCACAGTGGTCTAAGAAATCGCTAAAGGCATGAATCACAGCACCCTGGTTAGTGAACCGTTTTCCCCTCAAGAAGTTGTCATAATGGCGAAACATGTGTTAGTCTGAGGGAATACGGATGGTGAGGGAAGACCTCGTCACTCAACGTGTTGATTTTTTTTGCATGCTTCCAAGAGACACACGTGTTGGTGCTCCATCACGCAGGAGTATTGGACCCAAAGGATTAACAAACCAAAGATGATTGTTTGTTGCATAATTTCTGACATTCGTCTATCTGACGGCAGTACACGGCAATTGTGATTATTTGGCTCGCGGCAAAATCTCATAATGCACCACAGTCTTGGCAGTCCACCACACAGAGATGAGGGTGCAAATCGGATTTAGAATTTGTTTCGGTGATTCCCCATTACTGAGCTACTGCGCTGTTCGTATTCTATTGACATAAAGCACCCATTTTTCATCAATGATCCGATGCAGAAAAGGGGTGCTAGCCTCACGTGTTTGAAGGGAAAGCAAGTTTACAACATCACTAATCTCACATCGCGTTGCTCCATGACTTTACAAACTGCTTTGATCTGACTGAAATAACTTTTGCAACACGTGAACTGAACCCATTCACTTAAGAGCGTTGGTAAGTTCCTACTACGATGCGTCCCTTTTAACTTACTCTTGCCGGAATCGGCCGATAGTTAAAAAACAACCCAATAATTAAAAATTGAAAAGATTTATTTAATTTTTTTATTTAGATATACAATTTTTTAACTAGAAAAACCTGTTTTTGATCTTGTTACTAATGTAGAGTACGTTGCACAGTAATATATTCATTAGTGCATTGTTTTCCTCAAAATAATCTTTTTCTTTCTTTTTATTCATTTTTCACTTGTACTTTGTTATTGCTCTATAATTTCGCAAATATTTCGGTTCATTTAACCTGTATCCCGGTTTGGTTTTGATAATATTTATTTTAATTGTTCATATATTTTAGTCTCTAGTCCTAACTACCCTCTTGGAGTTTAGATTTCATTAATGAATCGTATTTTACTACTCCAACAAGCCTAATATCTCCACAAAACATCAGTTTTACATCAGTTTGTGGATGTTTCTAAAAAATAATGCCTAGCCTATACACCATTTTCATTCAATAAAATTGGCAGGTCCCGAACTGTCTCAGACCAGCTTAGATCAGTTGAGAATGTCAGCTCAGATCAGACAATTTCCTATATACTACATCCGCTCCGCTCACAACAGAATGCCAGTAAAACATAATTTACATTTAATTTCAATGATTTTATTCTGTTCAATCCCTAGTAAAATGTTTAATTACTCAATAAAAAGGATTTTAATTACCCCTTTCATTCAAATGTGTTGATATTTCCTCCCACATAGTTTCCTTCAATGAAATATTATAATAATCTTTGTTACGACGGTCGTAGAGTACTGGATACTGTTCAGCCATAATAATAAGCTTTTCATCTAAAGTCAGCGAAAGAAATCCACTTCAAAAAGTACCATACAACATCTGACAAGGCATGAAAATAAAATTTCTACGTAGTGGCGGGAAAACAGCATTTGTAATTGCCGAAAAAGAAGACGCACAACAAGGTTTCTTATTGAGGGAAATATAAGAAAAATTCTTATATTTTTTAAAAGATAAGAGAAAATAAGATGGAAAAAAATATGTAAAAGAAACAAAGAATCTACAACTCAAGTTCAATTTTCAGTTCAGATTCCATCTGCTGTCAGTGAAGTTTCTTAAGCTAAAGTGAAATTAACGATGTAATCAGATCAAATATGTCACATGAACATATCTTAAAACAAATGAGTGAAGGGTATTGTGCCAATGGATAAGTAAAAGTATTTTATAGGAGAATCATGTGTGACGAGCATGATATTGTATTTTGCCAAGTACAGCCAAAAAACAAAACAAAAGCAGATATGTTATAAAAATGTTGACCATTGCTTAGAATTTTACAATAGATTGGACACATCTTGTCAAAAAAATAAGAAAAAATTTCAAGTCTGGATTCTTGAACAGTAGGACTTTCTCGAACAGTTTGGTATGCAAAGGTTTAAAGTGATAATAGCAACAATTACAAGGAAGTTTTCAACTCAAACTCATAGATGTCAAAGATAATCTGTTAAGTGATAAGTAAGATTGGTAAAACATCATTCTTTCTTTACTGGTGCAGCTTAGCCAAAGATGCTTGTGCGCCATTAAAATAACTCAAACAACTATTTTTCTTTTACCCAAATATCGCTGTAGATCAATGGAAAGACAGTTTAATGAAAGGAATTTTCAAGTTTCTGTTTTTTTTCACCAAAAATGTATTACGATACAATAGTTCGCTAATAAGATATATAATACAATTAGAGAAGCCGAGAACGCTGTCAGGTTACAAAATATTGTTATCCAAATTTATTTTTAAGCATCAAATTTATTAAAAATAAATAGAATGTGGAACTTAGATTATACTCACAAAAATAATATACTATCTCTTTCTCTCTTTAATCTATACATTCAATATTCACATTCTTGGAATATCGTTTATTTACTAAAAGTAATTTAATTAATATGACTATCAGATCCCGAATCCTAAACGATGGTAAGTGAATTGTTGATGCCAAAATCTCTGGCTTCTGAAGGGACCTCCGTAGCATTCAAAATGAGATCCATTAACTTTAAATTAGAAGTTAAATCGCAAAGCTTTCAGTAACTATCGAACAGCCTGTGTTCAAATCATGTCACTGAAAACATGTTGCTCTACTTCGATTGAAGATAAAAAGATCAAAGAGAATATACGTAGAAAGAAGTAAGATATACTTACATTGCATGCTACCATTGTATTGTATGGATCTCTTGCACATATCATTTCTGGATGAACTACTTTCACATAGAAGAGTTGTCGTCGACAGTCGTCAGTGTCCATAATTTGTAATGTTGCTCCTTTTAATGTATTACTAGGAAACCGAGCTAAAACAAACATTGAAATAAGTTTTGAAGTCACAATCACTTACTAATAGAAAGAAATAAAGATACATTAATTAACTTATTATCATTTAAAAATCTATTAAAAATCAACACTACTAAAATTATTGTATCTCATGGTGATTCAGGATGAAATATTAACATTTTCAGATACTGAAGAAAGGGACTATATTTATTAGGTGTTTTAAGAAAACAAAAACAAACGTTGATAACATAGTCTTCCAAGTTATAGAATGTCATTTTCCAGGTTACTGTAGGCCCATTCAGAGGATTGGGGATAGAGTTCAAGGTCTGAGGTCAACAGCGGATAGTTGGAGATTAGTATCTCCCGCCTTTAACTTTCCGAAAGAAAACCGCTTCTAATTTCCCGGAGGACTAGATAGGATCCTCTGAGAGAGAAACATTCAAGAAGAAATCTCCGATCTCCGATCTCCGATAAGAATTAACCCTGCTACCGAAAAATCCTTTATTACAGTAAAATAACTGAAAATAAGAAAATATCGTTTATCTTTCATATCCTCGCTACGATGCCTTTTTCTTAAAGGAAGAATTCACTAAATTCATAGTGTAACTCTCAAAAACATTTCAAGAACATTTCTCATGATTTCCGAATCATTTATAAGAAATTCAGTCTGTATAGGTGCTGGGGCGACAATTTCTAAAATGAGACGAACTTCTATAAACATATCTTCGTAATATTTGCTGTAATAAAGGTCTGTCCGTCCAATTTATTTATGGTTGTTCCCTTTAAACCTCAGTAGCCCTTTTTTATTTTCTTCGTTATTGGGATTTTCATTTAAACCCCAATAGCCCTTCTTCATATTTTTGGTTATGTGATTTACAGAAAGTATTTAGAATGTCTTGTCTTGTCTTGTCTTGTCATCACGCCAAACCAATGTGGCTTCGTAAAAGGATGTGGAACAACGGATGCCATCCATGCAGCTCGACTGCTGCTGGAAAAGCATCGCGAGAAGAAGAAGCCTGTCCATATGGCATTTCTCGACTTAGAGAAGGCTTTCGATCGTGTCCCGCACGACCTCATCTGGCACGCCCTCCGATAGCACAATGTCCCCGAAGCGTATGTTCAATGGATCCAGTTACTCTACCGCAACGTCACCAGCATGGTCCGATGTGCAGTAGGAATGTCTCCCCCTTTTGACATCAAAGTAGGAGTGCATCAGGGATCAGCGTTATCGCCCCTACTATTCGTCCTCTGTATGGACACAGTGACATCAATCCTTCAACAACAACACCCATGGTCACTGTTATACGCCGACGATGTGTTTATTGCAAGTGAGCAACGTGAAGATCTCCAAAGACAAACGCAGATGTGGAACGACCGACTTAGCGAATTTGGGCTCAAGCTGAATACGAAGAAAACTGAATACATGGAATGTGAAGCGCAAACTGATGGAACCATCAGCATTAACGGAGAAGACTTAAAGAAAACGGAGCAGTTCAAATATCTCGGCTCTCTCTTCTGCAACGACGGAGACTCTTTCCCAGACGCCCGCGCTCATGTCAACGCCGCCTGGATGAAATGGCGCCAGGTTACTGGTGTCCTGTGCGATCGTCGGATGCCTATTCGCCTTAAATCAAAAATTTATAGAACAGTGGTACGCCCAGTTGCCCTTTACGGATCCGAATGCTGGCCAACAACATCGAAACATGAACAAGTGCTCCATGTTATGGAAATGCGAATGCTAAGATGGTGTCTTGGCTTGATTCGACCATGCAATGAATGAAGATGTACGACGACGATTCGGTGTGGCATCAATCGTAGAAAAAATGCGAGAAGGAAGACTCCGATGATATGGACATGTGGTACGCAGTGATGAATATTCAGTGGCGACGACTGCCATGCGTCTCGAACCTCATGGCCAACGACCACGTGGCCGGCCCAAAAAACGATGGATGGACCGTCTTAAAGAAGACATGAAACAGATGAATGTTGCCTCCCATTACGCCATGGATCAAGCCAAATGGAGACGGATGTGCCAAAAAGCGGACCCTGCCATAGCGAGGGACTAACGCTAGGAAGAAGAAGATTTAGAATGTCATGTCTGAAGTTAGTGTGTTTTAATCCTGAATTGAGGAACTGCATTAATAATGGTGAGATAGCATTTGATTGGCTTTCGTTGTCAACTACATCCTGGTGAGCAGTGTACATTTCAAATGGTTTCTTCAGCTACAGTTTAGTAAAGGAATACCGTTTACATTATATTTCAAATATCAAATATTTTATCAAATACTCCTATTATCATATTAAAGTTAATTGTATAAAGAGAATAACAAATTTAAGAGTTTTTATTGTTTGTTTTAACTTCTGCGGGCACCATATTGGATATTTTCTTATAGGATTATAACTTAAACACGAATAAATAACAATAGCCCTTTTTATACTTGACCAAATGTGCTTTGGTTCTTGATCTACCATGTTGTCTTTGCTGGGAAACCCAAGTTTTCAATATTTTACATAATAATAATAAAGTAAAATAATATACATACTTTCTGTTACTCCCCATCCTGCAATGACAGCTAATTGTCCTACGTAATTCTGAGTTGTCGAAAGACATATTGGTTGTATTCCGGTGCTGTATACTAAAGGATCCAGTAGCTCTAACAGAGCAAGATCATTTCTGGTAGTTTCAAAGGTAAAATCCGTTATAAATATGTTCCTCACACGATTCCTCACAGACCACCAGAGAAATGCAAAACTGTGGAAATTTGCATATACATGCACCACGGAAGGATCGGTACTAGTGGGAAAAGAATAAAAACGAAAACCTTCAAATATATGTTAAAATTCAAATATCTTATTTTTTAAAAAAAATTATTACTTTCATTTCTGATCGATCGGAAATGAAAGTATTTTGTTTTATTTCTACAAACACATAAAAAGTAAAGTAAATCATGGTGTAATAAAATTAACGTTTAATTTTGGAAATACAGTTTTTGTCTCAAATTGGAAGGGAGAAAAAAAATGTTTTTCCAAAACTAAAATTAAAAATTTGAAGCTTGGTCTCTTCTGTAACTGAAATCTCTTTGACATTTTAGAAACTCTTAATTCCTAATTTCATTTCTATGCTTTATACTTTTTACTTTTCTTGTTTTGGGTTCTTGTGTAATTAGTAACTGCAACTAGATATTATAACTTATCGTTTCTTCATCTGTATAATGTTACATATTATTATATCAAAAGAGAATCTCTCAGCTTCACACTGCTAATCTGTCATTGAATTCATCTGTATTTTTTTTCATCATATCATTATTATTCAACATTTATATCCTGTACCGTTTCTGTATAGTATTGGTAATCGTTACTTAGGATAAATTATTGGCAAATCAATTCTTTGATATCAGAAAGAAATATTTAACATATAAACAAGATAGGAGCAGCAAATCCCAGTAGTGATCGCATAATGCCCCAGGGCTTCTATACATAGCGAATGCACGGGTCATATAAAGAGCAACAGAAAGTTACCCTTTCAGAAATAATTGAAATAAAGAACTCAATGGAATTTGAGGCTTTTATGTTGTTGAAAATCAACAAAGGAAAAATAAAATAGATATTTCTTGAGTCAAAGAAACAAAGGATGAGAATTTATTTGATACAATTTCGGAAACTTTACAACTTTAAACCCCACAGAAAATACAGAAGCTTCCATAGATTTGGGAGATCCCACTTTAATAAAAATAAATAAATAATTTTATTATGTTTTGCGAATATAAAGTTTTTTTTCTTCTACAATCCTACTTCTAAAATGAGTTTCAGTACATCAGTACTCTGCTATTGGAGAGTGGGTTTTGAGTTAACCAATCAGAAGCTCTCGACATCAGGTGCAAGTGTCCCTATGGCAGTCCGAATCTCAAATATATTTTTTCGTCTTAACGTTTCTGCTGTAATTATCAAAAATAAGGGAAAGAAGTCCCTGAGGTGTGCTTTTTTGAAGTCTTAAAAATGCCTTCTGATAATTTTTATTATTTTTTGGTCTTTTTGTGAAAGAAAAACCGTGATAAACACCGCCTTGACTCTAAATGTTCGCATTGCTGAAACCCTAGAAAAACACCCTAGCAAAGGGCTCTGCCAACTGTTCGTAAGCTTTGACGATACAACTTAAACGGTCCATTAACCAATCATGAATTTCTCGCGATAGCTGATAGACTGATCGGGGGTTTAAGGCTTCTTCTCCTACTCTGAGCTACTTTAACTTGAAGAGGCTTCATATAGACAGCCGATAATCACGTAAGAGTAAATAAAAAAATAAAATTTCATCTCTTCTTTTAATTTTATAATTTTTTGCAACTGGTAAATTTTGTATTTAATTTATGACAAATATGAAACTTTTGTAACTTTTACAACTTTTGTTTGTTCTTCATTGTGTGTATATGCGTTTTTAAGGTATCCTAGATGTGATTTCTTTGTAAATTGTGAGCTTTCGAAGAAGGAGTGATAAAAGGGTATTGTGTTGCTTAATATAATATTTCATTCCTCTATATTAATGCAGTATAGTCTCTTCATAGTTTAAGTGAAATAGGAGTAAAACTACTATTACAATTCCACAGGCATTGCAATGGAAGAAATAACAGAAGAAACAAGCAGATAATTTTTCTCAAAAAAAAAAAACACGTAAAACTCCCAATTTCTAAGGAATAGTTAAATTTATGAAATAAGTTACTCAACGTATTATCGGAAATCTTTTTCTTATTGATTCTTATTAATTCTTTAAGTAATTTCAATAGATAAAATTTTCAAATATCCTTTTAAAAAAAAAATTCCAAAAATTTTCAAAAAAAAAATATGAGAGAAAATACCCCAATACAGCATAATGCAATATTATTTATTTTTTTGCAAATTCCAAATTTGTAAAGAGGAAATGTTAAATAAATAGATCCACTTAGCTGACGAAAGAATTTTTATAGTTTTCCTTAAGTGTGCTTTTCAAACAAACAGAAAATAGATAAACTTACTTTATAACACAATGAGCTGCTGTTATTACCCAGTTATTGTTCAAGATAGTTCCTCCGCAAAAAGAACCACTTATTTGGCGAACCAAAACCTTATCAAAATAAGAAAGAAAACTGACTTTAGAATAATATTTGATATCAATAACGTTCCAAATCTTTCTCACATGTTTCTTCGCTATGTTCCTTTCATATTAAAAAAACCCAATGAAATCTTCAAAACTTGTCATTATTAACTAATGGCATCCATATCAATTAAAAAAAAAAAACATTCTAGCAATTTTTTTCTGTTCAATCCTTATAAATTTTATTCAGTGTTAATGTTATTAAATTGCAATAGCTGTTAACTAGTTTAGTTTGACGAAAATTAAAAACGAAATATTCAAAAAAGATTAATATTGGAATATCAGAATACCCATCATAAAACAAAATGGTCAGATATACATGATCATATGGTCAACGTCATGAAACTTTGTGTCATGTCAAAAAACGGAATCGTGTTCCATACGTGCAGTTAGAGGTTAAGCGATGTCGCTAGAGGGTCAGAGTGAAGCAGGATAACAGTACGTGAAATTGCGAAACGATTGGATCGGGTATATCTAAAGTGCAGGGATGTTGGAGAAGTTACCAGGAGGAAGTTGCGTAAACGCGGAGACAGATTCCGCAATGCCTAGACGAACGACAACACAAGTAAAAACTGCACATCTGTAGATTGACTATGACTGACAGAACAGCCAAAGTAATCTAAATTCAAATATTAATCGCATCAACCTTCTTTGGAATCACAACTACGTGTGTGCTTTCCACTCACTCCTCATCAATACCTGGTACGCTTGCAGTGGACAGGCTTATTGGCGAAAAGAATAGAAGTCTGTGATTGTCAGTATGAAAGCGAATGAGTAATATTTGGGTAACTGGCAAATGAAGATTTCGAGAAAGGCTATCCGGCCAAGACACATGACATCTAGTCCTGGTCTTTTTGGTGTGAGATGCTGTGGGCTCTGGAAAGGACATTGACTGATGCTTCATGCATCCGTCATTCAACATTATCCAATCAAGCCTCATACTTTTCCTCTGTGAACATGGAGAATTTATTGTTCCAACAGGCGAACCCACATCTACATGTATCTCGTGTCTGAGATAACATGTCCGTAAACTACAATAGGCAGTACGATCGCCTGATCTCTCTCGGTCATCGAGTAGGTCTGGGTGTCTCTCGTTTCCAGTCGCCAGCTATAAACCTAGTCCTTTTATCCCTACAAATCGAATACTGAAAGGCATACCTGAAAGGCTCTTCAAAATCTTTACTATCGTCGGAGTGCAGACTTGCAAGAGGTTATACCGATACTAGGGCAGATACAGTGTCACAGTTCAGATAATCTGCACTGCATATATCATGGCCTTATTTCATGCCTTTAAAGATCAATTTATTCAGATATTGAGTAATGTCAGATATCGTGATAAAAAACAAAAAAGACTCATTTTACAGGAAACATTTTTTTTCAGGACAGGACAGACCTCTTCTTGGAGTTGGAGTTGTAGGCTTCTAAGAATTTTCGATCCCGTGATGAAATTAGATTTCGGGTAATCAGTTTATCTATTTTCCTTCTTTAACCCATGACATAAACCGGGTCCCCATTATACCGGATCTGGGTTAGCCTAGCTTTGGATTACCCCTAGGATCCATCTAGAGATCCTATCACAATTCGCAATTTCTAATGTTCCAAAATACAATGCTACTATATACTGGACGAAGACCAGTATCGCAATTTTTTCATATGTTTGGATGACAATTTACTTTCACGTTTAATTAATTATCATCCAAATTTCAGCAACTCCACTTTAACTTTCAATTGAATTGCTAAAAATTACTGTGCTAACATTTCCAATACATATTTAAAGATTGTAGCAAACAGTCGGTACTCGAGATATTCTAAAAATATCAAGTCAGGATTATAGGATTTGTCAAGAACTCTGCTTAATTCTTTTGGAATTAAGACACTTCATATTGTTCAGATAACTTTGTTTGCAAAATTAGACAATAATTTTGTTTGGCTAGACAATGATTTAATAGGAAATTTGGAGATTTAGAATATGCATAATATGGAAGTTTGTAATATGCTGTGAAATGAACTCTTTTTCCTTCGTGATTTATTCATTGTATTCACTTTATTTTAATAAAATCCATACATCTGGTAGTCCTTACTTTAATTAATTAATTTTTTAAGAATATTCAATTTCATAAAAACATATAAATAAGTGGAATAGCATACTCCCCTTCTATAGGGAAGTCAGTCGCATCGCATCCTATTAAGTAACTAAGGTTTGCTAATATCATAAGTACCAAGTTAACCACAGAATCGAAGTCTAACATTTGTTTTACTTTGCAAAGTTATGTAATCTTTGATTTTCCCTTCAAAATCTACAATACGAACTGAATGATATCCAACAAGCAGTTGTCAATGAATAAATGTACCACTTATCAATGATAAGTGATCTTAGAAGACTCAATCTCCTAAGATGTTGAAAAGTCTTCCTAACGTGTAGTCACGATCCAACAGCTGAATCTGATAATAAAATGAGTGTGATATTTCCCCTGATATTATAAATATATATTCACCCCGGAATAAAGTATTGACCAAAGTTTACTTTATCGTCAACACTTACCATCCACGGATATTGATTTCTATATAAAAATACTCCACCGACGATTCTTGGTGTTCTGGAAGGCACTCCATACTCTGTAACAGTTAAATAAGTTTTAAAAAAAGAATTATATTTTTTTATCAGTTTATCGAATTTATTTTCCGTATTAAGCAACTGCTAAAACGACGTAACGGTAACTTACTCTCATATTTTCCTCCTGTCTTATTCTTAGCAGAACCAACTGCAATAACAAAAAAAGTGGATTAAGATTTAATATCCGAATGATGTGTTATTTTATCTACTCCATACCAATTTTAATGAAACCAGAAGGATTTCTTTATTCTCTTATCCTTCATTTTATAGAATTACTATAAAGGATAGTATATGATCCTATTAGGATTAATTTATCCATCAGAAGAACTGGTGAAAGGATATTAGTGTTTTAGAACAGAATTTATAATTAATTATTAGTCATCACAATGTCCTCTTGTCTGTCACCTTATGAAAAATGTTAGATCACTTCAGTCCAATTTGATTTCATCACTCGACAATCCTTAAAGCCAAACAACAAAACTTCCAGCTCTTCCTTTCATTCCTAAAGTTAGCAAAATATCAAACTGCTCATGTCTAGTTAGAAACTGACACCAAAGTAAATTTTGTAGAACATGGGATTATTGATTTAAGTAAATTTTGTCTGGAAGTTTTCTTTGATGATATCTGAAAACATCTTAGCCTATGCAGACAATCACAAATAATAGATAAAATAATAGATAGATAAAAGAAACAACATAAAAGAAAATCACAAGATACAAAAACCATTTCGGGATTGTTTTTACAAACATAAACTTTGGAGGATTTCTTATGAAATTAAGAATAAACCTTTTCCTTTATCTGCATTAAAAAAAATCGACAAAAAAATCTAGTATTAGAATCAAACATTGTTTAGCTGGTTAAATAACTGTGTTAACTGGTAACCAGTTCTTTAATTATTAAAATTTTAGTCAAATACCCTTCAATTTACATTCCCTGAAATTATAAATTTGGTCCAATAATATAACAAAAGTGTTGAATAGTAAAACAGTAGAATATGAAATATTAAAGAAACAATAACAAAATTCTAAAGAAAATTATCATTGTCATGTAAATGGAGATAATTGCAGAGCAAGACTTAAGAATTCAAAACATTCTTCTCCTATTTCATGTCTGAATGAGTAAGTTTATATGCTGAAGTTCATTTCAAATGCTGATTTTTTATTTCTGTTTTATTTGGAATGATGATGTAGTAAAAGATGAATGAGACGAAATGAGTTATAAATATCAAAGTAGCGAATACAAAGAAAGGATCTCTTAAGAGTCTGGATGAGAGATTTAGATCATTCTCTTAAATCCTTAAAGAGTTGACAATCAGAATCAGTAATTTCATTTATTTTAGTTCGGGAATTTCAGCAATTTACAATTGTCCTTATAATCTTTACTACTATTATGTTACTGTTATTTAACAGTCTTGCTGCTTTATATCGTCTTTTGTAATTTATTTGAATTTGCTAAATCAGTATTATTGTTTTATATTTATTTTAATATCATATTAATGTTTGCAATGACATGCAAAATCTTTCTCATATGTTTCTTCGCTATTATAATAACAAAGCAAGTAAATCTCTCAAAACTTATTATTCTTAAAGTAATGCCATTAATCTCAATCAAAAGACTCAGTGTAGCGTGAAACAGTTTATCATTCTATTCCGTGTGAATGTTATTGGAAGATCTGTTAACTAGAGTTAGTTTGATACACTAATGGAAATTGAAAATGCAATATCGGGATTAGGTTCATGTTGAATAGCAGGATTTACATTATGAAACATAGTGGTCAGACTAATTTATGATCTTATCATGGAACAAGGGTGAGTTTGTAATTTTTCAGCTAACATGGTGTGCTTCTACTTAATATCTACTTGCATTATTGTATTTTTTTCATATTGTTCATATTGGATTAATGTGGAATGATTATCCCCTTTTTCTAATTATTAAACAGTTAATTATATGTTTCTGCTTTTATTCTGCTTTCAAACTATTGTATAAGAAGAAAAGATGGCTGTCATATTGGATCATGTAAGTTCTTGTTTTCCTGTCCCTGTTATTTTCCATCACAATATTTCAACTGCAGTCTTGAAACACGGTATGATGCGAGATAGACTTTAATTTATTACAGAAAGTTATCCTGTTAATCTGCTATATAGTATTCCTACATAGTCTTCCTATACTTACCGTTAGTTTCTTAACAATATATTTCAAATAAGACAAATTATACAAAAATATGACAAATAACACAAAAATATTTTTGGATCAGTCTGAGCAGTATAGCTTAAAATATATAAATACATATCTATTGATAATATATATTAATGGAAATTGGCCCTACTGACATCATATGTAGAGGATACACTTTGTGGGAATAATTAGCACAAAAATATTTAAATGACATCTGGATATAATTTATTCGTCCTACATATCATATTAACATAAAACGCGCGCGCGTATACGTGTTTCAGTGAATTTATTTGGTTGTTTGTTAACAATGCCGAGAATTTTGTTCATTGTTATCAGCCCCCGTGGTCAGCGACAGCATTGGTCTAAACCAGTATATTTTTTGACAATTTAAATAACGCTTAAAATACTTGAGGATTTTTAAAAAAAATTGTATGCAATATAAATAATCATAGTTAATTAGAAAAAGCTTAAAATTATTGATATTATTTAAATAATTTAATTTGTGTAGCATATCAATAGATGAAATAAATTAGCTAGGAATGAAATGGCGGAGCATTGAATAAGGTAACAAAGGATGACAACACATTTTTTACGAAAACTGTACTGAATGTGAAAAATAATATTTATGTTTTTGACATAAATATTAAAGTAATATATGATAAAAACGCTTTTAATAAAGAACGATGTTTGTGCTCACCAATAGAGATCACTAAAACCGTGTGAGTATTGCGCTTTTATCCTCGGAAACATCGTGAGGGAAATTGATGAACGATATCTTGATGAATTTGGATGTTGGAGCGGAACGGCACAGATGATGGAATAAAGTAATGAAACAATAGACTTAGCAAATATTGGTGTGTGTTATGATATAGGCCTATGGGGAAGTTTTATCGATGTGCACAAAGGAAATATAAAATGGAAGTAGACTTAACTGACGACAATAAAGTTTATGCATGGTGATTCACGAAGATATGCAGAAACTTCGGGAGCTCATTCTACATGTAAAAGTAAAGAAAAAAGGTTATAGAAACATAGGCCCGGAAATGCTTCTGTAGCGAGTTATGGCTAGCGAAAGATTTTGCCCATAATTTAGTACCCTGGGTGAAATGAAGACTTGGAAGTCTGGGAAGGTAAATTAAGGGGGGAAATCAGTGGCTTCTTATGGTTATTGACCTGAAAACTCGAACGAAACCTATCGCAGAACTGTATCTCCCTGTGTTTGTAAGCGTATACCACGTGGAACCTACAGAAGAGGAATCGCGAAACAACGTTTCTTCCGTTTGACGTACAATAAACTTGGTAAAGTAGGTTAGACACACAAACATATACAACAAGATTTGTAGAACATTTAATTCTGAAGAAAACAGTGCAAATACAGTATACAGAATGTGATTAGATGGTCGATTAAATGAACGTTTCGTCAGAACAAAACAACACATGTTGTACATATGACCGACAATAAGGTTGTTAATTTCCCAATTACAACTTTACAGGTTGCATTTATAATTGTAAAAGTAAAAATGAATATGTGTGTCGTAAAGTACATAAATTTTTGCATTGAAATACTGTATGACAGAATATAATTTTATTTAAAACCACAGAATAATGTTGTGAGAAAAATTGCTAGTAAATAAGTTGGCAACACAATAACAGCTGTTCAACAATAATTTGAATTTCATTGTTTGATTTTTTATGAGAGCTAACAACTGAGTTGTAGTCCATAATTTGTGTGTATTTTCTGCACAATGGATACTAAATTATGGGCGAAATCTTTCGCTAGCCGTAACTGGCTACCGAAGCATTTCCGGACCTATGTTTATATAACTTTTTTTCTTTACTTTTACATGTAGAATGAGCTCCCGAAGTTTCTGCATATCTTCGTGAATCACCTGTACATTATCCGCTAATGTTCAATAGAGAAAATTACAGGTTATTCGAAGGGAAATAAATTTCCAGGAGACTCAGAGTATTGTCCATGACATTCGAATACAATGTTGAAGAGATGGAACAATTAAGTAGCTTCAAGACTGTATCCAGACAAGGTAGAAAGTCTATTACATTTTTCCACACGTGCCGAATTCATCTGTAAACCAGCCAGAATTAATCATCGTTTTACCGTGACAATAAATTTTACTAAATACTAAATAAGTGCATCCAACAATTGTCAGATTAAAGGCTTAATCATCAGATGTTGACAAGTTAAGAAGGATAAAAGAACTTTAGTAGTATCAAGTAATAATGTAAGTTTCGGGATTTATTCAAGTAATATTTAAATGAAATATCAGCTTAAGAATTTTTAAGAAGTTTCTGTATTAAATACTTGAAGTAATGGGACATGAAAAATGTTTAGTGATAAATTGTTAATTGAATTTTGTTTTGAGTGAAATATTTCTAAGTGAATAATTCTGTAAATTATTGTACATATTAATTATCAATTAAGTATGTAATAGTAGTGATTTCTAAGTATAGGTTTTTAAAGTATATTCCTTACTGTACGGAATTATAAGAACTCTGTGTTGCATTTTGAATAAAAATTAGAAATGGGGAAAATCAATCGCAAGAAATAGAAACTAACATATAATATTGATAGGTAATTTTCATTAGTTAGAAAGCAAGTAGGAATTCATTATCTTGCGAATTGATTTTAATGATTGATATTTAGAATATCAATACATGTAATATAATTTGAAAGCTTAAATAATTTGCTTAAGTATTTATGGGTCTAGGCAATTTGCCAGTGTCTTGATTTGGAAGTAATATTAATTTATTTTTATGTCAGATAAAATAACTTATTTGTCATGAAATGTTTTGACTTTTATTTGAGTCATACTTTGTTATTAGGTGAAGTCATTTTTAAAAATATTTAACAAAAACCCTTAACTGTGCTTATAGCCCCCCGACTTCCCTTATCATTCTCTTTGCAAATAGTCATACGTGATCCATTTACATTGTCAGTTTATAAAATTGTGTAAAATCACTTGATTTAATTAAAGAAATGATCGCAAGTTTCAATTCACTGACCTGTGATTCTTACTTGTGATTTTGTTGCACATTTCATTGTATTTCCATTGATGGAGGGTCATTTTTTAATTCAATTAAACAAAGTAAGATACAGGTATTCTAGTTACATAACATTTACTAGAATTTCCAGAAGAATACCACTGACAACAATACATACAGTTTTCCAGGCATAAAGCATATAATCACGAATAGCTTACCAAATTACACAAACTCCATTTTGTAATGTTTTATTACAATAATTATTTTTTTCGTATATTATTCAATTTACAAATTTTAAAATCTAATTTTAACAATTAATGAAATTATTTATAGCTTCCTTGTATCTCAATATTTAATATAATAAAAAACAAGTGCTGATGAAGAAGAATAAAACTATATGGGATGACAAGTGGTAAAACAGGGAGGGGTCTTTCCCATTCTGTCCGTGATCCACTGTTCGAGATGTCCTACATTTGTGTAGATACCAATGTACCCAGGGACGCAATTTCCAACAATCCAAGAGAAAACACCCGTCTGAATGTAATGACCATCACAATATATCATCAAAGGTCCTCCAGAATCACCCTAAAAACATACAAAAAAATGGAGTGAACAATAAATTCTTGCTCGTAATATTCCAATTAATTTTGAAATGCCCGGAACTTAGAACAAATTAAAGATTTTGCATTTTATCTTGTATATGTATTTATTTTGTGGGCCCGGTAGCGAGTGGGTAAGGGCGCTTGGCTGCGGGTTGGAGGTGACGGGTTCGATTCCCGGCCTCGGCGGAGGACGGGAATTTTTCCACGCTTCTTTCTCCTCCAAAATGGTCTTAGGATCTAACCAGACCTCTATAGAAGGGGTACCGGGTTTCTTTCCCGGGAGTTAAAGGCGGGCGAACGACGGGCCGACCCCCCGTCCTCAACTTTGTCCCGTAGGTTCTGAACACTGGAGCCTACCCTCCAGTTGCATTGCGTGGTCCTCTGGATCTGATCGCAACTTTAACTTTAACTTATATTTATTTATTTTACTTATGTAAATGATATAAGAGAAATACTTCATAATCTTGCATACTTTCAAAAAAAGCCATTTCTACAAAAAATTCCATTACTAAGATTTTAATTTCCAGAGTTTATTAATAACTATATAAAATACATACTTTCGGAAAAAAAAGATACAAATAAGTTTTCATGGAGTGCAAGAGATACAAGATCACTTATTGATTATGTTATTGTAAACAAAAAATTAACTTCACAAGTTACTGACACACACGTTCTTAGAGGATATGATATTTATTCCGACCATTTTTTGGTCATTTCTAAAATTAAACTTATGACTAAATGAATAAAATCTAAACATAAGAAGTCTGAATCCGACGGAACCTACTACAAAAAGATAGTATAAGAAATTTATATCAAACGCGTCTAAATCAATTGATAAAGGAAGCAGATATAAAAAATACTGTCAATGAAGAATGGGATAACATAAAAAACATGATTATGAAAGCAGCATTCGAGGCCTTGGGAAAGAAAAAGAAAATTATAGAAAAAAGGTCCAAAATATGGAATAGTGTCATTGAAAAAGCTGTCAAATTAAAACAGACAGCCTTTAAAAGTCTTCTACAAAAGAAACACAGATGAAACAAGAGAAATATATATCGAGAAAAGAAACTTAGCAAAAGTATAATTCGTAAAGCTCATCAAGAATCTTGGAATAGATTCATAAGCAACATCGAGAATGATGTACATGGAAGACAGACATTGGCTTATAAGATCCTACGGCAATTAAATAGTGAAGAAAGAGATAATGCAAACATTAACATCATAAAACAAAAAGAATGGGTTGAACATTATAAAAACCTTTGGTACAATCCAGCTACACTTGGAACAGTAGTTGGAGATTGGAACAGTAGTTGAAAATATAGACTGCATCGAATTGAGTGAATTACATGAAATGCTAAAAACAACTAAAAATAGAAAGGCTGTAGGCACAGACAATCTAAACTCTGAACTTCTTAAATATGGAGGTATCTTATTACATGAAAAATTACTTTATTTATTTAATACTTGTTGGAAACAATGTGAAATACCCACAGATTGGAAAACGGTGAAAATCATATCTATCTTTAAATAAGGCGACAGAAATTGCTGAGCGAATTATAGGGGAATCAACTTACTTAATAGTATTTATAAATTATACAGTAAAATAATCAATAATAGAATAATGGACCCACTACTTTTAGAAGAACAATGGCTCCAGACGAGGCAGATCCTGTATTGACGATGTCTTTGTTGTGAAGCAAATAATTGAGAAACGACGAGAATTTAATCTTGAAACTCACATGATTTTTATAGATTATGAAAAGCTTTTGATCGTGTAGATAGAGAAATACTATGGCTTGTAATGTAGAAAAGAGGAATCCCCCGACATCTGATTCAAGCATATCAATCCCTATATCAAAATACAAATGTACTAATTGATACAGAGGAAGTCAAAGTTAATCAAGGAGTTGGACAAGGCTGTGGCTTATCCCCTACCCTTTTTAATATTATATTGATGACATCATACGAACATGAATACCATCATACTGGTATTCATTTGAATGAGTCAACTTCTATCAATACATTATTTTTTGCGGATGATCAAATTATTATTCAAGCAAATGAAGATGATCTTCAAAGATCAACCTGTACACTTCATAAAATATGCCAAGATTATAATATGAAAATTTCAATTCCTAAAACGAAAACAATGGCATTTGAAGGCAAAGAACCAATTAGAACAAAATTATTATTGATAATAAAATTATCGAACAAATACAACACTTCAACTGTCTAGGTTGTGATATCACCTTCAACTATGATAATGATATACAAAAAAAGCTACATAAATTCCAACATATCTGTGGCACTCTCATTCGAACCCTAAAAGGAAAAACAAGGAAAGAAACACAACTAAAGTTTTATACAGTCATGGCAGTCTCACTTTACTGTAAGGCTCAGAGACATGGACACTGAACATCAAAGACATAAACAGAATTCAAGCAGCAGAAATGAGGTACCTGCGATCGTTAAAGGGTTTTACTATTTTAGATAAAATAAAAAATGAAGATATCAGAAGAGAATTAAACATATTTAGCCTCTGTGGGAAAATTAGTGAGTACTGCAATGAGTATCCAACGTATGACACGCAAGAGATTACCCAGAGCTGCCTTTTATTACAAACCAAGAGGCAAGCGAGATCATGGCAGACCTAGGAAACGGTGGCTGGACCAAGAAGTCGGAACAACCCTATTGCCTAATCCTTGATGAAGATGATGATGATGACATAAAATACACTAGCGTTATGGAAACATGACAAAAAAACAGCTAATTTATATATTTATAATTTTTGAATTTATTGTGATAAAAAGTGTTTCTTTTTCCCTTAAAGATATGAACAAAATCAATGAGAATGAAACCACGATATTTTTGGGAATGACCTTATCACTTTGATTTTAATTCAAAGGAAGGGTGTAGGTCCGCCTGCATTACTTTCTTTTTTTTCTTTTTTTTTATTTCATTTTTCACTTTTATTTTGTTATTGCCCTATAATTTGGCGAATATTCCTATTCATTTAACCTCTATCCTGGTTTGGTGTTGCTAATATTTATTTTTATTGTTCGTATATTTTAGTCGCTAGGCCTAATTACCCTCTTGGAGTTTCATAAATCAATCGTATAATCTACTCCGATAAGCCTAATATCTCCACAAAACATCAGTCCATGTACATTTTACCTTTCTGGATGTTTCTAAGCAATAATGCCTAGCCTATACACCATTTTCATTCAATAAAATAGGCAGGTCGCGCACCGTCTTAGATCAGGTTAGATCAGATGAGAAGGTCAGCTCAGATCAGGCAATTTCGTATATACTACATCCGCTCCGCTCAGAATGCCAGTCAAGCATAATTTACATTTAATTTCAATGATTTTATTCTGTTCAATCCCTTCTAAAATACGAGTATTTAATGACTCAATAAAAATGATTTTAATTACCACTTTCATTCAAATTTGTTAATATTTCCGCCCAAATAGTATCCTTCAATGAAATATAATAATCTTTGTTACTACGGTCGTAGAGTACTGGATACTGTTCAACCATAATAATAGACATAGCGTAGCAGAAGTCATAGCGAAATAAATTCACTTCAAAACGTATCACACAACATCTGACACGGCGTGACAGTTTTGATATTTCTATGTAGTGGCGGAACAACAGCATTTGTAATTGCCGAAAAAGAAGAAGTACAACAAGGTTTCTTATTGAGGGAAATATAAGAAAAATTCTTATATTTAAAAAGAAAAAAATAAGTATGGAAAAAGTATGTAAAAGAAACAAAGAATACTACAACTCAAGTTCAATTTTCAGTTCAGATTTCATCTGCATTCAGTCAAGTTTCTTAAGCTAAAGGGAAGTTAACGATGTAATTAGATCAAAATATGTCGCATCAACATATCTTAAAACAAATAAGTGAAGGGTATTGTGCCAATGGATAAGTAGAAGTATTTTACAGGAGAATGATGTGTGACGAGCATGATATCTGAATTTTGCCTATAGTAGTTTTCAGAAACGAAGGGTTTGCAATATATGGTTATGACGTCATCAACGTGAACTCCATGCAGTTAGTCCAAGATGGCGTCGTTTTGTAATCGTAAAATGTGATCAAGAAAGGACAAACTTGCATAGCCAAGCAAGGGGAATAGTGTGGAACGTTTGTAATTCTTTCACTTTTAATTATTATTCTGTATTCGTAACTGTAGAAAACACAAAAACCAGAATGTATTCGTAATTTTTTTAAGAATCATTAACTTTAAATTTGAAGTTAAATCGCAAAGCTTTCAGTAACTATCGAACAGCCTGTCTTCAAATCACGTCGCTGAAAACATGATACTCTACTTCGAATGAAGATAAATAAATCAAAGAGAATATGCGTATAAACCGTAAGAAAAATTAATGCACAGCAGGTAAATTTGTATCATAAAAACAAAATCAAAAATTATTTTGTTTTTATGATTTAAGAATATACATATGATGAAAGAAGTAAGATATACTTACATTGCATGCTGTCGCTGCATTGTATGAATCTCTTGCACATATCATTTCTTCATGAACTTCTTTCACATTTAAGAGTCGTTGTCGACAATCGTCGTTGCCTATAATTTGTAATGTTGCTCCTTTTAATGTATTACTAGTAAACCCAGCTAAAACAAATATTGAAATAAGTTTTGAAGTCACAATCACTTACTAATAGAAAGAAGTAATGATACAATAATTTACTTATTATTATTTAAAAATCCATTAAAAATCACTATTAAAATTATTGTACCTCATGATAATTCAGGATGCTATATCAATATTTTCAGTCGCTGAAGAAAGGGTTTGAATTTTTTATGTGTTTTAAGAAAACAAAAACAAACGTTGATAACATAGTCTTCCAAGTTATAGAATCTCATTTTCCAGGTTACTGTAGGTCCATTCAGAGGATTGGGGATAGAGTCCCAAGATTTGAGGTCAACAGCGTATAGTTGGGGATTATCTTTCGCCTTTAACATTCCGAAAGAAAACCGCTTCCAATTCTCCAGAGGACTAGATAAGATCCTCTGAGAAAGAAACATTCAAGAAGAAATCTCCGATCTCCGATAAGAATTAACCCTGCTATCGAAAAATCCTTTATTTCAGTAAAACAACTGAAAATAAGGAAATATCGTTTAATATCCTCGCTATGTTACGATGCCTTTTTCTTAAAGGAAGAATTCACTAAATTCATAGTGTAACTCTCAAAAACATTTCAAGAACATTTCTCATGATTTCTGAATCACTTATAAGAAATTCAGCGCTTTGTAGGGGCTGGGACGACAATTTCGAAAATAAGACGTACTTCTATTAACATATCTTCGTAATATTTGCTGTAATAAAGGTCTGTCCTGCAATTTATGTATGGTTGTTCCCTTTTAAACCTCAATTGCCCTTTTTCATTTTCTTCATTATTAGGGTTTTCCTTTAAATCCCAATAGCCCTTCTTCATGTTTTTGGTTATGTGATTTATAGAAAGCATTTAGAATGTCTCGTCTTAAGTTATTGTGTTTTAATCCTCTCTCTCTCATCTAGTACAGTTTCCAACCTCAGGCTGGGTCTGGTAAGCCTCTCCACTCAGTCCTCCCCCCTCATTCGGACACATTCCTCCACTCCCTTAATCCATTTATCCCTTGGTCTTCCCTTAGTCCCAGGAGGATGCATAGATGAGAATTTCTTCTGCATTCTCATCTATGCATCCTCCTGGGAATCCTCTTCTCTTCCATTCTCTTTAAGTGACCATACCACCTCAGTCTAGAAGTCTCAATCCTTCCCTACAGGGGCTCCTCTTTCACTATCTCCCTGATCCTCTTATTTCTCACCCTATCTCTTCTAGTAACTCCTAACCTACCCCTCAGGAATTTCATTTCACTAGCCATCAATCTGCTTACATCTGTTTTTCTTCATTATCCATGTTTCCGATGCGTATGTCAGTATAAGGACATAGTAGCATCGGTACAACACTTCTTTGCTTTTTTGCGGGACATCCTTATTCCACACGAAACTCCTAATGATCTCAGGAAAGCTTCTGCCTGTCTGCCACGTTCCGTAATCTCTTTGTCATTTCTCCCATTCTCCTCCACCACGCTTCCCAAGTACTTGAAACTTTCCTTCCTTCAGCAGTCCTCCTCCAAGTGTAAACTCACTCACCAGTCTATTCTTTTTCCTGGTCGTCAACAGAATCTCGCATTTACCTATGTTGAATTTCATCCCGTATTCACTCACCGTTTCTTCCCAAGCCTCCAGTTGCTCCTGAATCTCCTCCTCCTTGTTACCCCAGATCATTAGATCATCTGCAAACACCATTGCCTTCATCTTATCTTCTCCAACTCTTTCCATCACCCGCGTCAAAATTTCATCCATGACCACAATGAAGAGCAGGGATGACAGTGCACTGTCCTGTTTCAGACCACTCCTTTGTTTGAACCAGTCAGTTCTTTTCCCTCCCACTTTCACACAACTCACGATACATCTCATTCACTCTACTAACAGTCCCTTTATCCACCCCTATGTTCTCCATTACTTCCCACGCCTTTTTCCTACACACACTATCATTTGCCTTTTCTATATCTAGATAGGCCATCTAAATATCCTCCCCAAATTCATAGTGATGTTCTTGGAGTTGTCTCGCTGCAAAAATGAGGTCAACTGTAGATCTCCCAGGTCTGAAGCCATACTGCTCTTCTCTCATATCCCTCTCAACTTTTGCTCGGGTTCGAATTTCCAAAATCTTTTCATATATCTTGGCGCAGTGTGATATTAGAGTGACTCCCCTATAATTCCTACACTCCTTTCTGCTCCCTTTCTTGAAAATTGGGACAATTAGTCCTTTTTTCCAATCTTCAGGTTTTTTTTTCTCATTCCCCACTTCCTCATCACCCGATACAACCACTGTATCCCAACTTCCCAAGCTGCCTTTACCATATCGATACTCATTTCCTCCTTTCATCCTGTTTGTAGCCATTTCTATTTCTCTCCATGTCAGGTCCTTTTCTATTCCCGTGTAGTCATCTCCATCTTCCGATACATTGTCTTCCTCCCATTGACCCTTGGGATTCAGCAAATCCTCAAAGTACTCTTTCCACCGGTCTTAAGTATCTCTCTGTTGTGTACCTCCTTTCCGTTTTATCCACCATTACCCCATCCTCCCTCAAACCTCTTCTTTTACTTTTGACCATCGCGTAAAGTACTTTCCTATTTCCTTTGCTATCCTCCTCCATCATTTCAGTCCACTTAACTATCCACTTCTTCCTCTCCTCTGCAACAACCGTGCTTAATCCTGAAATAAGGAAATGCATTACTAATTGTGAGATAGTATTTGATTGGCTTTCGCTGTCAACTACATCCTGCTTAGCAGTGTACATTTCAAATGGTTTCTTCAGCTACAGTTCTGTAAAGGAGTACAAATTACATTATGTATCAAATATCAAATATTTTATCAAATACTCCTGCTATCATATTAAAGTTAATTTTAAAAAGAGAATAATAACTTCAAGAAACTTATTTTCAAATATTGATGTAATCAAGAAATTTTCTTTTTCTTTCCTCCATCTCGTTTTTTTTGGTAAAGTTTAGAAAATCTGTTATTAAGAAATTAAAAAAGAATCTAATCTTCTGAAAAACATAAAACACAAAATAAATAAGTCGATTTGACTAAGGTAACGCGAACTTACGTCGTTATAACAGTAAAAATATAGATACTTTTAATAAATTGAAAAGTTAGAAATGCAAATGAAACCATCTAAATGTAGATATTTAATATGAAATAACAATTACTACTGGAATTTTAAGTTTTACTGCAAATTAAAATACGAGAAAATTTTATTTATATAATATATATATATTTTTCCTTTTTGCCAATAATATAAGGAATAATGGTTTACAGTTCTCAATGATTTATAGTAATTATATCCTACAATTCAAGGAAATTATAACCTAATTGGAAAATTATGTTTTATCTGTTCAGAAATTATATAATTGTATATAATTACTATTATAATAGTACAGTAAAACCTCGTTAAGTCGTCACCCGGATAAGTCGTCACTCCGCTTAAGTCGTCGTTTTCCTTTGGTCCCGACAAGGTCTCATAGACAGTAATGTAAAATAACCCTCTTTTACTCGTCACCAAATTTAATTCTACTCCGGATAACTCGTCACCCTCAAAAATGGCGAAAAGCATCTTTATTCTCAATTTTGCCTGCTATCTTTTCAGCCCCGCCTCTTCACTCTAAGAAAGCCTAGCCTTTACGGTGAATTTTCACGTGGGAAATTCACTTAGGAAATCATACACCTCGCTGCGACTCTTGTCAAAGACTAGCCGACATTTTTCTTGACCGCTACTGAGTGTGACTTTATTTCATAGCGAGTAAGCCCCGAAAATTTAAAAGCAATCGAAATTGTTTTTCTTCCTCCAAATGTAACTGCACTTCTTCAGCCTTTAGATCAAGGGATAATTCTTGACTTCAAAAGAAAGTACAAAAAAATGCTTGTAAAGGATATGATAAAGGCCTTGGATAGGAACGAAAAGCTAGAAGTTTCGGTTTTAGATACGATTAACTATGTGCACAAAAGTTGGAGTTCCATTTCATTACAAAGTGTTTCGAATTGTTACCAGTAATCAGCACATTCATCAATCAACACTGGATTATTTTAATGCCAGTAAAAGAAAATAAAATGTGGTAAGTATAAAATTTATTTTCCACTCATTCATTTGCATGTATTGATTTCTGAAAATCTTGTGTTTCTCACCGAATCCTACAGCAATTCATAATAATATTGTATTTCAGTGTTTTTTTTTTTTCTTTCAAAAATGCCCACTCCGCTTAAGTCGTCAAAAATATTCGGTCCCTTGAGTGACGACTTAACGAGGTTTTACTGTATATATATATTACAATTATAATAGTAATTATAAAGAATTATACACTATATATCTGGTATATAAAATTTCAATTGATAGAAATGATGCCACTAATGACTTTAAATTACATTTAAAGTATTTGAGAGGATAGTATAATATTTGTCTTTGCTGGGGAATCCCAAGTTTTCAATCTTTTACATAATAACAATAAAGTAAAATGGCATAAATACTTTGTGTTACTCCCCATCCTGCTATGACAGCTAATTGTCCTACGTAATTCTGAGTTGTCGAAAGACATATTGGTTGTATTCCGGTGCTGTATACTAAAGGATCCAGTAGCTCTAACAGAGCAAGATCATTTCTGCCAGATTCAAGGGTAAAATCCGTTATAAATATGTTCCTCACACGATTCCTCACAGACCACCAGAGATATGTAAAACTGTGGAAATTTGCATATACATGCACCACGGAAGGATCGGTACTAGTGGGAAAAGAATAAAAACGAAAACCTTCAAATATTTGTTAAAATTGAAATACTTTAGGTTTTTGTAAAAATTTATTACTTTCATTTCTGATCGATCGGAAATGAAAGTATTTTGTTTTATTTCTACAAACACATAAAAAGTAAAGTAAATCATAGTGCAATCAAATTAACGTTGAATTATGGAAATATATTTTTTTGTCTCAAATTGGAAGTGAGAAAAAAATGTTTTTCCAAAACTTAAATAAAAATTTGAAGCTTGGTTTCTTCTTGTATAACTGAAATCTCTTGACATTTTATAAACTCTTATTCCTAATTTCATTAATATGCTTTATAGTTTTTCTTTTCTTGTTTTGGTTTCTTTTGTAGATATTATAACTTATCGTTTCTTTGTCTGTGTGGTATTAAATATTATTACATCAAAACAGAATCCTTCAGTTGTATCCGGCTCCTTGGATAGGGCCTTTGGCGGTCCTTGGAGCTGTTCGGGGTGGGTCCCTGCTGACCGTTTCATACTCTTCCTTGTGCGGAGTGTGATATCCTTTTTTTTAATTTTTCTTCCCGTCTGTTTTTTTTTTTTCTTTTCTTTTCTTTGTTTGTGGTTTGTTGTTTGTCCTGGAGACCAAACATCTGCTTTGCAGGTATTCGTCTCCTTGTCCTTTCATATCAGTCTTACGAATCTCTCAGCTTCACACCGCTAACCTGTCATTATATTTGTTTTTTTGATCATACCATTTTATTTAACATTTATATTCTGTGCCGTTTCTGTATAGAATTGATAACACTGATAAACAAGCTATAAATATCTGGCATGGTGTTTACTTTTTCTAATGTAGTTTTTTATGTTAATTTCAAATCTGAAAACCGTTTTGCTCTATCACGTCAGGTTTTGAAGATATTGACAAAAATTAATTTTCATGGAACACCGTTCATCAATTTTTTTACCCCCCCCCCCATGTTTTTTTGTAATTTTTAAGGCAAAGCCACAGAATATTTTCATCGTCTGCGACAGTAGTTATATTTAAGATACTACTTTAAAACATTTTCGATATCACATTACTAATCTTTCGTTTGTTTATTTTTTTAATGCCAGTTTAAGGCGATATTATGGCGTCCAAAGGTTGCATAAATTCACCAGATCTGTTTTGCTATGTGTGCGGCTATCTAACAGACAAATCCCATCGGAAGACTTTTACACCATTTCTGAAGAAAGCATATGAACTATACTTCGATTCAAAGGTGGATACTGGTAATCGTGGGCACCTCAGTTCATCTGTTTGACATGTGCATGCAACTTGCGCGGTTGGATAAGAAGGCGAAGAAAAACAACCATCTGGCATTCGGAATCCCTATGATATGGTGTGAGTCAAGCAACCACACCACAGACTGTTATTTCTGTTTTTCATATGTCACCGGATTTTCCTACAAAACTTGAGCAGCTTTAAAGTATCCAGACGTTCCTTCAGTTTCTAAACCAATTCCAGATGATCACGTCGCTTGTCCATTACCAATAGCACCTACAGAATATACAGTTCATGGAGAAACTCAAGAAGAAAGTTCTCTTTCATCTTCCAGCAACGTATCAGACCCTGACTACCAATCTGGAGAAGGTATTCATTTAATTGACAATGCTGATCTTTGTGATCTCTTATGGGACCTAGCACTACCAAAAGGTGAAGCTGAACTGCTCGGTTCGCGCCTTAAAGAATTTAATTTGCTTGCACCGGGTACAACAATTTCACATTTTCGCCACAGACACAAATAACTTAGTGTCACTCATTGCAAAGAATTTCACATTTTCTACTGTACGGAAGTTCAAGGTCTCATGTCAAGCCTCGGGGTAGAACACAACATTGAAGCATAGCGATTGTTCATCGACTCATCTAAAACAAGTTTGAAAGCAGTATTATTACACAATGGAAACAAATATGCATCAGTACCGGATGGATATTCTACCATCTGAAAGAGACTAGTTTACTATCTGAAAGAGGCTACTTCTTGAAAAACTGCGCTATCATGAGTATAAATGGTATATCTGTGGTGATTTAAAAGTTATCACAATTCTCATGGGAATACAGATAGTACACCAAGTACTGCTGTTTTATCGGCAAGTGGAACAGTAGAGATAGAAAGCATCACTACATAAAAAAAATTGGCCAATCAGAACCAGAATGCAGCCAGGAAATAAAAATGTCCTCCATGTGGTCATGTGGTTTTGATTGACCGTGACAAAGTTATCATGCCACCGCTTCACATCAAGCTGGGGCTCATGATGAATTTCGTGAAGGCACTAGACAACGACTTAGATGCTTTTCGGTACCTGTGCAACAAGTTTCCAGAGTTGAGTTATGTGAAAGTGAAAGAAGCTGTGTTCATAGGTCAACAAGTAAGGAAGGTAATTGCGGAAACCCACTTCCAAGACTTATTGATTGATACTGAAAAAAATGCATGGGTGGCATTCAAATCAGTTTTAGCCAATTTCCTTGGAATTTATAAATCTGCTAACTATGTAAATCTTGTGAAGAAGTGCATCAGAGCGTACAAACAGCTGTCAACATGCCCCTCAAAATTCACCTCCTCGACTCACATCTTGACTTCTTTCCCGAAAACCTAGGTTCAGTCAGTGACGAACATGGTGAACGTTTTCACCAAGACATCTCGATGATGGAGTCACGGTATCAGGGTCGATGGAGTGCAGCAATGTTGGGTGACTACTGCTGGACACTTCAGCATGACATGCCAAATGCTCAGCACAAACGCAAGTCTACAGCCAAGAAATTCAAACCAAACACATCTTAAATTAAGGAAGTATTTTCAGTTTGTATGGATTTTATGTGTGTATTATATCTTGAACTAGATATCACTATATAGTATGCGTGTAATGTGACTCAGTCTCATTATTTACTTAGCTAATGCCATGTTCATTAGTACGCCATATAACAATAATTGTTCTAGTGAAATAGAAATGGTTGAAGGAGTATATCTAGAAAACGGTGGATGATGGAGACAAATGGTTTGCATATTTTGAATCAGCACGTTTCACTTGTCTTAGAACAAGTGTTGGATACCAAGATATGCGCCACTTTTTAAAATTTGTTTTTCAGTGTAATCATTACTTAGGATAAATTACTGGTAGAACAATTCTTTGGTATCAAAACGAGATATTTAATATATAAAAAGATAGGAGCAGCAATCCCAATAGCGATCGCATAAGGCCCCACGGCTTCTATATATAGCGAATGTACGGGTCATATAAAGGGCAACACAAATATATTCTTTCAAAAGTAATTGAAATAAAGAACTCAATAGAATTTGAGGTTTTTGTGTTGTTGAAAATCAACAAAGGAAAAATAAAATAGATATTTCTTGAGTTAAAGAAACAAAGGATGAGAATTTATTTGATGCAATTGTTAAGATTTCGGAAACTTTACAACTTTAAAGAAAAAAGAAAAGAAAAAGAAAGTAAAAAAATTTAACGTGCTGTGAGGATTAGTAAATAAAGCATAGGAAATGCAGCACTTGAATGAAAGGTTAAATTGTCTTTTTGATTACATTATGGCCAGGTTATGGCGGTGACAATTACTAACAAGATCTTGTCTTTCTGATTCTGTTAAGGGAAGGCGGGGATTGGGCTGATGAGTCCATAGAAGGATGAAACGGCCGATCCCAACTCCTTCCCATAATCTAATCAGAAAGGCAATTTCACCTTTTATTCAAGTGCTGCAGTTCCTGTGCTTTATTTACAACTTTAAACCCCACAGAAAAAATAGAAGCTTCCATAGATTTGGGAGATTCCATTTAATAAAAATAAATAAAAAATTTTACAATCTTTTGCGAATATAAATTTTTTTATTCTTCTACAATCCTACTTCCAAAATGAGTTTCAGTACATCCGATCAGTACTTTGCTATTGGAGAGTGAGTTTTGAGTTAACCAATCAGAAACTGTCAACATCGGGTGCAAGTGTCCCTATGGCAGTCCGAACCTCAAATATATAAAAAAAAAAATTATTTTTTCGTCTTAACGATTCTGCTAAAATTATCAAGTATAAGTGAAAGAAGCCCCTAAGGTGTGCTTTTTTGAAGTCTTAAAAATGCCTTCTGATAATTTTTATTATTTTTTGGTCTTCTTCTGAAAGAAAACTCGTGATCAACACCGGCTTGACTAAATGATCGCAATGCTGAAACTCTAGAAAAACACCCTAGCAAAGGACTCTTCCAACTGTTCATAAGTTGTGACGATACAACTTAATGATTGGTTTATGAACCGTTTAATTTCTCGCCATAGCTGACAGATTGAGCGGGGATATAAGGATTCTCCTATTATGACTTATGCTCTGTATTGAAGCCTAAAAATTTCCCTTTCTTTAACTTGAAGAGGCTTCATATAGGCAGCCGATAATCATGTAAGAGTAAATAAAAAAATAAAATTTCAACTCTTTTTTTAATTTTTATAATTTTTTGCAACTGGTAAATTTTGTATTGAATTTATGACGAATATGAAACTTTTGTAACTTTTACAACTTTTGTTTGTTCTTCATTGTGTGTGTATGCTTTGTTAAGGTATCCTAGATGTCATTTCGTTGGGAACTTTGGAGAAACGAGTGAAAAAAGGGATTGTGTTGCTTAATATAATATTTCATTCCTCTATATTAATATTCTCTTCATAGTTTCAGTGAAATAGGAGTAAAACTACTATTACAATTCCACAGGCATTGCAATGGAAGAAATAACGGAAGAAACGAGCAGATGATTTTTCTCAAAAAAACACTTAAAACTCACAATTTCTAAGGAATAGTTAAATTTTTATGAAATATGTTATACAACATATTACCAGAAATCTTTTTCTTATTAATTCTCATTAATTCTTTAAGTAATTTCTAGAGATAAATTATTATTTTCAAAAAAAAATTCTTAATTTGAAAAAATATGAGAAAATACCAGAATACAGCTAATATATTTTATTTTTTTTTTGCAATTTCCAAATAAATTGAAAAAAGTTCTGACAAATTTAGCTAATTTACAATTTCTTAAGAAATAACTTAATTTTAGAATTTATTAAAAGTTTTTTTTTTTAATTTTATTACCAGGACCTCAGATATTAATTCGAAAATGACCTTTTTGCAAAACAATATATTATCTCATTCGAATTGAAGTGTGAAAAACTAAACACTTATGTGTTGCTTTCTGAATTTGTAAAAAGGAAATGTTAAATAACTAGATACACTTACATATACGACGAATGGATTTTTAGAGTTTACTTTAAGTGTGCTTTTCAAACAAACAAACGAAAAATAGATAAACTTACTTTACAACACAATGAGCTGCTGTTATTACCCAGTTATTGTGCAAGATAGTTCCTCCGCAAATAGCTCCACTTATTTGGCGAACCAAAACCTTATTAAAATAAGAAAAAAAACTGACTTTAGAGTAATATTTGATATTCAATAACGTGCCAAATCATTCTCAAATGTTTCTTCCTATGTTCCTTTAATATTAAAAAAAACCCAATGAAATTATTCAAAACTTATCATTATTAACTAATGCCATCAATATCAATTAAAAAAGTCTGTGGTTGTCAGTATGAAAGTGAATGAGTAATATTTGGGTAACTGGCAAATGAAGATTTCGAGAAAGGCTTTTGTATAATGTATCCGGCCAAGACACATGACATCTAGTCCGGATCTTTTTGGTGTGAGGTGCTGTGGGCTCTGGAAAGGACATTGACTGATGCTTCATGCATCCGTCATTCAACATCATCCAATCAAGCCTCCTACTTTTCCTCTGTGACATGGAGAATGTATTGTTTCAACAGGCGAACGCACGTCTACATGTATCTCGTGTGTGATTCAACATGTCCGTAAACTACAGTAGGCAGTACGATCGCCTGATCTCTCTCGGTCATCGAGTAGGTCTGGGTGTCTCTCGTTTCCAGTCGCCAGCTATGAATTTAGTCGATTTATCCCTACAAATCGAATACTGAAAGGCATACCTGAAAGGCTCTTCAATATTTTTACCATCGTCAGAGTGCAGACTTGCAAGAGATTATACCGATACTAGGGCAGATACAGTGTCACAGTTCAGATAATCTGCACTGCATATATCATGGCCTTATTTCATGCCTTTAAAAATCAATTTATTCAGATATTGAGTAATGGCAGATATCGTGATTAAAAAAAAAAACTCACTTTACAGGTAAACATTTTTTTACAGGACAGGACAGACCTCTTCTTAGACTTGGAGGTATAGGTTTCTAAGAATTTTCGATCCCGTGATGAAATTAGATTTCGGGTAATCAGTTTATCTACTTTCATTCTTTAACCCATGAAAGAAACTGGGTACCCATTATACCGGATCTGGGTTAGCCTATCTTTGGGTTAACCCTGGGATCCATCTAGGGATCCTATCACAATTCACAATTTCTAATGTTCTCAAATTCAATGTTACTAAATGCTGGACGAAGACCAGTATCATATTTTTTTCATATGTTTGGATGACAATTTACTTTCACTTTTAATTAATTGTCATCCAAATTTAAGCAACTCTACTTTCACTTTTAATTGAATTGCTGTGCTAACATTTACAATGCATATTACAAGGTTATACCAGGCAGTCGGTACTCAAGATATTCTAAAAATATCAAGTCAGAATTATATGATTTGCCAAGAACTCTGCTTAATTCTTTTGGAATTAAATCACTTCACATTGTTCAGACAACTTTGTTTGCAAAATTAGACAATAATGATTTAATAGCAGATTTGGAGATTTAGAATATGCATAATGTGGAAGTTTGTAATATGCAATAAAGTGAACTCTTTTTGAATTCACTTTTTTCTTTTTCATTCGTGATTTATTCATTGTATTGACTTTATTATAATAAAATCCTTAAATCTGGTAGTCCTTACTTAGTTAATTAACTTTAAGAATATTCAATTTCACAATAACATACAAATAAGTAAAATCACATACTCCCCTTCATCGCATCCTATTAAACAGTAAGTAAGGCATGCTAATATAATAAGTGCCAAGTTAACCATAGAATCGAAGACAAACGTTTGTATTGCTTAGTTCAAAGATTACATAACTTTGCAATTTTACACTCAAAATCTACAATACGATCTGAATGCTATCTAACAAACAGTTGTCAATAAATAAATGTACTGCTTATCAATGATTAATGATCACAGAAGACTCAATCTCTTAAGAAGTTGAAAAGTCTTCCTAACGTGTAGTCACGACACAACAGCTGAATCTGATAATAAACTGAGTGTGGCATTTCCCTGGATATTATAAATATATACACCGTGGAATAAAGTGTAGACCAAAGTTTACTTTATCGTCAGCACTTACCATCCACGGATATTGATTTCTGTATAAAAATACTCCACCAACGATTCTTGGTGTTCTGGAAGGCACTCCATACTCTGTAACAGTTAAATAGGTTTTAAAAAAAAGAATTATATCTTTTATCAGTTTATCGAATTTATTTTCCGTATTAAGCAACTGTTAAAACAAGGTAAGGTAACTTACTCTCATATTTTCCTCCTGTCTTTTTCTTAGTAGAACCAACTGCAATAACAAAAAAAGTGGATTAAGATTTAATATCCGAATCAGGGTTGTTTTATCTACTCCATACCAATTTTAATGAAACTATAAGGATTTCTTTATTCTCTTATCCTTCATTTTATAGAATTACTATAAATGATAGTAAATGATCCTATTAGGATTAATTTATCCATAAGAAGAACTGATGAAAGGATATTCGTGTTTTAGAACAGAATTTATAATTAATTATTAGTCATCACAATGTCCTCTTGTCTGCCACCTTATGAAAAATGTTAGATCACTTCAGTCCAATTTGATTTCATCACTTGAATATCCTTAAAGCCAAACAACATAACTTCCAAACTTTTCCTTTCATTTCTAAAGTTAGCAAAATATCAAATTTTTGCTTATGTTGTTGTCCAGTTAGAAAATGACACCAAAGTAAATTTTGTCGAACAGGGATTATTGATTTAAATTTTGTTTGGAAGTTTTCTTTGATAAGATAACTGAAAACATCTTAGCCTATGCAGACAATCACAAATGATAGATAAAATAATAGCTTGATAAAAGAAACCACATAAAACAATAAACAAGATCCAAAAAAACATTACGGGATTGCTTTTACAAACATAAACTTTGGAGGATTTCTTATTAAATTAAGAATACCTTTTCCTTTATCTGCATTAAAAAAAATCCACAAAAAAAATATAATATTAGAATCAAACATTGTTTAGCTGGTTAAATAACTGTGTTAACTGATAACCATTTCTTTAATTATTAAACTTTTAGTCAAATACCCTTCAATTTACATTCCCTAAAATTATAAATTTGGTGCAATGATATAAGAAAAGTGTTGAAAAGTAAAACATTAGAATAAGAAATATTAAAGAAACAACAACACAGTTCTACAGAAAATTATCACTGTCATGTAAATGGAGATAATTGCAGAGTAAGACTTAAGAATTCAAACATTCTTCTCCTATTTCATGTCTGAATGAGTAAGTTTATATGCTGAAGTTCATTTTAAATGCTGATTTTTTTATTTCTGTTTTATTTGGAATGATGTTGTAATAAAAGTTGAATGAGACGAACTGAGTTATAAAATATCAAAGTAGCGGATATAAACAAAGGATTTGTTAAGAGTCTAGATGAGAGATTTAGATATGGTCTTAAATCTTTAAAGAGTTAAGAATCATAATCAGTAATTTCATTTATTTTAGTTCGGGAATTTCAGCAATTTGTTGAATATAATCTTTACCACTATTATATTACTATTATTTAACAATCTTGCTGCTTTGTACCGTCTTTTGTAATTTATTTGAATTGGTAAATCAGTATTATTGTTTTATATTTATTTTAATATCATATTAATGTTTGCAATAACATGCAAAATCTTTCTGATATGTTTCTTCGCTTTAATAATAACAAAGCAAGTAAATCTCTATTATTTTTAAAGTAATGCCATTAATCTCAATCAAAAGACTCAGTGTAGCGTCAGACAGTTTGTAAAACTTCCATATTCCATTCTCAATCTAGAGTACGTAATTATTACCAAATAAAGATAAACGCAAATTTTCGGATAGCTTATTATCCGTCTTTCCTTCGTCAAGCCTAATTTCCAAGCTAATTACAATGGGATAACATACTAAGAATTATAACAAAATAAAACAATAATGTTACATTATACCATTCTTAACCTAATATATCTTATTCTAATAAGATATTATTATTATTGAGAAAATTCTTTAAAGAATACTTTGTTTTTGGTTTGTTGCAATAAAAAATTTGCTTCTTTAAAAAACAAACCCAATAATAAAGGTTTCATGATCTAATAAGATCTGTTAGATTTATAACGGTATAATGTAACATTATTGTTCTACTTTGTTATAATTCTTAGTATGTCATCCCCATGTAATTAGTTTGGAAATTAGACTTGACGAACGAAAGATGGATGATAATAAACTTTCCGAAAATTTGCGTTAATCTTCATTTGATAAATTATTTAAGAAGGTGAGAAGATGATATTATAAAACAGTTTATCTGGGTGAATGTTATTGGGAGAGCTGTTAACTAGAATTGGTTTGATACACTAATGGAAATTGAAAATGCAATGTCGGGATTAGGTTCATGTTGAATAGCAGGATTTACATTATGAAACATAGTGGTCAGACTAATATATGATCTTGTCATGGAACTAGGGTGAGTTTGTAATTTTTCAGCTAATATGGTATGCTTCTACTTTATATCTACTTGCATTATTGTACTTTTTTCATATTGTTCATTTTGGATTATTGTGGAATCATTATCCCCTTTTTTTAATTATTAAACAGTTAATTATATGTTTCTGCGTTTATTCTGCTTTCAAAACATTGTATAAGAAGAAAAGATGGCTGTCATATTGGATCATGTAAGTTCTTGTTTTCCTGTTCCTGTTATTTTCCATCACAATATTTCAACTGCACTCTTGAGGCACGGTATGATGCGAAATAGACTTTAATTTATTACGAAAGTTATCTTGTTCAACTGCTATATAGTATTCGTACATAGTCTTCCTATACTTATCGTTAGTTAATTGTACGCACGTTAATTTTATGCATTATATATTTCTTGTTTCTTAAGCGGGTCTTAGTGGGGATTAATTCATTGGTCCTTTTTATTCTTCACTTAGGTTTTGATGTTTTTTTTAGTTGGAGGGCCGTTTTGATGTTTACTTTTGTTCTATTTATATGTTTTTCGAGTTCACTGAGATGTTAAGATACTGGACGGACCCAACTAACGAAGATCAGGAAACCAGAAATGGTCCATCTTGGGTTGCCGGTATGGCAATTTCCAAAAAAAGATCAGTGAACTCTTAGTTTTGTGCGTTTTATTCTTATTTTTCTTTGTTAACAATATTTTTCAAATAAGACAAATTATACAAAAATATAACAAATAAGACAAAAATATTTTGGGATCAGTCTGATCAGTATAGCTTAAAATATATAAATATTTACCTATTGATAAAATATATTAATGTAAATTGGCCCTACTGACATCATATGTAGAGGATACACTTTCTGGAATAATTAGCACAAAAATATGTAAATGGCACATGGATATAATTTATTCGTCCTACATATCATAATAACATAATATGCGCGCGCACATATTTGTTTAAGTGTGTGTGTTAAGTTAGTGGTAAAATATTGGTGGAAAAAAAGGTAATATTGAACTAACTGGCATGCTGCCCAAATCTCAAGGAAAAACTGTGTTAAGTAAAAATCTAGTGCAGTGTGTTAACATTACAGAATATCGTGACAATACGCATATCCTTATTATTCGTAAATGATGGCATAACGATGGGGAAACATTACTATGGTCGGCGAAACATTAACTTCCAAGCATTGCCAGAGATAGGAGTGTGTGCGGCGGTTTGTCACTACGCATCAGGAAAGAATCCCTAACAAAAATCTTAATTTAAATAAATACTAAGATATTAATAATAACTTTATTTAGTGAATTTTAATATAAAAGGGATATAATTATAACATTTTGTTGTATTTGAATATCAGATAGAAATTTACATAATGCTTATAAACGATGGGCAGTAAGCAATTTAACGGATTCAATCATGGCTTCCCCATCAAAATTGTATCGACGTCCCGGTCAAGGGAAAGCTTTGAACAGTCAAGCGAAGCAAATCTTATTGAATATTTATTGCAAACTGCGTATTGATAATCCTTCGCATTCCATTCGTGCCATCGTGGAGCTAACGAGCAGTTTTACTGGAGTAAGTTCCTCCAAAATTTTCGCGATCAGAAAGGAAGCGAAATGCGTTGGTCAGCCATTGTCGCCTGTCCATTGTCGGCAGTCAAGTCAAGGTCGAAGGAGTAGAACGCGAAAATATGATAGCTTCGATTTGTCATGTATTCGGAGAAAGGTACACGAATTTTATGCTCGAAATGAAATCCCAACAGCTTCGAAGGTCCTTCAGGCAGTAAATTCTGATTCAGATCTACCAGATTTTACGCTAAGAACAATGCAGCGTGTGTTAAATGATATCGGCTTCGAATATTGCCGGCGTTATCGAGATTCAGCACTGATTGATCGAGAAGATATCATTTTGTGGAGACGACGATATTTAAGGGCAATCAAGCAGCACAGAGAAGAAGGCAGGTGTATTATTTACATTGATGAAACTTGGATTAATGCAGGCCATTCAAAAATTAAGTTATAGCATGATACTAGCCATCAAGCCTTTTCAAGGAATTTGACAACAGGAGTGAAGGCTGCATCGGGAAAAGGAGGCAGATTAATAATAACCCATGCAGGAAATGAAAATGGTTTTGTTGAAGGTGCCCTTGATATATTCAGAGCAAAGAAAGATACAGGCGATTATCACGACGAGATGAATGGTAATCATTTTGAAAATTGGTTTAAATGTCAGCTTCTTCCAAATATTCCTCACAATAGTGTCATTATTATGGATAATGCGCCTTACCATTCAGTTAAACTGGAGAAAATTCCGACCACTTCATGGAAAAAATCTGATATTCAGTCATGGCTCAGTTCGAAAGGACTGCAGTGGAGCGCCGAGAATGTAAATTCAGTCAAACATCAATTTGATAGATACAGGATAGATTCCTTAGCATCCATTAATGGTCACACAATATTAAGACTACCTCCTTACCATTGCGAACTAAAGCCTATCGAGCAGGTGTGGAGTCAGTTGAAAGGATATGTAGCGGCTGAAAATCGCACTTTCAAGTTGAGCGACATTGAAACACTTGCCCACACAGCTGTCACAAAAATATCAGCGCAACATTGGACAAATTATGTGGCACACATAAAAGTAGAAGAAAGTAGAAGAAAAACTATGGAATATTGATGGTCTCGTCGATAAAGCTGTTGAAAAGGTCATCATACACTTGAATAATAACTCAAGTACTTCTGATTCAGATGAAGAACTGAGCGGCGAAGAGTAACAAGATGATTTTTTTTTTAAAACAGTCCTTGTCAGGACTAACAAATAATAAGAAAGAGGAATCAATTCGTTTTTCAAAAATTACTTTGTGTTAATAAAAAACATATAAAAGCTAATAATTAAAAAATTAAAATAAAATAAAAAATAACATTTTTTTTAAAGAGACCAACTCTAAGGCAATTAAAAAAATCAATATTTAAAACAATATTATTTAATTTCTATAAAGCTCATTCTCTGCAATTCATTAATGATAACTTTATAATAACAATGATCATAATTAAAATAAATTATTAAGAACTTATTTATAAAGAGACCAACTCTAAGGCAATTAAAAAAATCAATATTTAAAACAATATTATTTAATTTCTATAAAGCTCATTCTCTGCAATTCATTAATGATAACTTTATAATAACTTTTATTAAATATTTTCAATAATATTATGCAGTATTTAACATTGAAATTAACAAATAGTATAGATCCTAAATATTTAAAAAATAAACCACTGGCTCCCTTGCAATTAACGGATTAAATCTAAGCTGTTAGCTTCCCCATATGAGTTTAAGTCAGCCCACCGCGTAGGAATACTTTTTTCCCTTCTGTGATGCGGCGCTTATAATGCTTGGAAGTTAGTGTGTCGCCTTTCATAGGTGATGAAGTGCTTGTTTATCTAGGCCGAGCACAAGACGTACGATACCGTTTTGTTTAGTTGCCTAGGGGAGTATGGAAAAATAACAATAGGGGCGAATTCTCGTTGCTACGACGTCCAAAGAAAAAGGGGTATCTCAGCGACTCGGCAAGAGAACAAAACATGAGAACCTGGTTTTTGCAAGATTTAATAAGATAAGTCAAGCAGCTCCAATCTTAGTGATAAAGTGGAATATAATATTTCAGGATTCCGGATAGAATTTGAAATGAATATATATATATATATTCTGAGTTTCTCATTCATAGATATCCGATAGTGTTATTTGAAGTCAAGGATGTCTAAGCATAATGGAACATCGTCCGCCATCTTTGGAATCTTTAAGATGCCGACGGTAACGCATATGTTTATAAAAGCCGGGATTTAATTAGGAGGATACATTCCCAGTAGACAAATATTTTCTTGGAAAAGAAGACGTCCAGTAAGTGACTTTTATTTATTTGTAAACACAAAGACTAGATCGATACAGACAACACGAGATACTACGTAGATAGCTAAGTGCAAGACAAGAATACAAATCGTCGATTAAAGAAAGAACTTTAATAGCTTAGTATCTGAATCCAGAGAAGAATCAAAGTTGCAATAATATTTGTAGATGTATTTACAGGCTGCAGGATTGATATGAACTTTTACTTAATTAGAAGAAGCTAATAGGACATTATTATGATTCGCAAGAGTTAGTTATATAACTTCAAAGTTAAAATACATTAACTAGGTTTATTTAGCGAATACGTTTACCTTTTGTGAATTGTAGTTCAACAACCTATTGAAATACAATTTTTTTGTTAAGTGTCATAAGCTTATTTGAGTTTATTTTCTTCCGTAAAAGATGGATAGGAATAATATGTATATACATAACTAATCCTAGATAATCTACTCTGCTCCATATATATAAGTACTTGATCTATACACAACATATAATATTTATTTTTCACGAAAACATTAATTTTAAACAATTTGTTTATTTTTCGTTATTAGCGGGGAACATTTGATAAGGATAATTTGAAAGATACTGGAAATAATTTGCTTAAGTATTTATGGGTCTAGGCAATTTGCCAGGGTCTTGATTTGTATGTAATATTAATTCTTATGTGAGATAAAATAACTTATTTGTCATGAAATGTTTTGACTTCTATTTAAGTCATACTTTGTTATTAGGTGAAGTCATTTTTAAATATATTTAATAAAAACCCTTAACTGTGCTCATATTCCCCCGACTTCCATTACCCATCGATGCGGGTTCCTGTACGTGGTGAGGGGACCACCCATGCAGGGTTCTCTTTTCCATGGTCTCCATGGGTCCTAAACGCCCGCCCCCGAATCTAAGGTAGAAGGTATCGTGCCGATGGATGTGTGGCACTACGGGGTAAATTAGTGTCACGAACGATCCCTGTGGGCTGCCTGGCGACACCCACAGTATTTAAACTGCCTTCAGACAGTGCCTTCCAGGCAGGTATGGCGATAGCTGCCTGGTGACCGTTTATCTTCCCCAGCTAATCCTGTTTTGTAGGGATTCTTCTTTATTTCCTTCATTGGGAAGCAATTCCCACACCGTTGATGTTAACTCTCTCCCTTGTCTTACCAGTCCGACCTTTCTCATCATGCACTCCTTAATCCCTGAGACACCTTTGTCCAAACTGTCCCCTTATCTCTAAGGCACTTTTAGGAGTAACTTCCTGTATCCAGTATGTCAAGAAACTCCAGTCTGGCGATTTGTTGATCCAGCTGCCTTCGAAAGCTGTCGGCAACTTGACGACTCTGTGAGATACTTCGGTATCTGTCAGTAAGCACAAGACTTTGAACTTTAGTTGCGGCGTCATCCGTGAACCTGATCTCGACGGTTTAAATGGTGCTGACCTTCTCGAAGGCTTCTCTTCGCAGGATGTGACTGCTGTCCGACTGCTGTCCATCGTGATAATAAGGAGGTACCCATTCGTACCATTTTCCTTACTTTTAACTTCTCCACACTGCCAACGAGTGTTACAGCTGCCTATTTACGCTGTCCTGTACGTACTTACATCCCCAACCCCTTGCGTTGTTTTAAATGCCAGCGTTATGGTCATGGCTCTGCAGCTTGTCGTGGCAAATCCTCCTGCCCTAAGTGTGGTGAGCTTTCCCACGAGTCTGCACCGTGCACTTTGCCTCTGTAGTGTGTCAATTATTCGGGTGACCATCCTTCCTACTCTCGATCTTGTCCTCGCTGGAAAGAGGAGAAAGAGATTCAGACCATCCGTGTGAAATACTCTCTTTCTTATCCCGAAGCCAGGAAGATGCTTCCTGCTGCGACTTTTTCTTTTGCTGTGAAATCCAAAAAGACGTCCTCGATCTCTTGTCAAACTAACATCACTTGTCCTCCTCACGAGTCTTTTTCTGCCATCTTTCAAACCATTGCCACTCCTATAACAACAGTTTTGTCGCAATCCACACAATCTACTTCACAATCCACCATGTTGTCCTTGCCGGTATCTTGAAGCCCCTCTATTACCCCAGCCGGTCTCAACTTCACACAGAAACGGCCCTCCGTATCTCCACACAAACCTTTTATTCACTCCACTTCGCTCCACTTCACGTTTTCACATTCTCGTGGCCGTCGGTTTTATGAAGATGATATGGAGGACCCCTCCAAATTCCCTACTTTTAGGGCACCATCGCCTCCACTTTGAGTTTTAGTTTTTAACTTTTTTTACTTTTTAATAGTCTTATTGTATTGGAATTGTCGAGGACTTCGCTCCAACCTGAAGGATGTTAAAGCCCTCCTTTCCACACATCATCCGGTCTGTATGTGTCTGCAAGAAACTTTTCTTACAGGGAGCGACACCTGTTCTCTTCCTGGCTATTCTATGCTAAGTAAACAGCGGACCGATAGAAGCGGAGGAGGCGTTTGTCTCTTTATCCGACAAGACCCTCCATCCTCCCCTGTCTCACTTACGACTACTTTGGAAGCTGTTGTTGCTCGCTTTCCACTAGCCGCTTTTTACTATCTGTAGCTTGTATCTTTCCCCCACAGCCCCTGTTTCGCCTACAGATATTGCTCATCTTCTAGATCAATTATCGATTCCGTTTCTCTTAGTTGGAGACTTCAACGCTCATTCTCCTGTCCGGGGTTCTTCATCCACCAATCCTAGAGGTTCTGTTATTGAAGATCTTTTAGTTCGGCGTAATCTTTGTATCTTTAACACAGGTGCCGCAACTCAAATCACATCCTCGCCAATATCGTTCTCTGTTCTTGATTTAGCAATAGGTTTTGCTTCGCACTTCCGCTATTTCTCACGGGATGTTATCAACGACCCTGGTGGCAGTGACCATTTCCCAATCATTCTCAAAGAGCTACCTCGTTCTGCTGTTTCATCACCCTGTCGTCCTTGATGGAAATTTGACTCTGCTGATTGGATAAATTTTACTAGCCGCTGTAATCTGGAGGCCATTGATCTTTCGGCTGCCATTGATCAACTTATTGACGAGATCACTCATACCATTATTTGTGATGTCAGAGCAACAATTCCACAAACATCTGGACGATTCCCTCTGCATCCCAAACCTTGGTGGACTCCTGACGGTACTTCTGCACAGAAAATTAAACAGAAAGTCTGGAACATTTTCAGACGTTATCCTACTTCTACCAATCTTTTAGCTTTTAAAAACATCGCGCTTCTGCTCGTCGTATCCGCCGCGTTAGTCAGAGACTTGGCAACGTTTTCTATAATCGATAACGTGTACATTTGTCTTCAAAGACCCTCTGGGATAACATTCGTAAGATGCACGGAAAATATACATCTCAATCTTTGCACATTCTGAAAGGAGAAGGAAATGAAATAGCTACTATCTCCGAACAAGCCTTGGACGAGCTTTTGCGCGGAATTCCAGCCCTGCATTCTTACCTCCTACTTTTCAAACGATTAAAGACGGTGCTGAAGCTATTCCTGTAAAGTTTTTTTCTTCCAACAGAGAACCGTATAATCTCTCTTTTAGTGGACAGGAATTATTCTTTGCTGTAGACACCAGCAAAAATACCGCTTGCGGCCGTGATGGAATTCATTACGTGATGTTGCGTCAATTTCGTCACATTTTTGTCGCTGAATGTTCTTCTGTCCATCTTTAATAAAATCTGGTTAGAACATTTATTTCCTGATAGTTGGCGTCGAGCTATAGTCATTCCTTTTGCTAAACGTGGTAAAGACGTCAGTGATCCCAATAATTATCGCTCCATTGCCCTCACTAGCTGTTTGTATAAGACACTTGAACGCATGGTAAATCGACGCCTTCAATGATATTTTGAAGCTACCACAGTGTGGATTCCGCCAACATCGCTCTACGGTTGACCATCTTGTACGTTTGGAAGATGCTATTCGCACTGCATTTGTTAATGGAGAACACCTAATCTCCATCTTCTTTGACTTGGAGAAGGCATATGATCGCACATGGAAATTTGACATTTTGCAAGATCTTCATTATTATGGCCTTCATGGTCACATGCCTATTTTCATTCGCAATTATCTTGCGAATCGTACCGTTCAAGTATCTTTCTAGGATCTACGCTCTCTACATGTTATCCTCAAGAACTCAGGGCTGTGTTATGAGCGTTATCCTTTATTCCGTAAACATTAATGGCATCACCTCTGTTTTGCCTTCGTCTGTCCTCCACTCTTTATATGTTGACGACTTACAGATTTCTTGCCGTTCTGCTAATTACGTCTGATTGAAAGACAACTGCAGTTAGCTCTGCATCAGTTGCAGACGTGGAGTGTTTCTAGTAGTTTACTTTCTACCAATCCAAGACTGTATGTGTCCATTTTACTCTCCGTCAGGGAAATTTTCCTGATCTCAAGCTGACTCTTGTTGGCGTCACACTTCCATGTCTTTTTCAACATAAATTTTATGGCCTCATTTTTGATAGGAAATTGACGTTTAAGGATTACATACTTGACCTTCGGAATCGGTATCTTTTAAAACTTAATTGTATCAAAGTGCTTTTGCATTGCAAATGAGGTGGTGATCGCTTGGCCTTGTTGCGCATTTACGAAGCCCTTATTCGTAAATTGGATTACGGCTGCATTGTATATGGCTCTGCACGGCCATCTGTACTTCGAACACTTGATCCTGTTCACCATCAGGCCCTCCGTTTCTGCCTCGGTGCTTTCCGTACTTCACCGATGCTTAGCTTGTACATAGAGGCTCTGGAATCGTCCCTGCACTTTCTTAGACAAGTTTTGTCTCTCCAATATTTAGTCCTATTTCTTCAATTCCACATAACCTTGCTGTTCAATGTGTCAGTCGTCCCCGTCAACGACGTCTTTTCACCAATCGTCCTTCCATTACCTCACCGTTTGGACATCGAGTGATGACTTGGCTCACTACACTACATCTCACTGACCTTCACAGTGCCACTCTACTTACTTTACCATTAACACATTGGAAATATTGTTACGTGGCGTTTTTTCCTTCTCTATTCCCCCCTAGAGGTGGACTCTTCCTGAACCCGTTGCCCGGTTTCTTCATCACTTCTAAGGATAGTTGACCGTTCCAGAGATGATGTCGAGGCCGGACTCCAGGATATAATGGGGAGTTCCACCTTTGTAAGTCAATCAGTGTTTGGCCACAGCCGGCCACGGGAAGAAGTTACTTCCTGCAGAAGGATTGTTAGAGTGCGTGCCTGGGCAGAGGCCCAAAGTGATTAGCGAAGTACGAAGTGACAGTGAAGTTGGAACGGCAAAACCTGCCGCTTAACAAAGAAGTCACCAGGAGTAAGAAGAACGAAGCTATCTACGAGGACGGCCAGAACGCTTTCCCCGCTTGGAAGCCTAGAAGCCCGACGAACGGAAGACACGTTGTCGGCGAACGAAGGCAACTGCCGAAGCTAAGTTCAGCGGGAGTTGCCAAGCCCTCTCCCCGCTAGATAACGCTTGAAGCCCGGCCAACGGAAGCGACGTTGCCTGCAAACAAAGAGGGTTATTGAAGCCACCTCGAGTACGGTGTTTCAAGTCTGGTTCCCCGCGGTCGAGACGAACGAAGTCCCGCCAGCTTCCCCGAGCTTTGCCGGTGAAGAGGCCGAAGACGTCTTGCGAAGCCAGCAAGCCCGCCCTTCTCGCCAACCAGTATCCGAGGTCCGGCCGACGCATGCAGTGAAGTCGACGCCGACCCCTCACAAGACCCCACTCACCCGCTCCGCACGATTTTGGCAGATAGCAAAATCGACGGGCAGCAATATCATCTACCCAACTGTGATTTTTCGCTTCGTTCTTTTGCGAAAATCAACATGCCCTCAATAGTCTTTCAGTCGGGATCATCTGTCCCGTCACTCTGATTTCAACATTTTCTATATCGATGGATCTAAAGGTGCAGATTATGTTGGAGCAGCTTTTTAAACTGTGACTTTCAGTAATGCTGTTCCGTTTCTTCTGTGGTATATTTGTTTTCTGCTGAGCTTTATGCCTTTTTTTAACTTTACAGTATTCATTGCAAGAGAAGTTTCCGAAAACACTTATCTATAGTAATTCTAAGAGCGCTTTGCGGGCACTGTGCAATCACACCCTGAAGGTTCACCCTTTTGTTTTATCCATTTTAGATTTTTTTACAGCGTTTTCACCGTTGCAAAATCATTTTCTTCTGGATCCCAGGCCACGAAGGCATTTGTCGGCAATGCCCTCGCTGATTCTCTCGCCAAATCTGCTGCTAGTCGACCACTGCATTGGATCTCCACTCCGCCCTCTGACATCTACGCTCTTATACGTTCTCGTCTCCGATCTGCCTGGCAACATGAATGGAATGATCTTCACGGCAATAAACTTCGTCTTGTCAGTCCTTTACAGTATTATCCTCTCCTACCAATGGACTGTTTCCAACTCGCCAGAAGGATGTTCTTCTGGTACATAACTATTTATGTTCTTCTGGATACTCATAGCTGTTTACTACTGATCGTCCACCTCCCTGTGTTCTACCTCCACCTCCCTGTGCAACGTTGTTTAACCATTCATCATATTTTAATTGACTGTCCTGCTTTTACTCAACATCGTCGACAGTGCTTTTATCCTCTTGTTAAATTTCATGTTCCTTTTCGTATTTCCTTGCTTTTAAATGACAATGATCTTTTACCCATTTCATCAGTTTTACGCTTCATTCTAAATATGTCCTTGCCAATCTCTTGTAATTCTCAGGCTTTTAGTTTTCTTTTATACACTATATCGAATATACTATGATTTACTATCATCTTCCTTTGGACACTACCTGTTCTTTTCTTGTTTTTGTCCTTTTTATCTAGGTAGTTAGTTTTCATTTCATTTTCTAGTCTTTCTTCTCCTTTTTTTCTTTGTTGGCGCAGCTTAGCCACAGCTGCTTTTGGGCCATTAAAACCCAACCGACAATAAGAACAACAACTACTTCCCTTATCATTCCCTTATGCAAATACTCATACGTGATCCATTTACATAATCAGTTCACAAAAATGTATAAAATCGATTTAATTCAAGAAATGATCGCAAGTTTAAATTCACAGACCTGTGATTCTTGCATTTCATTGTATTCCCATTGTCGTAGGGTCAATTTTTGGTTCAATTAGACAAAGTAAGATACAGGTATTCTGGTTACATAGCATGTACTAGAATTTCCAGAAGAATGCCACTGACGACAAAACATACAGCTTTCCAGGTATAAAGATATAATCACGAATAGCTTATCAAATTATACAAACTTCATTCTGTAATGATTTATTATAATAATAATTTTTTTCGTAAATTAATTAATTTACAAATTTTAAAAATCTAATTTTAACAATTAATGAAATTATTAATAGCTTCCATGTATCTCAATACTTAATATAATAAAAAACATGAAGTGCTGACGAAGAATAATGAAGCTAAAGGGGATGGCAAGTGGTAAAACAGGGAGGGGTCTGTCCCATTCTGTCCGTGATCCACTGTTCGAGATGGCCTACATTTGTGTAGATACTAACGTACCCAGGGACGCAATCAACAATCCAAGAGAAAACACCTGTCTGAATGTAGTAACCATCACAATATATCATCAAAGGTCCTCCGGAATCACCCTAAAAACATAAAAGAAATGGAGTTAACAATAATTCTTGCTCGTAATATTCCAATTGACTTTGAAATGCCAGGAACAAATTTAAAGATTTCGCATTTTATCTTGTATATGTATTTATTTTACTTATTTAAATGATATAAGAGAAATACTTCATAATGTGACATACTTTCAAAAACACATCTTTACAAAAATTCCATTTACTAAGGTTTCTAAAGTTTATTAGTAACTATATAAAATACGTTAGCATTGCGGAAACATGACAAAAAGAGCTAATTTACATATTTATAATTTTTGCATTTATTGCTAAAAAGTGATTCTTTTTCCCTTAAAGATATGAACAAAACAATGTGAATGAAATCACGATATTTATGGGAATGACCATATCTCTTTGATTTTAATTCAAAGAAAGGGTGTAGGTGCTCCTGTCTCATCCCCCTCAAATACTAGGCCTATTATAGAGGTCGATTATACATGAACAAAGGCCATAGATATCAGGAAGGAGATAAGAGAAGAACCATTAAGCTACACAAAATATATTTAAGGAGGCAACATGTGCTACTGGGATTCGAAATAATAAAGCGTATCATATTTTTTTTATTAGGCGTAGGGCCGTGGGCACACACCACGTGTGCTTTCATCCTTCTGCAACTATCGCAGTAACCCTACAATGGTCAGAATTAGTGAAGGAATTTTTTGTTTCCAATTTTTCTGTTTGAAATTCTTTCAAATCTTCACATCCTTCAATGCCATAGACAGCGGAAGAGAAAGAGAAGAAGAAGAAGCAGACAAACATAGGAAAGAAAGTAAACATCCAAGCCGACGCGACGCCGGGATTCGAACCCAGATTCCGACGTATCGGCCTCATGGAAGACCGCCGTCTAATCCACTAGGCCACGCCGGCACGGCAAGCGTATCATATGTCAACACTTTTTTTTTATGAAGATACACAATTTTTTAACTAGCAAAACCTGTTCTTGATCTTGTTACTAATTTAGAGTACATTGCACAGTAATATATCCATTAGCGCATTATTTTCCTCAAAATAATCTTTCTTTTTTTGTTTTGTTTTATTTCATTTTTCACTTATATTTTGTCATTGCCCTATAATTTGGCAAATATTTCTGTTCATTTACCCTCTATCCTGGTTTGGTGTTGATAATATTTATTTTAATTGTTCGTATATTTTAGTCTCTAGCCTAATTACCGTCTTTGAGTTCGGGTTTCATAAATGAATCGTATCGTCTACTCCAACAAGCCTAATATCTTCACAAAATATCAGTCCATATACGTTTTACATTTTTATGGATGTTTCTAAATAATAATGCCTAGCCTATACCCCATTTTCATTCAATTAAGTAGGCAGGCCGCGCAATGTTTCAGATCAGCTTAGATCAGATGAGAACATCAGCTCAGATCAGGCAATTTCGTATATATTACATCCGCTCCGCTCAGAATAGAATGCCAGTCAAACATAATTTACATTTCATTTTAATGATTTTATTTTGTTCAATCCCTTGTAAAATATTTATTGACCCAATAACAATGATTTTAATTACCATTTTCATTCAAATTTGCTGATATTTCCTCCCAATGAAATATAATTAGTTTTCTTCAATGAAATATAATAATAATCATTGTTACTACGGTCGTAGAGTACTGGATACTATTCAATCATAATAATAGGCATAGCGTAGCATAAGTCATAAATCCACTTCAAAACATACCATAAAACATCTGACACGGCGTAAAAGTTATGATATTGATATGAAGAAGTACAACGAGGTTTCTTATTGAGGAAAATATTAGAAAAAATCTTATATCTAAAAAGAGAAAATAAGTATGAAAATAATACGTAAAAGAAATAAAGAATTCCACAACTCAAGTTCAATTTTCAGTTCAGATTTCATCTGCTGACGCGTGAATTTTCTTGTGCTAAAGTTAAGTTACCGATGTAATCAGATCAAGACATTGGATCAACATATCTTAAAACAAATGAATGAAGGGTAGAAGTATTTTACAGGAGAATGATGTGTGACGAGCATGATATCTGTATTTTGCTTACAGTAGTCGTTCAAAAAATAAAAATTTCCCATATATCATTACGTAGCGATCGATTTTGTCTGGAACAAACGTTACCAGTCAGGATGTCATCAACTTGAACTCCGAGCAGTTAGTCCAAGATGGCGTCGTTTTGTGATCGCATAAGCGTGACCAAGAAAGGACAAACTTTGCATAGCCAAGCAAGGGGGATTGTGTGTAACGTTTGTAATTCTTTCACTTTTAATTATTATTAGGTATTCGTAACTGTAGAAAATACGAAAACCAGAATGTTTTCGTAATGCTTATAAGATTCAGTTACGGATTTGTGCAAAGGAAATTACGTCATCAAAAGCTCTTCTTTCATGAACAGAAGTGTAGTACAGTAAAAAAAAAAACATAATAAAAAAAGTTGTCCATTGCTTAGAATTTTACAATAGATTGGGCAGATCTTGCTAAAAAATTAGAAAGCATTTCAAGTCTAGACTTTTGATATCCTTTGTTTGAAGTATCTTTCTTTCTTAACTTTTATTTTATTTGTTTCTGTTCCACTAGGAACAACAGCCTACTAACTAAATTGCTGTAGGACTTTCTCGAACAGTTTGGTATGCAAAAGTTTGAAGTGGTAATAGCAACAATTATAAGGAAGTTTCCAACTCAAACTCGTAAATGTAAAAGATAATATATTAAGTGATAAGTAAGAGTGGTAAAACATCATTCTTTCTTTACTAGTGCAGCTTAGCTAAAGATGCTTGTGCGCCATTAAAATAAATCACTCAAACATTTTTTTTTCTTTTATCCAAATATTAGTGTAGATCAATGGGAAGCCAGTTAAATGAAAAGAACTTGAATTCATCAAAAATATATTATGATAACTGTAGAGAATTTATTTTAGTAAATATTATAAAATAAATAATTAAGTATTTACGAAGGCTTGAAATAAAATTTAAGTCTAATTATGTAAATGTCGAAATTTAAATACTGCAACGTCATCATGAGAATGGCCATATAAGAAAGCCCGGAACCTCGTTTCAAAAAAGTATTGGTGAAGGAGCGATTGGCTCGCGTCTTGGCAGGTAGGAGTAGCCAAACGTTTCTGCAGTCGACCGACAAAGCAGTCGACACAACGATGAATACTATTTGGAAACTCCAAAGAAGTTGCCCAGAAGTTATATCAGCATCAAAGGCTGAAAAACGAAGAGTGAAGACAGCAAATGCTTAAACACATCGTGTCAAACTGAGAAGAAAGGTACAATTAGTCAACCAAACTATTGCAGTCACGAAGAGAGGCAATTGCAGTCGGCAACGTGGAAAATTCCGGAGTTCAACTGTTCTAGTCAACGAACGGAATTGTGGAAATAACTCCAATCACCTGATGAGGCAAATGCTCGCTCATATGCTCGCTGAACGGAACCGAAGTTAAGTGAAGAAAGCGTCGTTGTAAATACAACTTGTGAATCTTCATAACGTTGGAAATAGAAGGTCTTCGAGTTGAAGAAAACTTCATTATCAACGGATTTAAATTATGTGCGAAGGAACGAGCGTTAGCTGAAGGATACATATGAAGATTCAAACAACTAGATACTACAAAAGCTGTAAGTAAAGACATTTATTTAGCGAATAAATTCTAAGCTAATTATTCGAGAAGAATTAGTTATTCAAGGAAATTAAATTTAACAGAAAACAACGATTAAAGACTTAAATCAGCACGATAATTAAAAGGTTTAATTGTCGTAATTATCAAGAGGAATATCTAAGAAGTGTTTTTTTAGTGATTCAGTGCAAAATGAATTTGAAATACAGTGATAAATTCAAATTAAATTAAGTGCATATTAATATTTCGTTTCAGTGCTCCAAAGTGATTAGTATGGAAGAAAATATTTTCCTGTCTTCAAGTGTTAATGATTTATATCCAGTTCCAGTTAAGAAGAGGAAAAATAAATATCGAGCTGATATTTATTTTACGAAGAAATCAGCGAATTGAATTCAACGAGTGTGTGAATATTCAACCTGTTTCCAGTTATATACTTTATCCAGAACTATTTCAATAATTAAAGAACTTTTAATTATTTTATTTCTGAATGAAATTCTAAGATATACAATCTTGAATCTCAAGTATTCAAAAAATACTTTTAATAAAAGATATTTCTTTTAAATATTAAGTGTCTTTGTCTTATTGTGTCTTGAAAAAAAAAATCTGCTAAACTTGTCAACTATTCCCTAATAATAACATAGTTGACTAATAGGATATACAATTAGAGAAGGCGAGAACGCTATCAGGTTACAAAAAAAGTGTTATCGAAATTTATTTTTAAGCATCAAATTTATTAAAAAAAATTAGAACATGGAACTTAGATTATACTCACAAAAATATTATATTATATCTCTCTTTCTTGCTTTAATCTACACACTCAATATTCACAAGTGACTTAATGTAGTCAAGATTAGTTATAAACTTAGTTTTAATTCTTGAAGTTAGCGTTTTATTTACTAAAAGTAATTTAATTAATATGACTATCAGATCCCGAATCCTAAACGATGGTAAGAGAATTTTTGATGCCAAAATCTCTGGCTTCTGAAGGGACCTCCGTAGCATTCAAAATGAGATCCATTAACTTTAAATTTGAAGCTAAATCAAGTTTAGCTTACAAGTTTCAGTAACTATCGAACAGCTGAACAGTTCAAATCACGTCGCTGAAAACATGTTACTCTACTTCGATTGAAGATAAAAAGATCAAAGAGAATATATGTATAAGATATATTTACAAGGCATCCAATCGCTGCATTGTATGGATCTCTTGCACATATCATTTCTGGATGAACTACTTTCACATAGAAGAGTTGTCGTCGACAGTCGTCAGTGTCCATAATTTGTAATGTTGCTCCTTTTAATGTATTACTAGGAAACCGAGCTAAAACAAATATTGAAATAAGTTTTGAAGTCACATTCACTTACTAATAGAAAGAAATAAAGAAACATTAATTAACTTATTATCATTTAAAAATCTATTAAAAATCAACACTTATAAAATTACTGTATCTCATGGTGATTCAGGATGAAATATTAACATTTTCAGTCACTGAAGAAAGGGACTATATTTATTAGGTGTTTTAAGAAAACAAAAACCAACATTGATAACATAGTCTTCCAATTTATAGAATCTTATTTTCCAGGTTACTGCAGGCCCATTCAGAGCTTCGGGGATAGAGTCCCAAGATTTGAGATCAACAGCATATAGTTGGAGATTAGTATCTCCCGCTTTTAACATCCCGAAAGAACTCCGCTTCCAATTTCCCAGAGGACTAGATAGGATCCTCTGAGAGAGAAACATTCAAGAAGAAATCTCCGATCTCCAATAAGAATTAACCCAGCTACTGAAAAATCCTTTGTTACAGTAAAACAACTGAAAATAAGGAAATTTCGTTTGTCTTTCATATCCTCGCTGTTACGATGCCTTTTTCTTACACTATGAATTTAGTGAATTCTTCCTTTAACTCTCAAAAACATTTCAAGAACATTTCTCATGATTTCCGAATCATTTATAAGAAATTCAGCGCTTTATAGGGGCTGGGGCGACAATTTCGAAAGGGAGACTAACTTCTTTTAACATATCTTCATAATATTTGCTGTATTAAAGGTAAGTCTGTCCAACTTATATATGGTTGTTCCCTTTAAACCTCAATAGCCCTTTTTCATTTTCTTCTTTACCGGGATTTTCATTGAAACCCCAATAGCCCTTCTTCATATTTTTGGTTATGTGATTTATAGAAAATATTTTGAATGTTTTGTCTTAAGTTAGTGTGTTTTAATCCTGAAATGAGGAAATGCATTACTAATGGTGAGATAGCAATTGATTGACTTTCGTTGTCAACTACATCCTGCTGAGCAGTGTAAAAATGGTTTCTTCAGCTACAGTTTAGTAGAGGAGTACCGTTTACATTATATTTCAAATATCAAATATTTTATAAAATACTCCTACTATCATATTAAAGTTAATTATATAAAGAGAATAACAACTTTAAGAAACATATTTTGAAATATTGATGAAATCAAGAAATTTTCTTTTTCTTTCCTCCGTCTCGTTTTTTTTTTTTTTTTTAAACTTTAGAAAACCTATTATTAAGAAATTAAAAAAATAATCTAACCTTGTGAAAAAAATAAATCAGAAAATAAATAAATCGATTTGACTAAGGCATCGCGAACTTACGTCGTTATAACATTAAAAATGTAGATGCTCTTATTTTTTTAGGGCATAAAAATAAGAAAGCGCAGGCAAATATAATAATAAGAACAATAAGTGAGAGACGAAGGATGTCTCACCATGTCTCATCATTTACCAGGATGTCGTTTTGTATAAAACTTGGTCTCGCCCATTGTTATTATTATTAATATTTACCTGCGCATTCTTATTTATATGCCCTAAAAAAATTCATGGAGGCCGCGTGTAGCGTGCACATGGATTTTCTCGCCATTTGTTCTTTCTGCGAGTTTTTATTGTTTGTTTTAACTTCTGCGGGCACCACATTGGTTCCGATATTTTCTTATAGGATTATAACTTAAACACGAATAAATAATAATAGCACTTTTTTATACTTGACAAAATGTGCTTTGGTTCTTGATCTACCATTTTATCTTTGCTGGGAAACCCAAGTTTTCAATATTTTATATAATAATAATAAAGTAAAATAATATACATACTTTGTGTTACTCCCCATCCTGCTATGACAGCTAATTGTCCTACGTAATTCTGAGTTGTCGAAAGACATATTGGTTGTATTCCGGAGCTGTATACTAAAGGATCCAGTAGCTCTAACAGAGCAAGATCATTTCTGCCAGATTCAAGGGTAAAATCCGTTATAAATATGTTCCTCACTCGATTCCTCACAGACCACCAGAGATATGTAAAACTGTGGAAATTTGCATACACATGCACCACGGAAGGATCGGTACTAGTGGCAAAAAAATAAAAACGAAAACCTTCAATATTTGTTAAAATTCAAATATTTTTTTGGATTTTTAAAAAATTTCTTACTTTCATTTCTGATCGATCGGAAATGAAAGTATTTTGTTTTTATTTATACAGATACATAAAAAGTAAAGTAAATCATAGTGTAATAAAATTAACGTTGAATTTTGGAAATACATTTTTTTGTTTCAGATTGGAAGTAAGAATGTAACTGAAAGTCTAATCTAACTGAAATCTCTTGACATTATAGAAACTCTTATTTCTAATTTAATTTATATGTTTTATATGTTTTACTTTTCTTGTTTTGGTTTCTTGTGTAATTAGTGTAAGAGATTTTATTTTATTTATTTGAAATAAATAAATATTATTGTTATTTTTGAAAGCTTTAAAATGTATTTAAGTAAATTAATATGAAATAAATTTGAATAACGAAACGTAATAATTACGTCAGCGAAGAAAATGAATAAGAAAGGCAACACTGCCTCGATTTGGAGCTGAGATGAGATGACGACATTAAGAGAACAGTAATTAACATTATTAGTGAGAATTGAAGTTATGTTGATTGACAGCCAGAAGGCGCAGCGATCGAGAATCATTACGATGTGGAGAGAATTTGCAAAAGCGTGTTACGTCACCATTGGAAAGCAGTGACGTTCCAGATGGGGAAGCGACTTCAACAAATGGCGTTGCGAAGGGTTGAGCAAAGTTCTGGCGGGATGTTTAAAATGTGCTACGCAGTTAGACTACGAGCTACTGAGAATTTTAATATCAACGAAATCAAGAAACTGTAAGTAGAAATCTTATTCAAAATATTCCATTGAGGGTCTATTGAGCTTTGGATTTTACATTCGGCAAACAGAGTTCTGAAAGTGAAGAAAGTCACGGGAGGACATAATCACAAGAATTTTGAAGTGCGAAGAGAATTACAATTAACTGTTTGATTTAAAGTTATTGTACAAAGTATTATTTCTCAATTATTTATTTGAAGAATTATTCGAAGCTTTATTTAATTTATCGGAACTACTAAAGTGTAGTAGAGGGAACAGATTAGTGAGATTTGTTATAATGGAATCTTCCGCAAGTAGCGAGAAACAATTCAATTATTATTTGTGCTTTAAGTGAAGTGAACTGGTGCGAGTTGTGATTATAGAATTCATAAAGAAGAATTAAATAATGGTGAAAGAGAACTGTTAGTAATTCCTGTACTTCAAGATATTAATGTTAGGAGATACGTTAATGCTGAATGACGTAATAAAGAACTGTGACGTGAGTTCTAATATTCAACAGTGTGCAGCTTAAATATTTCACGCGGGTGAAAAGTCATAATATTATGTCACACATTGTGAAAAGCCAGATAATATTAAATCACACATTGTGAAAAGCCAATTAAAATTATTTAACACAAGTGAATAGCCAAATAAGTATTTCACACAAGTGAAAGGCCATTACCCTGATATAATTGATACCAACGGTATGTATACATGGAAGACTTATTGAAGTGAAGCAAGTTAGTGCTTATAGAAGAACTAATGATAGTCTTAGAAACTTTTAATATTTTAATCCTAAGACAAGTTTTATGAAGCTGATGGAACTATAGAAATAACCCGAACAATAATTACAGGTTTTTCTGTATCAGCCTCATAGTTGCTATATAAAAAAAAAGAATAATAAATCCACTCAATGTTTTTTATCTCAAAACATTAGTAGTACTCAAAACTAGTAGTGCTACAAAACTAGTAGCATTTGATTCCTGTAAACCCTAATAATTTATAATCTAATACTGTTCGGTACAACCCAAAAAAAAGTAATTACAATTAGTAACTGCAACTAGATATTATAATTTATCGCTTCTTCATCTGTATAATGTTACATATTATTATATCAAAAGAGAATCTCTCAGCTTCACTCTGCTAATCTGTCACTGAATTCATCTGTCATTTTTTTCATCATACCATTTTTATTCAACATTTATATCCTGCACCGTTTCTATATAGTATTGGTAATCATTACTTGATAAATTATTGGCAAAGCAATTCTTTGATATCATAGAGAAATATTTAATATATAAACAAGATAGGAGCTGCAATCCCAGTAGCGATCGCGTAATGCCCCATGGCTTCTATGCACAGCGAATGTACGGGTCATGTAAAGGGCAACAGAAAGTTACCCTTTCAGAAGTAATTGAAATAAAGAACTCAATAGAATTTAAGGTTTTTATGTTGTTGAAAATCAACAAAGGAAAAATAAAATAGATATTTCTTGAGTTAAAGAAACAAAGGATGAGAATTTATTTGATACAATTTCGGAAACTTTACAACTTTCAACCCCACAGAAAACACAGAAGCTTCCATAGATTTGGGAGATCCCACTTTAATAAAAATAAATAAATAATTTTATTATGTTTTGCGAATATAAATTTTCTTATTCTTCTACAATCCTACTTCTAAAATGAGTTTCAGTACATCAGTACTCTGCTGTTGGAGAGTGGGTTTTGAGTTAACCAATCAGAAGCTCTCGACATCAGGTGCAAGTGTCCTTATGGCAGTCCGAATCTCAATTATATTTTTTCGTATTAACGTTTCTGCTAAAATTATCAAATGTAAGGGAAAGAAGTCCCTAAGGTGTGCTTTTTGGAAGTCTTCGTAATGCTGAAACCCTAGAAAAACACCCTAGCAAAGGGCTCTGCCAACTGTTCGTAAGCTTTGACAATACAACTTAAGCGGCTCATAAACCAATCATGAATTTCTCGCGATAGCTGACAGACTGAGCCGGGATATAAGGCTTCTCCCTACTGTGAGCTACTTTAACTTCAAGAGGCTTTATATAGACAGCCGATAATCACGTAAGAGTAAATAAAAAAATAAAATTTCATCTCTTTTTTTAATTTTATAATTTTTTGTAACTGGTAAATTTTGTATTTAATTTATGAAAAGTATGAAACTTTTGTAACTTTTACAACTTTTGTTTGTTTTCCATTGTGTGTGTATACGTTGTTAAGGTATCCTAGATGTCATTTCTTTGTAAATTGTGAGCTTTCAAAGAACAGGTGAAAAAAGGGTATTGCGATGCTTAATATAATATTTCATTCCTCTACATTAATGCAGTATAGTCTCTTCATAGTTTCAGTGAAATAGGAGTAAAACTACTATTACAATTCCACAGGCATTGCAATGGAAGAAACGAGAAACGAGCAGATGATTTTTCTCAAAAAAAACAACACGTAAAACTCACAATTTCTAAGGAATAGTTAAATTTTATGATATATTTTACACAACGTATTATCGGAAATCTTTTTCTTATTAATTCTTATTAAGTCTTTAAGTAATTTCAATAGATAAAATTTTCAAATATCATTTTCAAAAAAAAAATAATCCAAAAATTTTCAAAAAAAATATGAGAGAAAATACCCCAATACAGCATAATATAATTTTATTTATTTTTTTGCAAATTCCAAATTTGTAAAGAGGAAATGTTCAATAAATAGATCCACTTAGCTGACGAAAGAATTTTTATAGTTTTCTTTAAGTGTGCTTTTCAAACAAACTAACAGAAAATAGATAAACTTACTTTATAACACAATGAGCTGCTGTTATTATCCAGTTATTGTGCAAGATAGTTCCTCCGCAAAAAGAACCACTTATTTGGCGAACCAAAACCTTATCAAAATAAGAAAGAAAACTGACTTTAGAGTAATGTTTGATATCAATAACTTGCCAAATCTTTCTCACATATATCTTCGCTATGTTCCTTTCATATTAAAAAAACCCAATGAAATCTTCAAAACTTATCATTATTAACTAATGCCATCAATATCAATTAAAAAAAAACATTCTAGCAATTTTTTTCTGTTGAATCCTTGTAAATTTTATTCAGTGTTAATGTTATTAAATTGCAATAGCTGTTAACTAGCATAGTTTGACGATAATTGAAAACGAAATATTCAAAAGAGATTAATATTGGAATATCAGAATACCCATCATCAAACAAAAGGGGCAGATAAATACATGATCTTATTGTCAGCGTCATGAAACTTTGTATCATGTCAAAAAATGGAATCGTGATCCATACGTGCAGTTAGAGGTTGAGCGATGTCGCTAGTGGGTCAGAGTGAAACAGGATAACAGTACGTGAAAATGCGAAACGATTGGATCGGGTATATCTAAAGTGCAGGGATGTTGGAGCAGTTACCAGGAGGAAGTTGTATAAACTTCCGGAGACAGATTCCGGAATGCACAGGCGAATGACAGCACATGAAAAACTGCACATCTGTAGATTGACTATGACTGACAGAACAGCCACAACAATCCAAATCCAAATATTAATCAACCGTCATTGGAATCACAACTATGTGTGGGCTTTCCACTCACTCCTCATCAATACCTGGTACGCTTGCAGTGGACAGGCTTATTGGCGAGAAGAATAGAAGTCTGTGGTTGTCAGTATGAAAGCGAATGAGCAATATTTGGGTAACTGGCAAATGAAGATTTCGAGAAAGGCTTTTGCATAATGTATCCGGCCAAGACACGACATCTAGTCCTGGCCTTTTTGGTGTGAGATGCTATGGGCTCCGGAAAGGACATTGACTGATGCTTCATGCATCCGTCATTCAACATCATCCAATCAAGCCTCATACTTTTCCTCTGTGACATAGAGAATGTATTGTTCCAACAGGCGAACCCACGTCTACATGTATCTCGTGTCTGATTTAACATGTAGGCAGTACGATCGCCTGATGTCTCTCGGTCATCGAGTAGGTCTGGGTGTTTCTCGTTTCCAGTCGCCAGCTATGAATTTAGTCGATTTATCCCTACAAATCGAATACTGAAAGGCATACCTGAAAGGCTCTTCAATATTTTTACTATCGTCGGAGTGCAGACTTGCAAGAGGTTATACCGATACTAGGGCAGATATAGTGTCAAGTTCAGATAATCTGCACTGCATATATCATGGCCTTATTTCATGCCTTTAAAGATCAATTTATTCATATATTGAGTAATGTCAGATATCGTGATTAAAAAAAAAAAACTCACTTTACAGGTAAACATTTTTTTACAGGACAGGACAGACCTCTTCTTAGAGTTGGAGGTATAGGCTTCTAAGAATTTTCGATCCCGTGATGAAATTAGATTTCGGGTAATCAGTTTATCTATTTTCCTTCTGTAACCCATGACATAAACCGGGTCCCCATTATACCGGATCTGGGTTAGCCTAGCTTTGGATTAACCCTAGGATCCATCTAGAGATCCTATCACAATTCACAATTTCTAATGTTCCAAAATACAATGCTACTAAATACTGAACGAAGACCAGTATCGCAATTTTTTCATATGTTTGGATGACAATTTACTTTCACGTTTAATTAATTATCATCCAAATTTCAGCAACTCCACTTTCACTTTCAATTGAATTGCTAAAAATTACTGTGCTAACATTTCCAATACATATTATAAGATTGTACCAAACAGTCGGTACTCGAGATATTCTAAAAATATCAAGTCAGGATTACATGATTTGTAAAGAACTCTGCTTAATTCTTTTGGAATTAAGTCATTTCATATTGTTCAGATAACTTTGTTTGCAAAATTAGACAATGATTTTGTTTGGCTAGACAATCATTTAATAGCAGATTTGGAGATTTAGAATATGCATAATATGGAAGTTTGTAATATGCTGTGAAATGAACTCTTTTTTTCCTTCGTGATTGATTCATTGTATTCATTGTATTTATTCATTTTATTCATTGTGTTTTAATAAAATCCTTACATCTGGATTTAAGGATGTCCTTCCTTTAATTAATTAACTTTAAGAATATTCAATTTCATAAAAACATACAAATAAGTAGAATAGCATACTCCCCTTCTATAGGGAAGTCAGTCGCATCGCATCCTATTAAGTAACTAAGGCTTGCTAATATCATAAGTACCAAGTTAACCACAGAATCGAAGACTAACATTTGTTTTACTTTGCAATGTTATGTAATCTTTGAACTATTTTACCCTCAAAATCTACAATACCAACTGAATGATATCCAACAAACAGTTGTCAATGAATAAATGTACCATAGACCAAAGTTTACTTTATCGTCAGTACTTACCATCCACGGATATTGATTTCTATATAAAAATACTCCACCAACGATTCTTGGTGTTCTGGAAGGCACTCCATACTCTAAGTTAAATAAGTTTAAAAAAAGAATTATATTTTATCAGTTTATCGAATTTATTTTCCGTATTAAGCGACTATTAAAACAAGGTAAGGTAACTTACTCTCATATTTTCCTCCTGTCTTATTCTTAGCAGAACCAACTGCAATAACAAAAAAAGTGGATTAAGATTTAATATCCGAATCATCTGTTGTTTTATCTACTCCATACCAATTTTAATGAAACTATAAGGATTTCTTTATTCTCTTATCCTTCATTTTATAGCATTACTATAAATGATAGTAAATGATCCTATTAGGATTAATTTATCCATCAGAAGAACTGGTGAAAGGATATTAGTGTTTTAGAACAGAATTTATAAATAATTATTAGTCATCACAATGTCCTCTTGTCTGTCACCTTATGAAAAATGTCAGATCACTTCAGTCCAATTTGATTTCATCACTCGTCAATCCTTAAAGCCAAACAACATAACTTCCAGCTCTTCCTTTCATTTCTAAAGTTAGCAAAATATCAAACTTTGCTTATGTTTTAGTCCTGTTAGAAACTGACACAACAGTAAATTTTGTAGAACATGGGATTATTGATTTAAGTAAATTTTGTCTGGAATTTTTCTTTGATGATATCTGAAAACATCTTAGCCTACGCAGACAAACACAAATGATAGATAAAATAATAGATAGATAAAAGAAACAGCATAAAACAAAATCACAAGATACAAAAAACATTACGGGATTGTTTTTACAAACATAAACTTTGGAGGATTTCTTATGAAATTAAGAATAAAACTTTTCTTTTATCTGCATTATAAAAAAAATACACAAAAAAAATCTAGTTTTAGAATCAAACATTGTTTAGCTGGTTAAATAACTCTTTAAATATTAAAATTTTAGTCAAATACCCTTCAATTTACTTTCCCTGAAATTATAAATTTGGTCCAATAATATAACAAAAGTGTTGAATAGTGAAACATTTGAATATGAAATATTAAAGAAACAATAACAAAATTCTAAAGAAAATGATGATTGTCATGTAAATGGAGATAATTGCAGAGCAAGACTTAAGAATTCAAACATTCTTCTCCTATTTCATGTCTGAATGAGTAAGTTTATATGCTGAAGTTCATTTTAAATGCTGATTTTTTTATTTCTGTTTTATTTGGAATGATGTTGTAATAAAAGATGAATGAGACAAAATGAGTTATAAATATCAAAGTAGCGGATACAAACAAAGGATCTCCAGAGTCTAGATGAGAGATTTAGATATTGTCTTAAATCTTTAATGAGTTAAGAATCAGAATCAGTAATTTCATTTATTTTAGTTCGGGAATTTCAGCAATTTGGAATTGTCGTTATAATCTTCAATACTATTATGTTACTATTATTTAACATTCTTGCTGCTCTATATCGTCTTTTATAATTTATTTGAATTTGCTAAATCAGTATAGTTAGATTTTATTTATTTTAATATCATATTAATGTTTACAAGAACATGCAAAATCTTTGTGATATGTTTCTTTGCTATTATAATAAGAAAGCAAGTAAATCTTTCAAAACTTATTATTCTTAAAGTAATGCCATTAATCTCAATCAAAGACACAGTGTTTTAGCATAAAACAGTTTATCATTCTAATCCGTGTGAATGTTATTGGAAGAGCTGTTAACTAGAGTTAGTTTGATACACTAATGGAAATTGAAAATGCAATATCGGGATTAGGTTCATGTTGAATAGCAGGATTTACATTATGAAACATAGTGGCCAGACTAATATATGATCTTGTCATGGAACTAGGGTGAGTTTGTAATTTTTCAGCTAAAATGGTGTGCTTCTACCTTATATCTACTTGCATTGTTGTATTTTTTTCATATTGTTCATATTGGATTATTGTGGAATCATTTTCCCCTTTTTTTAGTTATTAAACAGTTAATTATATGTTTCTGCTTTTATTCTGCTTTCAAAATATCGTATAAGAAGAAAAGATGGCTGTCATATTGGATCATGTAAATTTTTGTTTTCCTGTCCCTGTTATTTTCCATCACAATATTTCAACTGCACTCTTGAGGCACGATATAATGCGAAATAGACTTTAATTTATTACCGAAAGTTATCCTGTTCATCTACTATATAGTATTCCTACATAGTCTTCCTATACTTACCTTTAGTTTACTAACAATATATTTCAAATAAGACAAATTATACAAAAATATGACAAATAAGACAAAAATATTTTTGGATCAGTCTGATCAGTATAGCTTAAAATATATAAATACATACCTATTGATAACATATATTAATGTAAATTGGCCCTACTGACATCATATGTAGAGGATACACTTTGTGGAATAATAAGCACAAAACTATAGAAATGACATCTGGATATAATTTATTCGTCCTATATATCAAAATAACATATTACGCGCGCGCATATTTGTTTAAGTGTGTGTTTCAGTGAATTTATTTGGTTGTTTGTTAACAATGCCGAGAATGTTATTTATTGTTATCAGCCCCTGTCGTCAGCGACAGCATTGGTCTAAACCAGTACATTTTTTGACAATTTAAATAACGCTTAAAATAGTCGAGGATTTTTAAAAAAAAATTCTATGCAATATAAATAATCAAGAGAGTCAGGGTTGGGCTGACGAGTCCGTAGAAGGACGAAACGGCCGTACCCAACTCCTCTCCTAATAATTGAATCGGAAAGGCAATTTTCCAATTGATTCAGGTGCTGTTCTTTTGTTTCTTGTCTTTTTGTTTCTCAATTCTTTGCACAGCATGTTAAATTTTGGGCTTCTTTTCTGCCTTATTTTCATAAATAATCATAGTTAATTAGAAAAAGCTTAAAAATATTAATATTATTTAAATAATTTAACTTGTGTAGCATATCAATAGATGAAATAAATTATCGAGGAATGAAATGGCGGAGCATTGAATAAAGTAACAAAGAATGACAACACATTTTTTTATGAAAACTGTACTGAATGTGAAAATAATATTTATGTTTTTGACAATATTAATGTGATATATGATAAAACGCTTTTAATAAAGAACGATGTTTGTGTTCACCAATAGAGATCACTAAAACCGTTTGAGTATTGCGCTTTTATCGTCGGAAACATCGTGAGGGAAATTGATGAACGATATCTTGATGAATTTGGATGTTGGAGCGGAACGGCACAGATGACGGAATAAAGTAATGAAACAATAGACTTAGCAAATATTGGTGTGTGTTATGATATAGGCCTATGGGGAAGTTTTATCGAGGTGCACAAAGGAAATATAAAACTGAAGTAGACTTAAGTGAAGACAATAAAGTTTATACAGGGTGATTCACGAAGATATGCAGAAACTTCTGGAGCTCATTCTACATGTAAAAGTAAAGAAAAAAGGTTATATAAACATAGGCCCGGAAATGCTTCTGTAGCGAGTTACGGCTAGCGAAAGATTTCGCCCATAATTTAGTACCCTGGGTGAAATGAAGACTTGCTGGAAGTCTGGGAAGGTAAATTAAGGGGGGAAATCAGTGGTTTCTTATGGTTATTGACCTGAAAACTCGAATGAAACATATCGCAGAACTGTATCTCCCTGTGTTTGTAAACGTATCCGACGTGGAACCTACGTGTATCCAGACAAGGTAGGAAGTCAATTACATTTTTTCACACGTGCCGAATTCATCTGTGAACCAGCTAGAATTAATCATCTTTTTACCGTGACATTAAAGTTGACTAAATAGTAAACGATCGAATAAGGGCATCCAACAATTGTCAGATTAAAAGGCTTTATCATCAGATGTTGACAAGTTAAGAAGGATAAAAGAACTTTAGTAGTATCAAGTAATAACTTAAGTTTCATGACTTATTTAAGTAATATTTAAATGAAATATCAGCTTAAGAGTTTTAAAGAAGTTTTTGTATTAAATACTTGAAGTAATGGAACATGAAAAATGTTTAGTGATAAATTGTTATCAGAGTTTAAATATTTGGAAAACATAATTTCATGTTATAACGATGAGGCAAACCTGATATCAAACGTACAGACATATAACAGAATGAATAGAATAATTAGAAGAAGATTTGGAAAGCAAATGGAAACGCTACTAAGATTACACAACAATACAGCCAAAGCAGCAATTAAATATGGGAGTGAAACCTGGATATTGAAACAAAGAAACAAACAAAGATTGGAAACTGCACAAATGAAATTTTTAAGACCTTTATTAGGGTTTACACGTTTCGACCAAAAGAAAAATAATGATATCAGAGTACAACTTAAAACTCCAAATATAATTCAAGAAATTCAAAATTATCAAAAAAAATTGGCTTAACCATGTAGAAAGAATGTCCAATGATAAGATTCCAAATTTAATTTTGAGATATAAACCCAAAGGAAAAAGAGACGGAGGACGTCCAAGAACAAGATGGAGAGATCAAAATCATCTTCAGAGTTTAGGAACAGACAATCATGTCTAAATTTAAAATGTTCAAGACAAGACAAGATAAATTGTTAATTGAATTCTGTTGTAAGTGAAATATTTCTAACTGAATAATTCCGTAAATTATTGTACGTATTAATTATCAACTAAGTATGTAATAGTACTGATTTCTGAGTACAGGTTTTTAAAGTATATTCCTTAGTATACGGAATTATAAGAACTCTGTGTTGCATTTTGAATAAGTATTAGAAATGGGGAAAATCTATCGCAAGAAATAGAAACTAACATATAATGTTGATAGGTAATTTTCATTAGTTAGAAAGCAAGTAGGAATTCATTATCTTGCGAATTGATTTAAATTTGATTTAATTTAGAATATCAATACATCTAATGTTATTCGAAGGATACTGGAAATAATTTGCTTAAGTATTTATGGGTCTAGGCAATTTGCCAGTGTCTTGATTTGCATATAATATTAAATTATTTTTATGTCAGATAAAATAACTTATTTGTCATGAAATGTTTTGACTTCTATTTGAGTCATACTTTGTTATTAGGTGAAGTCATTTTTAAATATATTTAATAAAAACCCTTAACTGTGCTTATATTCCCCCGACTTCCCTTATCGCAAATAGTCATACATGATCCATTTACGTAGTCAGTTTATAAAATTGTGTAAAATCACTTGATTTAATTCAAGAAATGATCGAAAATTTAAGTTCACAGACCAGTGATTCTTACTTGCGATTTCGTTGCACATTTCATTGTATTTCCATTGATGGAGGGTCACTTTTTAATTCAATTAGACAAAGTAAAATACGGGTGTTCTAGTTATATAACATTTACTAGAATTTCTAGAAGAATATCACTGACAACAATACATACAGTTTTCCAGGCATAAAGCATATAATCACGAGTAGCTTACCAAATTACACAAACTCCATTTTGTAATGTTTTATTATAATAATTATTTTTTTCGTAAATTAATTAATTTACAAATTTTAAGAGAATAATTTTAACAATTAATGAAATTATTTATAGCTTTCTTGTATAATGTAATAAAAAACATGAAGAGGTGATGAAGAATAATAAAGCTACAGGGGATGACAAGTGGTAAAACAGGGAGGGGTCTGTCCCATTGTTTTCCTGATCCACTGTTCGAGATGTCCTACATTTGTGTAGAGACCAATGAACCCAGGAACGCAAGTTCCAACAATCCAAGAGAAAACACCCGTCTGAATATAGTAACCACTACAATATATCATCAAAGGTCCTCCAGAATCACCCTAAAAACATCCAAAAAAATGGAGTTAACAATAATTTCTTGCTCATAATATTCCAATTGACTTTGAAATTCCAGGAACTTAAAACAAATTAAAGATTTTGCATTTTATCTTGAATATTTATTTATTTTACTTATTTAAACACATCTCTACAAAAAATTGCATTTACTAAGGTTTCAATTTCTAGAGTTTATTAGTAACTATATAAAATACATGAGCATTACGGAAACATGACAAAAACAGCTAATTTACATATTTATATTTTTTGAATTTATTGCTAAAAAGTGATTCTTTTTCCCTTAAAGGTATATCGATCAAAAGCAATGAACAAAAATATCGAAACCACTATATTTTTGTGAATGATCCTATCTGTTTGATTTTAATTCAAACAAAGGGTGAAGGTCCTCCTGTCTCATCCCCCTCAATACTAGGCCTATTATACAGGTCGATTATACATGAACAAAGGCCATAGACATCAGGAAGCATGTGCTATTGGTATTCGAAATAGTAAAGCGTATCATTTTTTTTTATTGGGCGTAGGGCCATGGGCACACCCCACGTGTGCTTTCAGGATCGTTACACGTCAAGTTATCCAGGCCATGACACCCTATATCTAGTTGAATACTGAGATTTTGTGTACTGCTTTTATACTTAATTTCATGAACTTTTGCCAATTTTTATTGCATTATATACATTCTGTTGGTAGTAATTGCAGAAATGTAATTGCAGAATAGCTATGTTAGGCCTACGGTGTCTAGCTTTGGCGGTCGGTGATGGTGAGTTTTCAGTTTGAAAATATGGGTTTTACCTGGTTTACTTATAACAGGTCTCACCTGTTATAAGTGAGATTTACTGCTTACAGAGTTGTGACTAAAGCAAGGGATAACTTGAATTTACGAATTAAATATGCATTGACAAAGTAATAATTTTTGAATATTTCATTTACGCGATTCGAAAAAGAGTACCAACTTTGCGATTTTTTTCTAAGCTCAGGAGCAAAACACCCTCTTGATTTTTTTTATCAGTTACCTTAGACCTTTTTTAGACTTGGGTTAAAATCTCAAATTTTTAAATATTGTCCCACATGGCCATTTAAATTTTTTCCTAAATGCTTACATGTTGTCTATTACTACAAAACTATTAGTCCTAGACTATTTTCGTTGAAATTTTTGGATTCAGCATAAAAAAATACATGGGGAAAACAAATTTGGTTCCATTTGATTGATTAGCAGATGAGATATTCAAGGAAATACGTCAAAAAAAGGGGCGTGGCACAAAAAAAAAAAACTTCAAAAATTTATATCTCGGCAAATATTTGACCTAAAAATCGCATATTTTGCAGAATGTCTTATCTTATGACTATATATATGCAAATAAATTTTCATAAAAATCTGTGATGGTATGGTGAACTCATCGGGTGATTTGATGTGGAATGACCCTGCTGTAGGACTTCCCCAACAGTTTGATATGCAAAAGTTTGAAGTGATAATAGCAACAATTACAAGGAAGTTTCCAACTGAAACTCGCAAATGTAAAAGATAATCTGTTAAGTGATAATTAAGATTGGTAAAACATCATTCTTTCTTTACTGGTGCAGCTTAGCCAAATGCTTAGCCAAATGCTTAGCCAAATGCTTGTGCGCTATTAAAATAAATCAAACAAACATTTTTCTTTTATCCAAATATCGCTGTAGATCAATGGAAAGCCAGTTTAATGAAAGGAACTTTCAAGTTTCTGTTTTCCTTCCCCAAAAATTTATTACGACAACATAGTTCAGTAATAGGATATACAATTAGAGAAGGCGAGAACGCTATCAGGTTACAAAATATTGCTATCGAAATTTATTTTTAAGCATCAAATTTATTAAAAAAAAAATAGAACATCGAACTAAGATTCCACTCACAAAAATATTATATATCCCTTTCTCTCTTTCTCGCATTAATCTACACATTCAATATTCACAAGTGACTTAATGTAGTCAAGATTAGTGTGAAGCTGTCATATAAATATTTTATAAACTTCGTTTTTGTTTGTTTAATTTTGGAGTTAGCATTTTATTACTAAAAGTAATTTAATTAAAATTACTATCAGATCCCGAATCCTAAACGATGGTAAGTGAATTTTTGATGCCAATATCTCTGGCTTCTGAAGGGGCCTCCGTAGCATTCAAATTGAGATCCATTAACTTTAAATTTGAAGTTAAATCGCAAGCTTTCAGTAACTATCGAACAGCCTGTGTTCAAATCATGACGCTAAAAACATGTTACTCTACTTCGATTGAAGATAAAAAGATCAAAGAGAATATACGTAGAAAGAAGTAAGATATACTTACATTGCATGCTACCGTTAAATTGTATGGGTCTCTTGCACATATCATTTCTGGATGAACTACTTTCATATGTAAGAGTTCTTTTTGACAGTCGTCGTTGTTTATAATTCGTAATGTCGCTCCTTTTAATTTATTATTAGGAAGAGCTAAAACAAATATTGAAATAAGTTTTGAAGTCACAATCATTTACTAATAGAAAGAAGTAATGATACATTAATTTACTTATTATTTAAAAATCCATTGAAATCAACACTATTAAAATTATTGTATCTCATGGTGATTCAGGATGAAATATTAACATTTTCAATCGCTGAAGAAAGGACTGAATTTATTAGGTGTTTTAAGAAAACAAAAACAAACGTTGATAACATAGTCTTCCAATTTATAGAATCTCTTTTTCCAGGTTACTGTAAGCCCATTCAGAGCTTCGGGGATAGAGTCCCAAGATTTGAGATCAACAGCATATAGTTGGGGATTAGTATCTCCCGCTTTTAACATCCCGAAAGAACTGAGCTTCCAATTTCCCAGAGGACTAGATAGGATCCTCTGAGAGAGAAACATTCAAGAAGAAATCTCCGATCTCCAATAAGAATTAACCCAGCTACTGAAAAATCCTTTATTACAGTAAAACAACTGAAAATAAGGAAATATCGTTTAATATCCTCGCTATGCTACGATGCCTTTTTCTTAATTCATAGTGTGACTCTCAAAAACATTTCAAGAACATTTCTCATGATTTCCGAATCATTTATAAGAAATTCAGCGCTTTGTAGGGGCTGGGACGACAATTTCGAAAATAAGACGTACTTCTATTAACATATCTTCGTAATATTTGCTGTAATAAAGGTCTGTCCGTCCAATTTATGTATGATTGTTCCCTTTAACCTCAATAGCCCTTTCTCATTTTTTTGGTTATGTGATTTATAGAAAGTATTTAGAATGTCTCGTCTAAGTTAGTGTGTTTCAATCCTGAAATGCATTACTAATGGTGAGATAGCATTTGATGGCTTTCGTTGTCCACTACATCCTGCTTAGCAGTGTATAGTTCAAATGGTTTCTTCAGCTACAGTTTTGAAAAGGAGCACCGATTACATTATATATCAAATATTAAATATTTTACCAAATAGTCCTACTATCATAAGAGGGTTGTTAATAAAGTAGTGGCAATATTGATACAACGCAATATTTAATGAACTAACACGTTCAAATTGCATTACATTCCTTCAATGTAGTCACCCGCAAATTCTACAACCTATTGCCAAATCTCTGGAAGCCTTAGGGGACCGTTGGCAAGGCGTTCTCTATTGATGTCGGCGACGGAGCGCTCTAATGCGCGGAGTACAGATGCCACGTGAGGAAATCGGCGGCCTCGGAGGGGTTGCTTCATCTTCGGAAACAGGTCGAAGTCACAAGGACTCATGTCTCGTGAGTACGGAGGGTGTCCCAGTACCTCCCGATGCCACCGTTGCATTGAGAGCTGGACATTGTGTACGACATGGCAACGTGCGTTGTCATGCAACACGATAGGGTGATCGTCTCGCAAGAAATGTTTCTTTCCTACATCTGGTTTTTTTTTTTTTAAAACTTTAGAAAACCTATTATTAAAAAATTAAAAAAAAAATCTAACCTTCTGAAAAAAATAAAACACAAAATAAATAAGTCGATTTGACTAAGGTAACGCGAACTTACGTCGTTATAACAGTAAAAATGTAGATGCTTTTAATAAATTGTAAAGTTAGAAATGTAAATGAAACCATCTAAATTTAGATATTTAATATGAAATAACAATTATTACTGGAATTTTAAGTTTTACTGAAAATTAAAATACGAAAATTTTTTTATTTTTAAGTAAATATTTTTCCTTTTTGCCAATAATAGAAGGAATAATGGTTAAAAGTTCTTAATGATTTATAGTAATTATATCCTACAATTCAAGGAAATTATAACCTAATTGGAAAATTATGTTTTATCTGTTCAGAAATTATATAATAGTAATTATAAAGAATTATAAAATATGTATCTGCAACAACAATAGGTGTTAAAATTGTATGAATTAAAAGAAATACTAAAAACACACCAGATTGCATATCTATTTTTTCAAAAATTGTTCTTAAATGCATTGTTTTAAAATTTTTGGTGTATTTTTAGTATTTAATAAAATAATCTTTAACGTGCGTAAAAATTTATAACATAATAGAAATTAAGCCCAACGCACTAGACTAAAAATTACAAAATACAAAATAAAAAGAGCTCACGCTATCGATTTCATCAGCACTTTCGCTGATTTATTCAGGCGACATTACAAGATAAATAACATTACAAAAATTCAGTTTTTATATAAAAATTAGACGAAGACTAGGTGATATTTAAATAACGGTGAAGTCCAACTATTGCTGTCAGGGAGGAGTGCATAAGAGTCTCGGAGCAAGTTATTTTATTGTCCATGGTTGGTTTATTGTG
>JAFIDM010002131.1:13807313-13841706 GCA_023159025.1 Thereuonema tuberculata
ATTAGCCTTGTCGAAGGAAAGACGGATAATAAACTTTCCGAAAATTTCCGCTTATCTTTATTTGATAAATTATATAAGAAGGTAGGAAGATGATATTATAAAACAGTCTATCATTCCAATCCGTGTGAATGTTATTGGAAGAGGTGTTAACTAGAGTTAGTTTGATACACTAATGGAAAATGCAATATCGGGACGAGGTTCATATTGAATAGCAGGATGTACATTACGAAACATAATTGTCAGACTAATATCTGATCTTGTCATGGAACTAGTGTGTTCGAGTTCGTAATTTTACAGGTAATATGGTGTGCTTCTACTTAATATCTACTTGCATTGTTGTATTTTTTCATAATGTTCATATTGGATTATTCTGCTTTTATTCTGCTTTCAAAATATTGTATAAGAAGAAAAGATGGCTGTCATATTGGATCATGTAAGTTCTTGTTTTCCTGTCCCTGTTATTTTCCATCACAATATTTCAAGTGCACTCTTGATTCACGGTATGATGCGAAATAGACTTTAATTTATTACGGAAAGTTATCCTGTTCATCTGCTATATAGTATTCGTACATAGTCTTCGTATACTTACCGTTAGTTTATTAACAATATATTCAAATAAGACAAATTAGTCATATTGTTTCGTCCTAAAATAATGCATGAATTTATACATCAAGCGATTCAAATTAATATGACTGCCTGTTTTTTAGACGTATGTTACTCTACCAAAGAAAGCATTACATGGATTTCTGCATAACTTCGACTGTAAATTGAAAAATTCATTCTGTAGTATGGTTCTGTTTGGGAAGCGCTGTCGGTACAGTCTCACAGCAGCTTTTTCATTTGCAATGGCTGCCCCAAACACCAGATACACATCAGCCATTTGAGCAGTCGTGAAGTGTTCCATGTTTTGAAGTAATTTGTCCTGTTTATGCGGGAGACACAAGTCCGTTCACTTCGATTCTGTAGCCGATTCCAGCATTTGCTAAATAGCGCCCTCTGACAACAAAGTCACTGTCAGTGGATACACCTTCGAAGACGAAAAACGTTTGTCTTGGTGCTCCCAATGTTTCATTAAAATTTGTACTGAACGTTTTGACACATCCCCTATATGTCAATTAAGCTTATGTACTTTATATGACATTTTTACAATACTAAATTCACCCCTGTTTATTTTATTTTTAAACTATATTTTATTAATTATTTTAAAAGTTGTATTATTTGAATAATTCGTACTTTATATAATTCACTAAAATACTGAAGAATTAAAAGCTAGTGTTAAAGTTTGTGTTAGTGCTTGCTACCCATTTTTTTCATTTCTTAATGTGATGTTCAGATACAAATTACTGACTGTAAATAATAGTGACTGCATGGCAAACTACAATAATAATAATAAAGAAAATACCTGTTAAGTATCAATTGAAACTAACAGAAACAAAAGGTTGAAAGATTAAAAAGATTGAGACACCTATTTGCAAGTAACATTTTAAAAAACTACAATGATAAAACAATGCAAAAATTCGTTATTGCAATAACGAATCCTGTCAAAGGAGGATCGCTTTTAGGTAGGGGATATAAACTTGATAAAGAAACCATTCAAGTAGAGGTTTCGAAACTTACGTTGTTTTATCATTGTACTTTTTTAAATGTTAATTGCAAATAGGTGTCTGAATAGTTGGCTTTTTTAATGGTTATAATGGCACGTAAAATTGAATTGTAATAAAAGGTTCAAAGAACTTGAATTCTACTTTCTATAAATGTAAGTTCTTAATGTTTATTTTTAAAAAGAATTACTAGAGTTTTTTTCTTATCTTTAGTCCATTGCTTTTCTATTCCCTAGGACCTGAAGCCTGCAAAGAAAATTTTAATACTTTAATACTTCAATAGTGAATTCCATATAAATGTTGATTTGTAAGCATTGTTGATATGGAAAGGATAAGAAAAATGAAAGAAAGGGGTAAATTACCCCTTTCTTTTATATTTCCAATTTTTTATTATTATTTTTTGTACAAACACATCTAAAATTCTCTTGTGTCTGTGCATGTTTTTTTTTTTTATTCTTTATGCGAATCTGACTCATTTTCAGAGTTTATAGAATTCTATTATTTTTGTAGGGTGTTGTAGTTTTTCCAGTATTCTACACATATATTTGAATCACCACTTTATTTCAATGATGTATCTTAGCATAATTATATAGCCTTTTTTATCGATTTATTTATTGTATTTGTTCACTTTAATATAATATGGTCTTTACCTCTGCTAGTAACGAAAATAAATTATTAATTTTAAGAATATTAGTTTACAGAGAAAGATAAAACTAAGTAGAATAGCATGCTCCGTTTTTTAGGGTTCCCGTCGCATCCTATTGGATTTAAAAGCATGCCATCATCGCACTTCGAGAATCGAGGAGAGACATTCGTATTAGTTTGCAAAGTTATCTTAGTTTTGACCAATACACTTAAAATCTATCATAATATCTAACTGAAATCCGACGAACAATTATTAACGAATAAATTTACCAATTATCAAAGATCAGTGATAGCAGAAGACCCAAACTCCTAAGAAAATGAAAAGTCTTCGTATGCAGTCATTCGACACAGTGTAACAAATATAAAAATGAAATGAATCTGAAATATCTTCTGATTCTGTTTGTATTCCGGAATGGCTAATAGACTAAAGTTGACTTTCTCCTCAGTAATTACCATCCATGGTTACTGATTCCTATTTAAAACTACTCCACCAATGATTCTTGGCAGGGCCGTCGCGTGGTTTGTTGGCGCCCGGGGCAAGAGTCGCCCTACACTTGATATTTGCGCCCCCCCCCACCATCCCAAAAATCTACAACCAAAAAAAAAAATAGAATTTACAATTTTTTTTTTATTTTTGCCGTGCCGCGGCGCTCAGGAATTTCCAATTCAACAACCCCAAAAAAAAACAATAGAATTTCCAATTCAACAGCCTAAAAAAAAAAGAATTTCAAAAATCTTTTTATTTTTGCCATGCCGCGGCGCCCCCCTGTCCGCAGCGCCCAGGGCGATCGCCCCGGTCGCCCCGCCCACGCGACGGCTCTGATTCTTGGTGTTCTTGAATGTACTCCGTATTCTGTGGAAGGTAAATAAGTTTCAAAATAATTTTACTTTTTTTATCAGTTTATCTTATTCATTTTCCGTTTTAAACAATCATTAAAACAACATAAAAACGATATTTGATATTTTTTACATTCAATTCCAATAATATCTTTTTCGTTGCAATACCTTGCTTAAATTTTTAATTTATTTGAATGTAACAGCTACATTAAGGCACAACTTACCTTGAATAGATCCCAAATTAAAGTGACTTAAGATTAAGTGACATTGGAATCTATTCCAAATTTATTGTTTGAACATGTCTTTGAACTACAAAGAACTGGTTTTTATCTCTTTTCCTTCATTTTACGGAATAATTGGTGATAATATATAAACCCCGTCAACAATGTCGGGATAACAATGTAACGGCTTTTAGTTGAGATAGAGTATTTACGCTCGTCATTTGTAATTTCTTCATTCATGTCGAGATATGTCTCTAACGACTCTTCGGGTGGTCGCTGGAAAACAATGAATATTGAAATTTAAATTTTAATCTAGTAGGCTAAAATTAATGAGTTTTTTTTCTTTTTTCTCTGGATCTTCTCTCATTGCGCCATACACACACAAAGGGAGTGATAAGAAACAGTTATTTGAATTTAGTCCCCGTGGCTTAATGCATAAGACGTCTGACTTTGGATCAAAAGGTTGCAGGTTCGATTCCCGTCGCGAACGTTTCATTGTAGTAATTTTTTCATAGGAAATTAAAAATTGCGCCAGACAGACAGAGAAATAAAAAAATTTAGTAATATAGATTACAAAGGACGTTAAATGATCTTATTAGAAACAGGAAATTTCTCCATAACAAGAACTGGTTGATAGCTAGTTACAGAAATTAATAAAATTAATTAATAGCCATTACAATTCCCTCTTTCTGTCAACCTATGTTGAAAATGTGAGATCGCTGCTGTCCAATTTTATTTTAACATTCAAACAATCCTTAAAGCCAAACAATATAACTTCCATCTTTTCATTTTCTTAGTCCTCCTATCGAATTTTGCTTCTGTTGTAGTCCAGTCGGAACCTACAACCAAATAAAATTTATAGAATATGGGATTATTGATTTCAGTAAATTTTGTCTAGAAGTTTCATTAATGAGATAAATGAAAACACTTAACCTACGGAGACATCACAGATAATAGATAAGTGAAAGAGACAACATAAAAGAATCAAACAAGATACAAAACATGGGATGGGATTGCTTTTAAGAAACATCTGAACCTTGATGGACTTATCACGACATTAAGGTAGAAATTCATATAAAAGAATCTATTAGTAGTATCTAACACTGACTAGCTAGAACGACAATTCCCTTAATTATTAAAATTTAAGCCTAACACCGTCCAATTAAATTCACTCCACTTTCATTTTTGATGCAATTTTAAAACAAAACATGAAATAACCAAAATAAGGCACAATATAAAGGTTTATCGTTGTCTTCTAATTGGAGATAATAGCAGAATAGGATTTAAAAATTCAAGATGTTCTTCTCCTAATTTTCTAATGTCTGAATAAGTAAGTTTATATGCTGAAGTTTTCCTGTTAAATGCTGTCTTTTTTATTTCTGTTTTATTTGGAATGAATGTTGGTAAGGAAAGTTGAATCAGATGAAATGATCTATAAAACATGAAAGTAGCGGATGCAAATGCAGGAGCCTTTAAAAAGCCTACAGCAGAGATTCTCAAAGGTGTGCCACAAAGTTGCATGGATTTGCGGCGAGAAAAAACAGCAAACAAAAAATATTTTTATTAAAATGTGAAAAATTAGAGGAAATACAAAATAGACATTAAATATTTTCAACAACGGTTTTTATTAAGATAAGAGGAACAAGTAAATTGTAAGTAACACAAACTAGAAGGATTACAATTAATGAGTCAATAATTATATAATTTCTATAATTCAATCAGAAATATCGGCTTGCTTACATTTACAGAAAGCTTACAATCAATAGTTATTTTTATTTGATATCATTTATAATGCGATTCACTATGGTTTCCTTGCATCTGTTCCAATAACTGCATTCTGTGAACAACATTTCCTACAGCAGAACGCAACAGATCTCCAGTGATTTGCCTCAGTTACAGCGTTTTCGGTCCATTGACGTTACTAAGTTAACCTACGGGCTCCTTGGTACATCAAACTTTTCAAATAGCACTATAATCAAAAGTCACAGTGAGTAAGATCGGGCTGGCCAACTCTAGGAAACGCTCGACTAATTATTTTGTCTTCTGTAAAATGCTGTCGTAAGACTTGCTGTACACCCAATCCAATGTGAGCGGATGCTCCATCCCGCATAAAAATGGTGGATCCGAGGCATCCACACTGTTGAAGTTGTGGAACATCAAGTACAATATTTCTTTAGCTGAAATAAATTATCATTTGTTTGAACATGCAGTGTATAATTTAATAATTTTAATTGCTGCTTAAGTTTGTAAAGGCGGTCGGAGTTGACCATTCGCTCAGCGTGAAATTGCATCTAGATCCGGCACTGTATAAATCTTTCAATGTTACATTGTGTGTATACATGAATTAGCTTCTAAAATGATTTTATTTTAAATCAGATATCTTCATTTAACTTTAAAACAGAATTAAAATGGTAAAAATCTGTTTTATTTTCCGGACAAATTCCAAGGCCACTTCTAGATCTCTCTTCAAAATAGAAAAAATCATATGAATTACTGCAAAAAAGTCTTTAAACAATATTCTTTCTTTTTCCTCTGTTAAAAGAATAGAATTACTTTTTCTCTCCAAAAAAAAAATCTTAAAACAAAAAAAGAAATATAAATAGAGTATTTCAATTGTTATTAATGTTATTGCAATTTTCCGAAAATATCGTTTTTAAAACAATTACAATAGTAAAAAAAAATCTACCACTTATATCTATTTGCGTAGTGATATATCAAAAGCCTTCCTAGCATTGATAGAAGCACAAGTTCGCATTGTTGGTGGCTGTGAGAAGCCACTTTCTGTATTGTGTAATATTTACATTGATTCCAGGATGTTTACAAGAACAATTTACTCCCCAAGAAATTATTCCTATTTGAATGTAACGACCTCGGCAATATATTAGCACAGGACCTCCGGAATCGCCCTACATTGAAAGAGTAAATTAATAATTAACAAATATTAAAAAAAAGTCAAATCTATCCGAGTTAAAATTGAAATTAAAATTAATAAATAATTACATATAGAATAAAATCCTAATTTTTAAAACATTAACGAAAATATCATTATTGATGTTATTATTATTGTAAAATTCTACTTCTCTTTCATAAAAGTTTTGAATTAGAAAGAAAATTCAAATTCGTAAAATAAGCAAGAAATATATAAGAACCCAATAATAATTTTTAAAAAAAACAAAACTTTATTTAAAGTCAAAAGTGTGCCAATGTTGTCCTGATAGAATAATGCAAGATATTAATACTCGAAAATGGATTTGTTATCAGTAATTATTCTGGACTGTTTCGGCGAATAATCTTTGCTAGAGTACAACAATAAGATCAAGATAAAATTATACCTGTAATTGAAACATAATCCATGTCCTGACATAGTCACTCTAAACTGTAGGTGATGTAGGGAGGCACCTGCATCAAGACGTAATGAAGCTATTACATTTTGGAAAGTTATGCTTGTGAAATAAGTCTTCATTTGCGCCAAACCATTAAATAAGAGGAAGGACAATAAGGACAGAAGGTGATTTCCCTTCCCTTGCTCCATCTCCGTTATTATTATCGTCAAAGAGCGTGAAACAGAGGTTCTAAGATGTCACTTAATAAACACTTGGTCTCACCCATTGCTGTTTTTAAATGTATGTCATTTTTTTTGAGAAAAACGAACACCTGGAAGGAATTTCGCTAACTCAACTTTTGTGATGATCTTTCAGAGCTGTTGCTGTCATATAGTTACTTTAAAACAACTTAATTCCAAAATGCGTTAAATAGATTTGAATAATTAAATAAGTTTAAAAAAATTAGTTTAAAACTAATTAAAACTATAATTAAACGGAACTGTTTTCATAGAAGAAAATTGAGATAAATGTCTAATTGGATAAAATAAACTAGTAACTTCGTAATTAACCAAAAATGAAAACTATTGTTTATCTAAATCGTATTGTAGATAAAATTATTCCAGAAGCTGCTGAAAAACTGCTTTAAGATATCAAACTTGAGTCATTATATTTTGTTTCCAATTACCTTGAAAATTATTACCTATTTATTACGTTCGTTATTGACCCTTAATTAAACATTGTAAATTTAGTAGGTTTTACTTCTTCACTTACAAAGCATGAGGCTTTCTTGTAATCACTGCCTAAAGTACACATCATGTCTGGATAAACTATTTTATTCATTCTTTTAAAATGTTCTTTGCAAAATTCTCCAGTTGTTATTGTTAAATTCGCCATCCGTGGAATATCACTGCTGATATCTTCTGGAATTACATGTTAAAATCACTCAATATTATAAAGATAATTAGTTAAGGTAAAAGAAAAGTAACATTTTTCAAAATATCAATAACGGTTGTTTTGAACGAGGATCTATAAAGAATGCATTCTTAAAACATGATTTTCATTCCATTAATAATTCTTATTTATTTAAGCATTACTAGAATATTTAAGTTATTAATAAATAGATCGGTGTTAAGCAATTTTTGGTATCTTTGTAGCATTTTTACAGGTTGTTCTGCAGACAACACTATTAGTAATCAGTGACATAATAAAAGTTCTTATTAAATAAAAATCGTTAATTTTACTTTTACTTTTCTAGTTTTAGTTGTTGAAAGGTTTTTTACTTGATCTTTTATTCGCATTTTGATGAAGCCCTATAAAGGCCTCTCTTCACAACTTATTTGTTTGTTTGTTTTCTTGTATTCTTGATTTTGTTTTAAAAAGCCGCTGACATTTAGAATACTTAAAACGCCAACAACAAAAATGATTCTATTTCTTTAATATATAAAATATTTCATTATCGTTGTAAAAACCTAAAGTTTAAAATATTCCTATGAAAGGCTTTCCACAGGTTGATTCATGACTTTTTAGCTGCTATATAAAATTATTCTTGACACGAAAGCCCACATCAGAGATTAACTTCACGAAATTCTTAGAAAGTTTTGGGACAGAAGCGAACCAATCAAAAGGTTATCAACATAAAACTACGCATTTCTTGAAGTCTGCTTTAACTGAGATTGTAGATTCCAGTGGATCAAAGAGCTAGGGATAGTTAGCAACTTGCCAGTTTCTTCATCTTTACGCAGACAGCAATGTTTCACCAAAGTATTCTGGGATGCAGATGCTCCAGCAATTGTATATAGATTAAGAGAAGGTACTGTATGTTTTATTTGAAGGCCGTAGAAACCAAATGGATTACATTCATAGGTAATCCGAAATAGAAGAAGTTTACAAACACTACTGCACAAAACAATTATTGCAAGTTATCCCATAGGTATACCTTGAGTAAAACTTGTTTTAACTTTATTCTACCATAAGATAAGTTAATCTTATAAGATAATCAAATAAGATAAGAACATCTTATTTGGTTATTAAATTATCTTTCTAGGATCCTGTGTAGATGAGTGATAACTAACAATATAGAAAGATGCTTTGCTTCTCACATTCCACCCAAAAAAATCACATCATCATAGTATTACTTTCATGAGAACTGTAGATTTAGATTTAAGAATTCTGTTACCTTGTCTGCGATTAGTAACTGTATATACTATTAAAAATTCTTTATTTTTTAAAACATATTGTGAATCTTTGTGATTTACGAACATATGGGAGTAATCTCTCGAAGAAGCTTAAATAAGTGATATGTTAGAAAATATTGATTTAGGAAACAGCCTCTTTTCATTTTTTGTTGTTAAAATAATTTCAATCTGCGATAAATACCTGAGAGGAACAATCATTTATTATAGTTGTTTCCATTCGCTGATCCACAAAGTTTGACCAACCTTAGGTGAAAATGAGAAAGTAACGATAACCAATGAAGGCTTTTTTTAAGCTAAATACGTATCGTATAATTGTCTATCATTTATTTTATAATTCCTTTAAAACTAGGCAGCCTTTATCTCATTCTTCATAAATTTTGCCTGAGAATCAAGTCTGAGCACAAGCGATTTGTTTGTTTTTTTATTGATTCACTAGTGAAACTTAACAAATTCTGCTTAAAAAAGGATGGAATTAGATAAAAAGAACATAACTTACAATTTTATTATTCTGATGATGAAATATTATATCAATTGGTCTTTCTTTTTCTGACGCAGATGCAGTTACTGGTAAACTCTTAAGAATTAATTTTTATTATATTTTTTTAAATGCATAAGGCAATGCGACATTAACTACATATTAATTGTAGTGGTAGTGAATGGAAAATAAAAACAAAAATAGCTGATTTTTATATATTTTTCTATTTACTTCTTGAAATTACCGTTAGAAGTTGATCCCCATCCTACTATAGTGGCAATTAAATTTTCATAGTTCCTTGTCACTGGAAGGCATACAGGTTGAATTCCGTCACTGAATATAATAGGCTTTCTTAATTTGAGCAGTGCAATATCATTACGACCAGTTTTGTAACTGAAATCATGCATTACAATGTCGTCTACATGCAACCTCTTCACCTCATGCTGTAACGTTTTAACATTATGGGCATTTCCATACACCTTCAATGATTTAATATTTTCCACTCTAAAAAGATAAAAAAAGATAAAAAGAGATTTTAGTTAATATCTAACTGTCACCCAGAGTTTACAAGATTTAGGAACCTTGACAACTTTTCGATGACTGTTAGTTCTGACAGTTTACAATTAATTTTAGATTCTGACTATCATTTGAGGCTTGGTCTTTTTATTGATCCTTCTGGCTCATGTTTCCATAATCAACGTTTTGCTTATCTTCCTTTACTACAAATGTGTAGCCTTTTTTCAATAGGAAGATTTTCAAATGATTATCAAATTAGTCCGTGTGTGTGTGAGTAGCTTCTCATAAAACTTTTTACTACTGGTCGAATCTTCTTGGATTCTTTTTGGAATTTCTGCTAAAATCTCATTAACTCAAACAATGATTTAATCTACAACATAATCTTCTGTCATTGAAGAAAGTACCACCTTAAACTGTGTCTACCTTTCATCATTTTTTGCAAAACATTTCTTCAGGACGTAATGAATGACAGAAGATCAGGATCTGTATATATTTTAATATTAAGAAGATATTTCATTTAAAAAAGATAAGGAAAACGTTGATTATGGAATCATGAGCCTGAAGTTCAGGTCCGGTAAAAAGACCATGCCTGGCTGAAATGATAGTCAGAATCTACAATTAATTGTAAAATGTAAAAACTGACTGTCACCGAAAAGTCGTCAAGGTTCCTAAATCTTGTAAATTTTGGGTGACAATTATTTAGATATTAAATGAAGTCTCTTTTAAAGAAAGATATTTTAAGAAGATAATTTAATGAATGGTTTAATCTGATTAAAAATTATTTCCAATTATGCAGTTCAAATAAATAAGACCGATTTTTTTTTTTTGTAGAAAATGGAATATTTTAGAAGTTACATAATTTGATAAGCCTATTATAATTTAAAATGAAATGTAGGTTTTTCTTTTTCATAGGTTTGATTTTTAAAAAGAAAGTAAAACAACAATTTTATTATAATGAAGAGACAGAAAATTTCAGTAAAACTGATTCCAAAACTTATTTTCTATAGAATATTACAGAAAACTTGGAAATAAAATCTATAAATTCCAATTAGGTTCAATCAATCAGCAATTCTTTTTCGGATTTCTTGCTAATTTTACGGAATTATAATATAGTCCTCTACAGTTCGATATCTCTTAAGCTTAACCTAATAAAACTGTATCTTTTTTTGGGAAGGAAAATTCCAGAAAATAGACTACCATAAGACAAATTGAAATGTAAAAGCAAAGTTTATCATTTATAGGCGTTCTTGTAATATTGATTCTTCGAATTATTGAACATTTGGTTTAACTGATTTGCTAGAAGTTTTCTGTCGTTTATTCTCTTCAAGATATTGATTTTCTATCTGTCTTTTATTGATGATCTGATGGCTTATCTTTCTGATCTCCAAATTTAAGATTAAGAAACTTGTAAGTTGTCTTTAAATGCTTTTTAGAAACTATAGAACATGAGTTATTCAGCGGCCTCTTAAGCTCGAAAACTTACTCCATGACTTTCTTTTGAATTTCACGGCAGAAAGAAAATCGATAAAATGGTAAATAAAGAATGTATCGTATCCTTACATAGAGCTGTAATATTAGGATGTGAGAATCGATGTAGTGTGTATAATTAAGTGCATATTTCGAGGAAAAATAGCATATTATCCACTTCATTATACAATACAGCGATTATCGTATCCTTAAATATAAGTACATAATACACTCCTTAAATAAGATACATCAATATAAATTATGTTTTCTGAAAAACAACAATTACTTCAAGCGTTGAAATCGTTTTTAACATTTTAAAATAGTTAATAATCTTTTTATTCCTCAATTTAAGGAAGAAAGCTCAATTAAAGCTTGTATGATAGCGATCAAGAACTTCCGCCAGGAAATAAATACTCATTTATTTTCCTTCGAGATGCCAAAAGTTACGAGATAGCACATACTGATAACGTTAATTATGTTACACATTTTTTTAAAGGCAGTTTTCTAATAAAAAAGAAGTTACTTATCAATTGCGATCCTCGCTCTTTCTTTCTATATAATTTCTTTACTTTTATAAATTATATAAGATTCAACATACGAGTAATTATAATTTAATTTAAATACCTATAGAAAGAATATGGTTGTTTAGTTTCAGGTTTATGTATGGATTGACTTCTTGTAAATTGATTGACAATTCATCTACAAACTTCTCCTAAACCTCCCTTGATTCGGTTAAAGGCATCGTATTGTCATTTGATTCAAAAACTTTAGGGTCGTGTAAAATTCTATAGAAACATCATCGACCTAACAATGTTCATTGACAAATAGTCAAACAGGGATTCGGTATCTGATACTTCTCATCCGATTGCATACAATTATCTGATGAAACAGTTAAATTTATGAAATATAAAACATTGAATGAATAGATGTTTGCAATTATAATTTTTAAATCGGTAATAATCTGCCAGAAATTTCAATGTCGCAATATAGTTTCAACTTATTTAATATTTCGAATAGAAAGATGATAACTAAAAGTTCAATAGAGGTCGCAAACAGTAGATTTATCAATAATTATAAAACTTATTACCCGATAACACAATGAGCTGCAGTTAAAATCCACTTCCGGGCAATGATAGTTCCACCACATACTTCTCCATTTATTTCAATGTAGACCTACTGATATGAAATTCTGTTATATTTAAAATTATATTATAAGCATAATAGAATGCTTCTGGAGCATTGAAAATCCACATTGTTTTATCTTGAGCATTTTAATTAATTCTATTTGTTTCCTTAATTCAATTTTTTTAAATTTATTTATAATTTTTCTGCAAATAAAATTTTTGATTTATAATAATCTTCTGAGAAATATTCTACTTACATAGAAAAAATTTCTAATTATAAATTATTTTGCTTTTCACCGAATAAAATGACATTTTTCTGGGCTTTAAAAACATCTAAGTAAATCCACTAAAAACTACAGGCAATTTTAATTTTTGATTTCTTTATTCATTTCAAGGAACAAATTCCTTTTCTAATCTGTCTTTAATGGCCAGTAAAAATAATCTTATAGCTATAATAGAAATGTTTTTCTTCAAATAGATGAATTTACATGTATAGAAAAAAAAACAACAACAACTTACCAACCAAGGATGCTGATGGACTTCAATTTCAATTCCACCAATTATTCTGGAAGCTAATTGTATTCTTTTTCCACATTCTACAGTTTAAAGTTTGTAATTTGTATTAAAATAATATTAAAAGCAATAAATATAAGATCTGAAAGATGAACACTTCATTTGCTACGCGAATGAAAATGTTGTCAGGAAAATTATTGGTTCAAATTATTTTAATCATTCTTGTTATTTAGTTCTAGTTATTATTCTTTATAATTATTATTTATTAATTCTTATTGTAATTAGTTTTAATTATTGAAACACACTAAAAGAACTGGATATTTCATTTTTATATTACTCGGTTATGCAAAGTTAATGTAACGCCATCTGACGGATGTTTTATGTTTAAAAGGCATTCGCTCTCTGCAAGCAGCAGAACCACTTCAGCTGGAGATTAAGCCAGGTTGACGTTAGCGAATAAACGCCATTGCTCCTGAACTCTTTCGAATTTATCTTGAATCCTGTGAAACTACGTGACAAAATAAAATAAAACAATTGCAACTTCTTTGTTTCCCCAGAATTATGTCCTCTTCAGTTGCATTCCAAGTTACATTATAACTTAATTATTGCTGTTCAAATCCTCAGTATTTTCTTTTGACAGGATTACGGAGTTAGGGAATGGTTCGAGGAGTTACACTATTCAAAGGTGGGAGATTCAGTAACTGAGAGTTAGATATCAGCAAAAGATATGAAGAGAAAACAGAAAATATGAGTTCTGAGTTATAGTTGAAGAGAAACAAAGCTGAAGGAAGGAAGGGGAAATACCAAAACAGATATTACTCAAGAAAAAAAATTAATATAGGAGAAAAAAAAGTGGATGTAAGAAGATTATTTTTCAATTTAGTAGATTACTAAGCATAATATGGAATTATTGACCAAAACGGAAATACAAGTATAAAAATAAAATATTAATAAATTTAAGAAAAACAAAAATCAATTCAGAGTTATAAGGAATGTGACGTACGTAAAATTAAGGATATTAAGAGGCAATAAGAGTCCAATGAAGGAATTTCTATTTCTATAAACAGCTTTTTTCATAAACCTGTGAGAAAAAAGAAGAAAATTTTTTTTTCCTAATGCAATTTTACTCAGGGAATAAATTTAGCATTATAAAACTATTTATTCATTAATTATTTGAAAGATTGCCAATTAAAAACAAATGCCCAAAACCAAGAATATCAAATATTAAAGACATTAAAAGGGTTTAGCACAGTAATAATTATTTCTGTATTAATCGCTTGCAATTATATTTGTTTTGTTATGTTCTAGTTTCTTGATTGTTTGTAATTATTTCTATATGAGATCGTGAAATATTGTTTACATTTCAATTCCGTTTTCTTCTTTATGATTTGAATGTATATTTTGTAACTCTTTGTAATTCGATCGCACAACCATTTGGAGTATGTAGAATTCTAATGTGATTTAAATTTGTTCTTCATCTATTTCTTGTGTTTATTGTGAACAAAAAGTACGTTTAATAACTTTGTAATTGCAAATCTCTATTCAATGAATTTTCAAAAGGTTTTTATTGCTTACCACAAGTTTTCTTTTTAGGAGACTGAACTGAAAGGAAGAAAATATTTAATGATTTACTTTTATTGTTTGATATTTTGTTTTCTTGATGATCTGTATGATATTGAGTTTCAAAATATTGATTTTTTTTTTCGTGGTTAAGTTAATATTGAAAATATTTAAGATGTTATTCAACTAAATAACTTAGAAATAAACATAAGAATAGCTTTAAAAAAAGTAATCTCAAGAAATAAAGAATCAACAAACGAATTTATCATTCCATAGTAGGCCTACTTGAATTATCGATTAGCTATTAGAAAAAAAAAAACAAAAAAAAAAAAACGCTTCTAATCTCAATGATGATAAAAATTCAGCCGAAATCAGAAGTAAACATGAAGTAATATTTTTTCGTCTTAACATGATTTAATGGAAGCAACTCTGTTAATTTTAAGACTTTTATCTTCCAATTAATGGAAGAAAAATAACAATGGATTTAAGACTGATGGTTAACTTATGATTAATAAAACTGATCTCTTTACAGTCACTATTCAGTTTATACCGTTTCTTTGACGTTAATGTTTCTTATCTAAAATATAGTGATAAGAAAACTGAAAGTTGCTCATCACATTTACTTCTTTTGTAATGTTTTATTATAATTTCTATTAAACATTTTAATTTAAGTCCTTTAAGCTTGTGTTTTTAAAAGCATAGTCTTATCAAGAAAGTTATTTCTTTTCGTAAACGATGTATTTCCATATTTAAGATCCAAGGAAATAGAAGAAGCCAAAAAAAAAAGAACAAATCTAGTATTTCTTATATTTTTTTGTCAGTTATTACAATATCAGAAAATTCGCGTAAGTCTAAAAATCAAATTTTTATTAACTTTATACTAAAATGGAAACAATGATAAATTGAAAAAAAAACCTACTTATAAGTGCTTGCACCATACTTCTTTCTAATTTCCTCTCTTTTGGAAGTCTTATTATTAAGCATCAACATACTCAACATAAATAAATGTAATAAAATATAAAATTTGCCGGACAGCTTTCTGAAATTTAAAAACCAAATTAATTTCAAAAAGCTGTTTCTGTGTAAGTATTAAGATTCGAATGTACCTACACGTCATCAGCGGCACCTGGTGTTGAATTTTGAAACTAAGCTAAAAAAATTTTTTTAGAAATAACATAACAGCGCTTATGAATGAAATATTTGCATCACGAAACTTGAAAAGATGGCGATTCAAGTTTTGTCATTTGGATTTGTAATAAAATATATATATATTTATTAAAACGCCAATTTTCGAAGAGAAATCGTTTCTTCTTCTTCAAGCTTACAATGAAAATGTAACGAAATAAAAAAGAATTTAAATAACAAACTAAGGAAGATTACGTGAAAAACAGTATTACATGGATTGTTGAAACAATTAAAATTACAACATAATAAATTATAATTATTATTTGTTATTTAAATTCTTTTTTATTTCGTTACATTTTCATTGTAAGCTTGAAGAAGAATAGACGATTTCTCTTCGAAAATTTGTGTTTTAATAAATGTATATACACTCATGGACAAAAAAATTAGCGCACCAAGAAGGAGTCGTCAAAATGAAACGAAAATTTACATACCTAATGACTACTTTGATATAAGTAAATGATTAGAAAATCAAAGAAAAAGGATAATTTATTTCAGAGAAAAAGGCAAAAGAACGGAGGAGTTAATACTCCGTTGGACCCCCTCTAGCGCGAATGCACGATGCGATACGATCGGGCATTGAGTCATACAAGTTCTGTATGATGTCTTGAGACATTTCGTTCCATATTTGCTGTAACCTTGCCTCTAGTTCGTTCAAACTCGTGGGATGCCCAACTCGTCGTCCCAAATGATCCCAGATATGCTCGATTGGAGACAAATCTGGGGATCGGGCAGGCCAAGGAAGGATAGTAACAGTGCGGAGACAGTCTTGTGACACCCTTGCCGTATGAGGCCGAGCATTGTCTTGTTGAAAAATGGCTCCTGGGAGCCGTTGCATGAGTGGCAACACATGTGGTTGCAGGATTTCATAAACATACTGCTGGGCTGTCATGGTGCCACGGAACAATACTAGGGGTGACCGTGTATTGTAGGCAATGGCACCCCATACCATCACACCAGCTGTGGGAGCGGTGTGTCGCTGTACAGCAAAGGCAGGATTGAAACGTTCACCATGGGCTCTCCACACACGAACACGATTGTCATCACTGCCGAGATTGAATCTGGATTCGTCGCTAAAGACGACCTGGTTCCATTTGCTGCAGTCCAGTTTCCTCGTGCGCGGCAAAACTCCAAACGGAGGCGTCGATGGGTGGGCGTCAAGGGCAGCACACGTAATGGGCGCCGCGATACCAACTGTCCTTCAGCCAGGGGCCTTCGTATGGTTCGAGAAGACACAGCGGCCCCTAGTGAAGGTGCTACCTGTGCCTGGATGGCGGCCGATGAAGCAGTTGGCTGTACGCGTGCATTTCTGACTATGTGGCGGTCTTCTCGACGACTGGTCTGTCGAGGGCGTCCTGAGCCTGGTCTTCGTGTACATGTCATCTCTCGGGTCCACTGGTCCCAACAACTCCTCACAACACAATCAGAGCGGCCTAATTGACGAGCTACTCGCCTAGCTGACCACCCAGCTTCCATCATCCCCATGATTCTCCCTCTCTCAAACTGCGACAACTGCGTATACTGTCTTCGAACACGGCGTAATGGCATGTCTACCTCAGCTCTTCCTTTGTAAATGATTCAGCACACTCAAACAAGCTTTGGTTACCTGTTTTATACTCCACAGAGTACGATGTTCAACGCCCTCTACCGGCTATACGTAATGCGCAATCACGCTGCATTTCTAATCATTTGCATATCTCCCCGACATGTACCTTCACTGCAAGTTTCGTTACGATCCCGCAATTATTTCTTGGTGCGCTAATTTTTTTGCCCATGAGTATATATATATTTTATTACATTTATTTATGTTGAGTATGTTGATGCTTAATAAAAAAAACCTACTGATTTTCAGTTGCTTTTCAAGTTTACCATTTATTTTTCAGTGGGGTTTTGTTTGAGCTAACAAATAGCGATTTACAGATAAAATCGAGGGTTATGAAGGGAATATTTACGCTGCTTATTTCAAGTAAAATCCTGACCTGAAATAGAAAATAGTCCATACCAAATAATTATCATTAAGACATACAGGCGAAAAGAATGGAAATGCATTCTGTTTTAGAATTAGAAATTCCTGAAATTCTCTTTTTATTATTTGATTTTACAATGTTTTCATAACTTTATTTTACGTATATCTGATGGATTCAAGGAACTAAAGATTTTTATTTCCTTTTAGGCATAAAAGTTGTTAATGCATGTTAAAAAATGTTCTTTATGAATTGAATCAAAAATAATGCAAACAAAATATCACAATATTTTTTCCGATTGTATTTTTAACTCTGTGCAGCAAGGGAAACTACTTAAAATCTAAATGTTCTATTTGTATTTGATATTAGAATTTACCTATATTTGATTTTAAATCTAATTCCACCGCGAACCATGAAATTTTCATCTTTAGTTTCATTTTTAAAATGAAGGGATGAATATAATATTCGAAATAAAAAGTTCCGAAAGGATTTTATTTTAAAGTATTAATGGACCACTTGAGGTTTACGCCCCTATCGACGTCACGTATGACGTGTATCCCACATGCGGCGAGAGCTAATGGGATAAACAAACATATAACTTTGTTTGAATTACTTAAAAAATCGTCGATATTTGATATTTCAAGACGATGGTTCAATACTGTGCAGATCCAGTACTGTAATAATTCTGTAAAAACGCTTGGAATATCCTTCTTTAATATAATATTTCTTCTGTATCTAAACCGGTAAAAACAAAGCACGTGACTTTGTTTATCCCACATGCGAAGCAGTAGCGTGGTGGGATATTTTGTAACTACGAAGCCCCGCCTATCCTCAAGTGATCCATTAAATTATATCCTTCTTTGAAAATATATTGCTGTCGCCTTCTTCAATAGGCGATAATCAACTCTATATCCAATCTGAAGATTTTGGAAGGCTTACAATCGTTGCATCCAAATCAAATCTTTTAGTTAAGCCTCCATATCTATTAGGGTTAAAATGAAGCACATGGCTTTGTTTATCCCACAAGCCAAAAAGTAGACTGGTGGGATATTTTGGAACTACGAAGCCCCGCCTATCCTCAAGTGGTCCATTAGGAAACAAATCCGCTTCAAATTTAAATATTCAAATATTTTTATTTAAAATAGAATTTTAGTGATGATAAAATTTTAATTTTATTTTTGGAGTTTCCAAAGCCTTCCGAAGGTTGGACTTTTCATGAGAATCAGATTTTGTAATGAAAAGCCAACATCTTAGGAAACTGAGGCTTATCAGATCATTCAGTCTGTGAGGTCGTATGTCGCCCCCTCGCCCGTAATAACTCTTGAACAGCTGGATGGATATTCTTGAAACTTTGTATGTAAGGACTAGGAACATTTAAAATCTTTGCTGAGTGGATTCTTGTACAGAAATTAGCGACAAAATTGTCATTGATAAACATTGGAAAGGAAACATTGAATTTTTACCTAATCTATTAATATAGATATAAAAAGTTTAAGTATAGTCGTTCTTACTTACTCTTGGTTAGGGTTGAACACATGAAGGTAGGTTTTTTTTAAATAATTCCTTAATACATTTGATAAAGAAACCGTTCCGAAGAGGTTTAGAAACGTGCGTCGTGACATAGTAAGGATTTTTTAGCACAGTTTTAGGTTTTATTTGCTATTTAAATGAGTGTCGAGTTAGTAGGCATTTTAAGGGTTAATCTATTAATATTTCAATGAAAACAAAGGCTTTTCGCTAATTTCTTTGATGTGTTAATGCAATTGCGAGAAGTAAGTAATGAAGGATTTTCTTTTCTTTTCTGCGAATACAAAATTTCTATCTGATTTTATTCAGAATTAGAAAAAAAAATAACTAACATTTTCCTTTTTTCATTTTCATGACATTTTTCTTTAAATAAAAAACAAATTTTTAGAAATTACATTAAAAAAAAATAAGCTTTAATTTCTTTGAAGCTTTTGTTTCTGTTTCTTTCAGTTTTCACTTAACAGGTATTTTCATTATTATTATTGTAGTTTTCCTTCACATCCAGTCACTAAACACTGTACTGAAGGGTGTTGAGGGATGGAGAAATTAAATCACTTCAAATTGGGTAATTTGTACTGTTTTCCTTTTGTTAGATATTCTTTATTAACTGAAGTAAGCACCTAATGGAAATTATGCATATTGTTACTAAATCTCTGTTCATTGCAGGTTTGAGGGAGGTTTTTTTAATAGGAAATGTTCTAAAGAAGAATGAAATTATCAATGTTATGTCTTTACATGTCATTCTTTTCTGTTTTCAGTGTTAAAGAATTCATTAGTTTTCAAATTAGCAAAACATCATTTCGTTTCGTTTAACTTTTATTTTATTTCTGTTATCAGTATTTAAATTCATTTCCTTTTTCTGGAGACACGTTCTTCTTTAAGTATCATTTTCCAGATCACCTTTAAAATTCTGAAGTAATAACGGTTATCAAATCAAAACTTCTTACGAAAATTTCAGCATAACATTGACTGTAAATTGCAAAATTCATTGTGTAGTATGGTTCTTTTTGAGAAGTGCTGTCGATACAGTCTCACAGCAGCTCTCCCATTTCCATTGGCAACCAAACATCAGCACGTCAGCCATCTCAGTAGTCGTCAAATGCTCCGTAGACTGGAAATGCTCCGTAGGTTTCAATGAATTTGTCCTGTTTTCGTAGCAAATACAAGTCAATTCACAGTTCCACTTCGCATCTCTAGCCAATTGCAGCAGCGTCAAATAGTCGCTGCCAGTGGATACATCTTCATAGATAAAAAAAGGTTTGTCTTGGTGTCCATGAAATTTGTACACAGAGTTTTGATAAACCCCTGTATATGAATAAAGGTTACATACTGCATATGATAATTTTTAGTATGTTTTTCCAATTCTAAATTCACCCTTGTTTATTTTATTTTTCTTAAACTATATTTTATTAATATACTTATTCTAAAAGTTATATTATTTGAATAATTCCTACTTCAAATAATTCACTAAAGTATTGCAGATTTAAAAGCTAGTGTTATAGTTTTTAATGCTTGCTGCATATTTTTTTTTCATTTCTTAATATACTACGATGTTCAAATAAAAATTACTGTTTTTTAAAATCACTTTTAATATTGACTTAAATAATAAAAAGTGGTTTTAGAAAAGGTGTTGATATTTTATATTTTATATTTATATATGTATTATAATATTATACAGTTTAATTACGTCGTAATTAGTGTTTCCATTCTTGTTAAAAGCTTTTGTTGCAGATCAGGAAAAACACTAGCATTAAGAGGTGAGCACATGTATTGCTTGGAATTTAAAGAGTGAAACATTGCAAAGAAATACCCGGATACTTGAAAGTGCACGTTTGCAGATTTGAAAATATACGTTTCAATAAAAATATGAAATAAAATCTCCAGATTCCATAGTTTGGCGTGCTGCAAACATTTGGATAAAAAAAAAATCAGTCACTAAAACATCAACATTTTACAAAACATCGGAACATTGTTTATTTAAAAGACATATTTTTGTATATTCATTGGTAAATCTTATTTCAATCAAGTTTTCTGTGTAAAAAAGAAACACTGCTGGAATTCTCATCCAGAAATTAAAAATTGGTACTTCCATTTAAAGTCAGTTATTAAATATTAAAAGGAAATGCCTCATTAAATTCGTATTTTCTTTTTTTATGTTTAATAACTAATTTTAAACAGAAGTAGCAGTTCTTAAATTCTGGATGGGAATTCTAGCAGTGCTCCCAATAGCTAAGAAATTTTCATTCAAACCTTGATTTAGATTTGCCAGGGAATATGAAATTCCAGTAAACGGTTCAATATAAATAAAAGTTAACATCGATACTACATCCAGTTTCCTATTTTTATACAATAGCTGTGCAATGTAGGCTCTTACAACAACGATTAGCTGCTTTTGGCCAATTTGTTTAATAACGTTGATGGTCTCGCTTTATTATTTTATTTCGGATTTTTATTGTATAATTGTCTATTTGGAACGGATCTTATTTTGTTTGGTTGAATTATATAACCAACGAATTTTTACTTATTTTGGTTTGGATGATACCTGAGGCCCTGTACACTTCTGACTTAGCTGAAATTTAGGAGAGATGAACATCTTAGCAAAAATTTTGTGAAACCTGTAATTGTAATTATATTTTTATTGGATTTCGTATTATCATTATTTAGATTTACTTCTAAGCTCTTGATAACAAATGTTTTTCCTTTTGTTTTTTTATACCAAATTTTAGTAAATATCATTCGTAGTGTCTTCAATTCTAGCACGTAGGGTTCCTTTCTAGCAAAGATGGACCATATACATGGAAAACATTAGACTATATACATTAGGTTCTTAGAAAGAAAAAAAAAACACTAATAACTATTTAAACGAATGTATAAAGTTTTAAATCACTTTTATTTCTTCAAAATCTTCCGAAAATTCTTGAATAATAACAATGTTAACTAACAATGTTAACTACAAATATTATGTTAAAAAAGAGGCTTTCAGAGACTCTTTTATACTTTAAAAATTTAATTCTTTTTAATCTGGAATAAAGTTGAACGACGACGGGACTTTCTTGTACATTTCTTAAAGCACCCGGAAGCTATCTGTGTAATCTTCGAGATCCAATTGGTATATTTTGATATCTTGGTATAAACATGAGGATCTTCATTAGCGCATCTGTAGCCCCAAGACGTAATTCCAACTTGAATAACAGAACCGTCACATTCCAAAAATAAAGGTCCCCCGGAGTCACCCTTAAAAGAAAAATACATAATATTGTTAATAAAAAAAAAATGGAACTGTCATTAAGCTACCTTCATGGTAATAACTATTTTAATCCCAAATTATTATAGATATATAGATAATTTTAATAGCTTTTTGCCATATTCGCCAAAAGAAAAACTGAGATATAATTCCTTAATAACATAAGATCTTTCTCATACTCCTTAAAGATTTTTGGCAACTCTTGATTTTTTTCTTGAGAAAAGCAAAAGCTTTGAAGAATTGCACACAATACTAAATTGTATAATGCTAGCAGTAGTTTGATATAAAAAAATGATAGTACAAAATAAACTTTGTATCAAATAGAATGCCAACACACAGATACAAAAGTTTCAAAAATTTCTTTAACAAGGATTTGTCAAAGCTTAGTCACAAAAGCAAAGCCGGTAGTTATAATGTAATTTTTATATGGTAAAGAAATTTTAAAACTTGTACATCTGTGTGTCGGAATTTTATTTGATTCAAAGTTGGTTACACTCGCTAAACTTCAATATAATGAATAAACTTGAAAGTATTGTTGGAAAATGTTGTTTCATAAGCCTAAAAGCCTAGGATGTCCCGGGCAGCTAATGTATCCACAACTTTTAGTATAATAATGATATAGGAGCTTCTTGCAAAGTTTATCCTGAAGAGAATCCTGAATATTTGTTCCTATAAGGTATACAACATACCAAAATATAGATTTTGCGGATCATTCCCGAAATTTGCACAATCTTATTGCTTCTTAGATCTAGTATCTCAATCTTTGTAATAACCTAATCTAAAGTTCTTCCTACAGCATTCAGAAGACAAATAACATTAAATTTGAAGAACACGACGAGATTCAGTGGTCTTAAAAACGAATCCAGGAACATCTTTTATTAGCTTATCCTTCTGTTTCATATTCTTGGTTTCGAGAAAGTAATGTATATAAAGTATATTCCTACAACCTTTCCTTGTATTCCTAAAGGAATTGATTTTATTTCTCTTGTGAAAAGCATAGGAATAGCTTTAGATTGTGATGTTATAAAGATTGCGATATAAGGTCAGAGATCAATGAGGTCATTACATGCAAACTTGAGTAATTACTGATAGAATCCGTAAGACCATACTGACGAAGTATTATGAAACTTCTGGATTGTATTTAAAAATTTTGTGATTGTAAGGATATTTGAACGAAAAGTTCCGGATAGATTCAGTTACAACAAGATAATAGTGCAATTGCTTATTCTTTAATTGCATCCTTTGTTCTCTTGAAGGTGTTTCATCTATTCAGTACCATTTTGTGTAGCGCAACTAGCATAACTGATAATGTCGAAGGACACAAAATTAAAATATGGATCGAGCATAACATCCAAAAATAACACACTATTTTCCTTTTTTTATGTATTGTCTTTTAACACATTGTAAGCGTGCAAAAGCTAAATGACATCTGTAGTAAATAATTTTATCAAATGGAATCCTTTGCATGTTATGTACAGATGGAGTTTGTCTCAACTAATTATCAACTAATTATCTAAGGCCACCGATCAGTTGGCAAAGACAATGAAATTGAAACAATGTGTGTAGATCACACCTATCAATAGAAAGGACATCTTGGAAGTTAGACAAAACATTCTAGACGAACACCATCTTAAACTAACTCAAAACTTGAATGAAAGGAATATCATAAAGTAAGTGAATCGATGTAATCCAAACCCTCTTTTAGTATAAATTCTCTGACGTCAAACGGATTTAGAAAAGATTATCAACGGTAGAATGACAAACAGTAGAAGGGCGCAGTAGAACTTCACAAAACGAATGAGTGATTCTATTCATAACTGAAGGATATGAAAACTCTCTTAATTTTCAGATTCAATCATTTCGATTCTTCAATGTCTTCTTCAATTTAAAAAAAAATGAAAAATGATTATAATAGAATATAATAGAACAATTTAACATTTCTAAAATGGCGTGTTTAATACTCTTAGCTTATCCTTTGTTTTATTCAAGAGATATGGTAAAATTAAATAATCATGATTGTAAATCAATCTTTTTTATTCTATTTATTCATTATTTGTTTGATTGTGCTCTTCGATAAACTTAATTTGCAATAGAACAAATTTAACATTTGTATAATATCATGTTTAAAACTCTTGACTTATCCTTTATTATTGGATTAAGTTAAAGTTAAAGTATTCCTCTACAGGCCTGGGCTGGCCTTTGGGGCGCGGGAGGTCAGGCTCCCAGCGTTTCGTGACCATCGGGACGAAGTTGAGGTCGGGTGGTCATCCCGACGCCCGCCCGCCTTCAACTCCCGGGAAAGAAACCTGGTACCCATTTCATAGAGGGCTGGGTAGACCCTAGGACCCGTTTGGAGGTGAAAGAAGCGTGGAAAAATTCCCGCGACCTCCAACCCGCAGCCGAGCGCGCTGACCACTCGGCTACCGGGCCCACCTTATTATTGGATAATCTTTGTAAAACGTTGGTGCAATGAGCAGTAAGTTCTTGGTTGCGTTTGCTTCGTTTTTATTTTTTCCAAAACGCAGCCTGATGAAGCAAGAAAAGTCAACTACAAGTATTACACTTATTATTTTTTGGAAATCTCTTGATTTTCAGATTCCATCATTTCGCTTCTTCAATTTTTAAAAAATAAATTTTATACTAAAAATTGTATGTAATTAAATTCATGAATTTGAAAGAAAATTTAGCAGCTATTCAAGGATGATTTCTTAAAGATGCATCTGATCTCTGAGTTTTCTTTTTTAAAGAATTTCCTGAAATTAGGCATCATTGTTGTTTTGTTTTTTAATCTGATAAATTTCAAAAATCCTCCGTCATTCACTTCAATAAACATTGAATTTAGTTATAAAAAGAAACGTTTACTTATTTACATCGCATGTATCTTTCTCCATTTTTCGGTCGAACGCACACATCATTCCAGGGTATATTCTGTCTGCTGCATGATCTTTACAAAACCTGTGAGTTGTTATTTGTAAAGTAATTTGCATCGGAATAGTACTTAGGTTTCCACCTAAAAAAATGTAATTCGCTTAGTTTAAATATTGCCTAATTAAAAAGAAAATACTTCAATCAGAAAATTTTAATAAAACCTCCAACTGAAAATAACATTGGCCATTCTAAGTTCTTCGCAAAAAAACAAATTTAAGCAACTTTCTGACTCGTTTTTTACAATAATCTAATTCACACATTTATTAAAATTAAAAAATTAAGAAAAAATAAAATTGCAAAAAGAAGGAATGAATTATTCAAATTCCTTTAAGTATTCGACGAATATAAGAAAATTACTCTAAAATGAGGATCTGAGGATAGACTGAACTTGATCAATTTAAGGAAATTTCAGAAGAAATTGTACAAAGTATTTTCATCAATATTTGTGCTCCTTTTATAAAATAAGTAAAATCTTTATCTGACTACTTGCCTAGTTATTCTGAGCCGTTGTTTAGTATCACTGTTTTAACAGAAAATGCTTAAACTTTTATTTTATTGACTACTATGTATTGTTAAAACACGTTATGATGATTCAGAAGTTTCCATATTTCTATGGTATTCTTAATGAAATACCAGTAACAATAGTTAATAATTTTGTAGTTAAGTGATTTGTAGAACTGTATTATTAGATATTAAATGTTAAGATATATTCTCGTAAGAAGAATCAATAAATTTAAAACACACCTTTATACAATTCTCCCCATCCTATAGCAAAAGCTTGTGATTTTGCATAATTAACAGCAATCGGAAGACACATTGCTTGAATTCTCTTACTATATGTTAAAGGATTACTGAGTTCTATTAATGCTATGTCGTTCCTCATTTTGGTTCTATCAAATTTTTCATGTGTAAGAATCCTTTTAATCGTGACTTCTTGCCCTCTAGGGTTGTCCACATCCAAATAGTGAATATTTACAAATGCATGTACTATGGTTTGATCCTTGATTCTGGAAATTAAAAAAATATATAAAACAATCTCTTTTAAAAAAATGCAAAATATAATTTAGAAAGGTAAGTAAAATTTTAAGATTTTTGAAGGTGATAGAATTTAATTTGTCAACTATTACATTGTATTTTACAAAACTGTGAATTTTTTAAATTAAAGTTTACTTTCAATGTCGGGCTAATAACTGTTACTGTTTACATACAAATAAAATGCTTCTTGAGAACATTGATTAACATTCACAATGATTAATATTCGCATTTCTAGATTCACATGGCTCTACTCATTTTATATGGAAAATGGTTTAATTTTCATATTTCCTTAAACGTGAGATTAATGTCATCCGTATCCATTATCCATTTCTTTAAAAATGTTTTTAAATTAAAGAAAATCAAAATTAAATGGGGTTTAGAGAAACATGGAAATGGAAACGAAAGTTTCCTTATATGTTAGTAGAAAAAATATAAAAGAAAAGTTTTTATCAATTTCTGTTAAGCGAAAGATGAAGCATTTTAGATTTGCATTTTACTCTTTATCTGCAACTCAACTTTCAATAATAGGAAGAGGAAACTTATAGAAGAAAAATTATAGAAAACTTTAGAAGTTTATATACACTGGTCAAAACATACGGGAGCAATGGTTATTGTAAGGAAAATTGTGTGTGACAGATGTCATTCGACGTAAAATATTACTTTATGAAAAATATAGAGAAGTATTTAGTAATATGGATAAGAAAAAGCATATAAGCGAATTATTATGCACCACCATAATTTAATGCACATTACGCAATTTGGTTCAGAACAACCTGCATATCTGAACAAAAAGAAAATGAATTGTCGATGATGGTTACTGACCTCTTGTAGGGAATGTGTGATATCCTCGAATGAATATGACCGCTTCACCCTTGTTTGGCATGGAATTGATAAGATTATAGACAAGGGTTTTGGGTTATATTCACCACTCATCGATGAGAGTAGTTTCCAGTTCACGAAGTGTCAGCGGAGGTGTCATAACTGTAATGCATTTGTCAAATGCTTAAATTGCGATTTTGATCACCACTCCATCTTCAAGTTCATTCCCTCCTCTTCAAGTTTGTTGTCCACTAGCCGAGCTCTATGAGGTCCAGCCTTATCGTCTTTGTGAGTCTTGGTAGCCTTTTGGAATGACAAACAGGTCCGTTCCCCATCTATATCATTTTATCTGCCCATAACAGCAATTCATGTCCTTCCTAATGAATGTTTACTGCACATGAATTGTGTGCCAGGTTCACTTCAGAGAAGAACTTGTCGATTATCATTTTAGTGAACTTCATATAGGTGAACCAAGATGAGGAACATCCCCACTCGATGTTCCTCAACCCATTGTCTATGAACTGTACACTGTCATATGATTAAAGGGGAACGTTACTACATAAACGTGTAGGTGACTGTGAACAGCTTAAGTTGAGAATCTGCGTTCTGTTACCGCGATAATCTGTCACTGAATCTGAGGAAGTTTCTTCACCTGTTCCGATGGGCTGCTAACAAAAGTTAGCAGTCATCCTTTGCTGTAGTAGCTCGTGAACAGGCTTGACCTTGCCTAATTCGAACATTGGCATTACCCTGCAATCTATTTCACACTTGCAACACGTGTGTTGTGGTTCTATCCGATCTGCCTGACCTGCTTCCAGCCTGGCAATAGTTCTCCAACTGAATTGAGCAACTGAATCAAAACAAGGAAGTGAGAAGGAGGGTGGTCAACGATTCACTTGTCTGACAGGAGAAAGACCTTCCCTAGAAGAAAGATAGGAGAACATTGAAGAAGCAGTGGCTCATCTGCCTAACAGCCAAATCGAAGGAAAAGATATTAGCAGATCCTGAGATTTCTGTCAAAAAGAAGACAGTTGAGGCGAATAATCTTCGTTTAGACCAGGGGTTCTCAACCGGGGTCCACATGGACTCTGGGGGTCCATGTAATATTCTTCGGGGTCCACAGGGATCTCATTGAATCACACTTATTTTAAAAGGGTTTATTATAAATTATTTATCTGTGTGCATAAATGCTCCATACAACTTAACTGTAGAATAATGTATTTGCATTAAATTAGTTTTCATTCAAAATAAAGCATAATCATTTACTATTTCGTTGATTATTAATATAATCCCTTTACTTTTTCTTTTATCGAATAGCTATAAGGGTGTCCACCAAAAAACGAAAAGAAGGGAAAAGGGGTCCATGGGTAAAAAAAAGGTTGAGAAACCCTGGTTTACACGAACGGAAGAAGAATGCTTAGCGATTCCTTGGACGAACAGCCTAAAAGAAGAATCCTATTTATAGTCGGACCAAGTCAGAAACTGTATCAGTTCTTAGATATTCAGTTAAGAGAATCACGGCGACAGTTACTCCTTCAATGGTTTTGAAGAGGACATTACTTTAACAGTTCAACTAGTCAGAGCGCGCCTCAGAAGCAGCTGATGAATAAAGAAGATTGATCGTTACTACAACGCAATCCCCATCAGTGAAATATAGACTGTCGAAAACTTTCTTTCCTTAAACTATTTAATAGCAAAGAGTAAAAGGCAGCACTTTGTTTAGGTTTGATTAGGAACATTTGATTCATAATACAGTTGTCACCAATGTTTTAAAGCTTGAATTGTTAACATACCAAGTTTGATATGCCACACAACTGGTAGCAAAGTTTATGCTTGACTTCGATATTTTCTCCAAAGTCACATGCTCCCATGATTGTTTTGACTTGAACAGCTGTATTCACACTTAAGTTTCGAAATTAATTAATTTACTATCTGCTTACTCCTTTCTGACTTTTTCGTTGAAACAAATTTGTCCTTTTTCTATTTCTAATTTGGTACTGCGGAGCTATCATAGATGAATTAATAAACCGTAGATGTTGCAGGACTTCCCAAAACACACTAGAAAATCCCGTTGCTTTTAAATAGCCCAGACTATTCAATTGAACTGTGATAGAAATCAGACTGAAGGTGAGCAATAAAGTTCACTTTAATACAGAGGCGGATAGTCTCACCGGAATACCTGGAAACTTTCCGGTGGCCGGAACAATTCGGGCCATCTAGAGGTCTGGTAGGATTTATGTAAAGTCCATTTAAATAATACCAAAGAACTTGTTTACATGTATACTATGCATTTATACTTCGAACTGTGTTCTAGATTATTTTCATTATTTTCGCAACGCCTTATTTGGAGTATTCTATTTATTCATGCCCCCCCCCCGGAAAATTTCCTGTATACGCCATTGCCCTTCCTGTTTACAGTTTTTCAACAACGAAGAGAACGGTGTGAAAGGGCCAGTTATAAGAAAATTTCATCGGTACGGGTTTGACCGCCAATCCGCCCGGGTTTTAATGTATATTTTATTGCTAGATATGTTTCTTGCATGGTTCTTATTCATTATCCTCCTTACTCTTATAATGACTCTGGAAACTCCATCGTTAGTTGTCATACGGAAAGAAAAATAACCATTTGATTTGTTAAAAAAGTTATTAATTTAGGTCAAACATTAATTTGTATAATAGGCCTCAATGGAAAAAGATATACAATGAAAATTTCACCAATGAAAAATTAGTGAGAAAATTCATCTGCCAGCAGTGCGGAGGCCTCAATTAATTTTTTAAAGAATCAAAATTCAAACTCCGCATTTGAATTATTAATAAGTAACAATGGTTGAGACAAAATTATTTACAAATGATATCCTGGAACAACTGTTTCGCGCTCGCTAACGATCATCAGCCAGGAGAAATCACTACTGCGCTTCCGATGCATCATTCATACTAGCCTCAGTACGGAGATTTCGTTATTTACTGGCTGATGATCGCCAACGAGCGTGAAACAGCTGTTCCAGAATTTCATTTGTAAATAATTTGGTCTCATCCGTTGTTACTTATTAATTTTTATAAGTCGAGGCAAAATATCAACAGCACCACACGACATTCGCAAAGTCAAATAGAAAGGTATAAATAATAATTTCTAAATTACCGAATGCTACAAAAAGTTACTAAAAACGAGATTCATACTGACTCATGTATTTATGCTTGTGTCTTCCTTACTGACTTTGACTTTTTAACTTTTTAATTAACCTTAATTTTCAAGAAATTATCAAAGTTAAAAAACTTACAAAACATTAACTTACTCATCAAAACAATGAGCAGCAGTCAAGATCCAAGTTTTAGCAATGATGGTGCCTCCACATAATCCTACATGATCCTCATGCTTAAATATTAGAGCGACCTTAATATTTCAAAAGATTTAGAAAATTATTTTTCAATAGTGATATCTGAATTTATACGTAATAAAAATAGAATCAAGCTGAAGACTTATGTCTGGGAGGAGATGTGCGACTGATATAACAGTCTAAGCCTGTACTTGAAAAGACAAGAACAAAATTACAGAGGTATATGCCAAAATAATATTAGCTAAACTAATTCTGCTTTTTTAATTAAGTAAAAATGGAAGGAATAAAAACCTGACCAGAAGAATGTGGTTCAATCATTTCTTTTAAGCTGGGAATGATTTCTGTTTCGTCAAAATGTCCTTCATGGGGAATGATAATCACCATCTTCTACAATAACATCCAAATTAGTGAAATACTGTTTTTCTTTAATTCGTACCAAACTATTCTGGTCAATATTACAAATAATTTATTATTGTTACTGTGTTTCAGAAAAAATATTAATATATTTAATATTTGAATTTACAAACTATAGTGTTATTCAGGATGACGGCAAATGTAACATAGATATTAGAGATCGAATTCGTGGGGGAAAATTTGCATTTTATAATAGAAAAAGCTTGTTCACGAATGGTATGGATATTGACTTACGAAAAAGACTTATAATTTGCTACATTTGGAGTATATCCTTGTATGGTTCGGAAACTTGGACTCTGAGAAAGAGAGATGCTGAGATGCTGGAGGCATTTGAAATGTGGCTATGGAGGAGGATGGAGAAAATTAAATGGACGGACAAGGTGACTAATGATGAAGTTCTGGAAAAAATTAGGGGAAGAGAGAATCTTGTTAAAGAATATTAGAAGAAGAAAACGGAACTGGATTGATCATATGCTGAGAGGTGACAATATCATGAAGAAAGTATTGGAGTGGAAGATTGAAGGAAAGAGATCTAGAGAAAGAAAGAGAAAAATGATCATCCTGGATGACTACAAGTGGATATCAAGGCCTGAAGGAGGAAGCAAGAGATAGAACGACTTGGAGAAAGAGTCATTGCTCACTTTGTTTGCTGCTTGCCATTGGACCTGTCTTCGACAGAACACTGATGATGATGATGACGTAATATTATTTCCAATGAATAACTTCAAAAATGTAACCAACACTAATTCAGAAAAATTGGACCATAAAGAAGAAACAAGGAATGACAAAATATAGTCAACTATAGAGTATACTGTTCACAAGGGCGTATATAAGAGGGGCCGAGGGTTCCCCCCCCCCCGAAAAAATGAATATAAAAAAAAAAATTGGTTGAACAGATAGGTTTCCATAATTTATTTTTTTTTGGTTGAACACTAATCTTGGGCTTCCAAAAAAAAAAAATTCTATATTCGCCACTGACTGTTCAATAAACTGTACAGTACATTGCTCTGTCAACTGTAGAGTACATTGCTCTGTCAACTGTAGAGTACACTGCTCTGTCAACTATAGAGTATACTGCTCAGTCAACTACAGAATAAAGTGCTCAGTCAACTTTAGAGTATACTGCTGAGTCAACTGTAGAGTACACTGCTCAGTCAACTTTAGAGTATACTGCTGAGTCAACTGTAGAGTACACTGCTCAGTCAACTTTAGAGTATACTGCTGAGTCAACTCAGACATGCGAAATTATTATTATTAGTAAAACTTAAAATTCTTTCAAAGTGCTTCGCATTTCAATATAGATTACTTACTAGCCATGGGTGCTGGTTAGCTTTGGTTTCTTCCCCACCTACAATTCTGGTTGATGTGACTGGTTTACCGCATTCTGTTAAAACAATTAGAGTTTAGTTAATATTTAATTAGTAATTTAATACCTCTTTTCTTAACTTAAGAAACAAGACAAATCAAATCGATGTTTTATTCTTTCCGAATCCTAACATCTTAATTGGTTTCAATGTACGTTTTTCATTGGGAAAAGTAATAAAAACATGTCTCCAAAACAACCAATTCCAGCCTGTTTTTAACCAACAACAATAATTAAGACTTTTTTATCACTATTTTAAAAAGTGCTTTTTTAATTTCCTAATAGTTTTGCATTTTAACAAGTTTTGTATCTTTTTATATTATCGTTCATTCTCGTTTCAGTTAAAATAGAATTTAATATACTGTGCTATTAAAAGCCTCTAAGTAAAGAAAGAAAGGAAAAGAAATGATTATGAAAACTCCCTTTCTCCTAACTGCTGCTTTAATGATACATTCTATTGAATTAGTGATATTTTGTTTCGTTTTTAAAATGAAACTCATTTCAAATCCCTAATGTTAATTAAGTATTCGTCTGCCGTGAAACTAATATTTTATTTGAACATCAACACAAAAGAGTCAAAGAATAATATCATTAGAAAGTTAAGAAAATAGGTGCTTACCACATTCTTCGTTCTTGGAAGATGATCCTGTTTTCAAAAAGTCAATTTGTAAATTTCAGAACTTGGAATAATAAGATTTAAACAAAACTCCTTACAGCAAATTGAAATCACATATCGAATGGATATATTTAATACTTGATTCAATAAATGAATTTATGATGTATCATTATTTGTCATATAATAACTTTGAAATATCAATATAAATATACCCTATTTGCTTTTAATATCGTTCATGAATTAAGCTACGAAAATATAAAAAAAAAATAAAAATAATGTCTAACTAAATACACGAAATTACAAATACATTCACTAAACGTAATTCACCCAACTTGGTAATGACCGTTGACACGGGTTTTTATTTCATATTATTATCATACTGCCAAAGCAACAAGAAGCAGCCTAACCAGCTTCGGTATTCAAAAATATTGCAATAACACTTGCATCCTTTCATAATAAAACTTCCTTGCAATTATGACAATTCATAAAATACAAATATTCTAACAAGCTTCTGAATAGAAATAATAAACAAGAAAAGTTTTTAAAAAAAAAACAATAAGGTAAGAATAAAACAGTAAGACAATGCATAAAAAATAGAAGCAATGCGGAAAACAAAGCTTTACGAAAGAAAGAGCTTGAAATCAAAAATCGTGACTTTATGAGAGATTGTAAATAAAGCCACAGAACTATTTTAATGCTTCGGAAAAAATTTTGATTGTTTTCGCCTTTTCCGTTGAAATCATTTCTTTTGAATTCATTTTTTTTTCTTCATTACTAAAGTTTGATTAAATTTCAAGCAGTAAATTTTTTTGATTTTTTTAAAATGTATCAATTAATTATAAAAATTAATTTTAAAGATAAATTTTGTGAATATTCATTTTAATTTTTTTTTGTTTAATTGCAAAACATATGATTTGATTCAGAGAAAAATTTTAATTTTTTTTTTTAAATGAGATTTGAAGGAAATCTCATTTCTTCAAATCCTAGTTTTACAAATTTAAATTCAAATGAAATTTGTAAAGTTAGGCATTCGAGCTAGATTGTCGAAAGTGAAAGAAAATAGATTTATTAATTGTATTCTTTAAAATTAAGTAGTTAGCATTGTTAAAATAAAATAGAATTGGCTGTGGAGTCAAGTTGTTGGCTATTTTTATCAATTAGGATAGTTTATTAATAAAATTGTCAGATTATCTTTGTCAAATCTAAAGTTGATTCTTAAGTTCTATGAATTAAATTAAGTATTTTTCAATTGACTCAGAATCTAGTAATCTTATAATCATTGACTGAAAATTTAGAAGACTTTTGTTTAATTAGTAGTAACTGTCTCGTAATAAGTTGCTATGAATATGAATATTCCCATTCTTTTCCGAAAAAATAGCATATTCAATTCCTTTTTTTAGAATAGCTTATGAATATTCAATATGAAGTTGAATATGAACTTGTTATCAATATGAAGTTGCTAAATTTACAGTTAGTACTTATTAGATGA
>JAFIDM010002131.1:13856706-13895907 GCA_023159025.1 Thereuonema tuberculata
ATCGAATCACCTGACGACTGCTTCCTTCTCATTGATTTCTCTGTGTATATAATCCACTTGTATTTCTTTATTATTTCAATCGTGAATGAACAGCTAGCTGTTCGAAACATGTTGTGATATTTTAATGTGTTTAAATGTTTTTTAAATTTTATTATGTGTGTTGGCTTTTTTTTCATACTGATCTATTCACACATGTTAAACCTATATGTTATTCAGTAATATGGATAAGAAAAAGCATATAAGCGAATTATTATGCACTATTACTTTCTAATGCAATGTGTTGTTGTTACGCAATGTGTTGTTGAACAATGCGCACAACAAGAAATGAACTTTCGAGGGTGGTAACTGACCTCTTGTAGAGGGTGTGTGGTCTCCTTCAATGGATAAGACCGCTCCACATTTGTGTGGCATGGAATTGATGAGATTATTGAGAAGGGTTTGGGGATATCTACGCCAATCATTAAAGAGAGTAGTTTCCAGTTTACGAAGAGTCATCGGAGGTGCTGATATAACTGCAATGCGTTTGCCAAGTGAGTCACAGGCATGCTCAATGCTATTTTAATCAGGGAACCCTGCAGATCAATTCATTTTCAAGTTATTTCCTTCCTCTTCAAGTTTATCGTCCACTAGCCGAACTCTATGAGGTCCAGCATTATCAATATACGAAAAGAAACGAATAAATGGTAAAACAGTAGGTTCGATAATCTCGTCTGTATACATCTTGTTAGCCCTTTGGAATGACGTATATGTCCGTTCGCCCATCTATACTTATGTCTACCCACAACATCAATCCATATCCTAAGTAATGAATGTTTACTGCACATGAATTGTGTGCCAGGTTCTCTCCAGAGATTATCAAACTTGCCGATTATTATCAGACTCCACATTGTATTTTGACTAGTCAGAGAGGTGTATTCACCTTGCCGTCTTCGAACACTTTCAGTATCCTGGAATCGATTTCACAGTTGGACACGAGTGTTTCTGCTACTATCCGATCTGTATGACCTGCTTCCAGCCTGGCAATAGCTCTCCAACTGAATTGAGCAATTGAATCAAAACAAGGAAGTGAGGCGGAGGGTGGTGAACGATTCACTTGTCTGACGGAGAAAGACCTTCATTAGAAGCAAGATAGGAGAACATTGAAGAAACAGTAGGTCATCTGCTTAACAGCCCAATTGAAGAAAAAGATATCAGCAGATCCTGAGATTATTGTCAAAAACAAGACAGTTGATGCGAATAATCTTCGTTTAGAAGGACGAAAGAAGAATGCTTGGCGATTCCTTGGACGAACAGCCGAAAAGAAGAATCCTATAGAATGGGACCAAGTCAGAAGCTGTAGCAGTTCTTGTATGCAGTTAATAGAAGCATGGCGACAGTTACTCCTTCAGAGGTTCTGAAGAGGACCGTACTGTAGCGGAGACAGTTCAACTAGTCAGAGCGCGCCTCAGAAGCAGCTGTCGTATAAAGAAGAGTGATCTATAATGCAATCCCCATCAGTAAAATATAGATTGTCGAAAACTTTCTTTCCTTAATGTGTTTAATAGCAAAGAGCTACACGGAAGCAATTTGTTTATATTTGATTAGGAACGTATTCGTTCGGCGGAAACGCTGGAATTGCATGGGATAGAGGGCCCCCTAGTTCTAGGCCAACCTGGACTTGAAAATATCTCCCCTTGCTTAATGTAGTTTACGATGTAGAATGGATATGGAGTTGATGTATGAGTTGATGGAATTGACGGTAACCTGAGCAAGGGCGGCTCGGTGGCAGGTGAAGTAGATGCTTGTTCCTCAATGAGGGCCGCCCAGTTGGCATCTGCTCTCCCCGCAGCCCGAGAGGCTTTAGAATTTTGAGTACGGCAAATTCGGCTACCAGTCGAAGACATCACAGAGTGGGATTGCTCTACTGCTCTTCTACTGTTCTATCTTCCCACCTTCTTGGCTACTCGGACGTGACAAACGCAGGACGGCCGACAGCCTCCTTCTCCAAAAGAAGCCGGGTACATACGGTCTATATGATCTTTAATGGAAGGGCCCAGCTTCCGTGGTCTCCCAAGAGACACCATTTTCACAGGTAAGTTTTCAGAGGTTTTGTCGGGCCTCTGTGGCTCTCTGGAAGCCACCGTGAGGGAATTTGTGTTTTGTGTGTGTGATGTCCTTTGTGTATGTCATCGTCCGTGGGTAACTCTAACCCCCTTGTAACAGTCCTTCGCCGCCTCCTCTTTCTGCGAGTCCATATTTCCGGGGTTGGTGGTTTCGTCCCAGTTTAAATTGTAGGAACTTAATTCCTCTTCCGCTGAAACTCTTGATTGAGTATAATGCGTGTACAGGCTGTGTGTCTCCAAAGTCAAATGCTCCCTGATTGATTTGCCCTGTATAGCTTTATTCACACTAAGTTTGGAAATTAATTAATTAGTATCTGTTTATTCTACCGATTTCTTTTCTGACTTTTTCTTTGAAACAATTTTTTTTTTTTTTTTTCTAATTTGGAACCATAGATGAATTAATTTGCTGTAAACATTGCACGACTATACCAAAAAAAACTCGAAAATTCCGTTGCTTTAAATAGCCCAAGGCTATTCAATTGAAGTGTGATTGCGTTATATATCAGACTGAAAATTAAACTGCCCCAGAATCAGTACACTTTAGTGCAAGGACAGATAGGCTCAGCTTGATACCGGGAAACTTCCCTGTGGGCCGGAACAATTTGGGCCGTCGAGAGGTCCAGTATGATTTATATTAAGCCCATGTAAATAATGCCAAACAACTTTTTTACATTTATAATGTTTACATTTTCTACTTCAAATTGCGTTCCAGATTACTTTAATTACTTTCGCAACGCGTTACAATTATTCGTATTGACAATTATTCGAGAAACCGTTGACCTGGCTACATAGATACAGTGACTTAACTCCATCTACATCGCCGCCTGAGAACTTTTATCCGCGACTGCAACATTTCTTCAAGAGTACAACTGATGCCTGCAACATCTGTAGCAACAGGAAATTGACATTTGTTGAGTAGACCAATAAAATTTTAAGTCTGAACTACACTGCAGTCTTCCTTAGCTATATAAAAATTTATATAATTATATAATGTATTCATAAAGCATGTAAAGCATAAATATAAAATATATCTATAAAGGAAATAATAGGAAAATATAATAAGGATTATAGTAAAATAGCGTATCTTGGAGGATTCTATTTTTTTTATGTTCCTCCGCCCCCCCCCCCCGGAAACGTTCCTGCGTATGCCCCTGCCCTTCCTGTTTGCAGTTTTTCAACAACGAAGAAAACGGGGTAAACGGGTCGCTGTTAAGAAAATTTCCCGGTACGTTTTTGACCGGCAATTCGCTCGTGCTTTAATGTATATTTTATTGCTAGATATGTTCCTTATAAGCTTCCTATTCAATATCTTCCTCACACTTATAAATAACTCTGTAAACTTCATCGTCAGTTTTCATGTGGAAAGAAAAATGATAATAACCACTTACAACATATAACATTCACATACGATACAACAAAAAAAGTAATCCAATAGAACAGAAAAATATTACAAACAAAAAAGTAATCCAATAGAACAGAAAAATATTACAAACAAAAAAGTTAATAATTTAGGTGACATATTAATTTTTATATTTCGAAGCAAAATATCAGTTGTGAACAGCATCACACGACTTTCGCAAAGGAAAACAGAAAGTTATAAACTATAATTTCTAAATACAGAATGTTACAAAAAGTTATTAAAAAAAAACGAGATTTATGCTGACTCATGTTTTAATGCTTGTGTCTTCTTTATTGACGTTGACTTTTTCACTTTTTAATTAACATTAATTTTCAAGAAATTATCAGTGTTAATAACTTTACAAAACATCAACTTACCCATTAAAACAATGAGCTGCAGTCAATATCCAAGTTTTATCAATGATGGTGCCTCCACAAAATGCATATTTATACTGCTTCAGCTTAAGTACTAGAGCCACCTTAATATTTCAAAAGAATGATTTAGAAAATTATTTTTCAATAGTGATATCTGAATTTATACATAATAAAAATAGTAATGAAGCTAAAAAACACGTCTGGGAGAAGATGCACGACTGAGATAACAGTTCAGGCCTGAACTTCAAAAGAGAACGACAAAATTGGATGCGTAAAAAAATTCGCTAAACTACTTCTGCTTTTTTAATTAAGTAAAGATGGAAGGAATAAAAACCTGACCAGAAGAATGTGGTGCAATCATTTCTTTTAAGCTGTGAACAATTTCTGTTTCGTCAAAATATTCGTCAAATTTGAATTTACAAACTATATATAGTCTTGATTTAATGAGTTACTTCAAACATATAATTAATACTAATTCAAAGAAATTGGACCATAAAAAAGAAACAAAGGATGACAAAATATAGTCAACTATAGAGTACACTGCTCAGTCAAGTAAAGACATGAGAAATAATTATTATTAATAAAACTTAATATTCTCTCAAAGTGTTTCGCATTTTCATACAGATTACTTACTAGCCACGGGTGCTGGTTAGCGTCAGTTTCTTTCCCACCTACAATTCTGGTTGATTTGACTGGTTTACCGCATTCTGTTAAAACAATTAGAGTTCAGTTAATATTTAATTAGTATTTCATACCTCGTTCTTTAACTTGAGTAACAAGACAAATAAAATCGATGTTCCTGTCATTTCGAATCCTAACATCTTAATTGGTTTCAATATGTTTCAAAATGTTTTTCATTTGAAAAGTAATAAAAACATGGTTCTAAAACAACCCATACAGCAGAGTTCCTAAATTTACCAAGATTCACATGTGGAGTTCACTGTTTTTAACCAACATCAATAATTAAGCCTTTTTTTTCAACTATTTTAAAAAAGGCTTTTTTAATTACCTAATAATTTTTTATGTTTAATAAGTTTTGTATTTTTGTATATTATCTCTTATTGTTCATTGTCGTTTCAGTTAAAATATAATTTCTTCCTGTATACTATACTGTGGTATTAAAAACCTGTCAGTAAAGAAAAAAAGGAAAAGAAATAACAATGAAAACTCCCTTTCTCCTAACTGCTGCTTTAATGATGCATTGTATTGAATTCGTGAAATTTTTTTCTTTTTTAAAATGCAACTCATTTCAAATTCCTAAAGTTAATCAAGTAATCGTCGGCCGTGAAACTAATATTTCATTTGAACATCAACACAAAAGAGTCACAGAATAATATCGTTAGAAACTTAAGAAAATAGATTCTTACCACACTCTTCGTTCTTGGAAGATGATCCTGTTTTCAAAAAGTTAACATGTAAATTTGAGAACTTGCAATAAGAATATTTAATTAAACTCCTTCCACCAAATTAAAATCACATATCAAATAGGTATATTAGATATTTGATTCTGTAATGAATATATGATATAATCATTAAATGTCATGTAATAACTTATGAAATATAAATATGCCCTCTTTTGTAAGTTTTAATATCCTGTATGAATTAAGCTCTTAAAATATATAAAAAAAATAAAAATAAATGTCTTTACGGAAACGCGAAATTACAAATACATTCACTAAACGTAATTCACCCAATTTTATAATGAACCTTGACACGTGTTTTTATTTCATATTACTATCAGAATGTCAAAGCAATAAGAAGTAGCTTCTGTATTCAAAAATATTGCAATAACACTTGCACCTTTTCATAATAAAAATTCCTTGCAACTGTAACAATTCATAAAACAAAAATTTTCTAAAAAGCTTCTGAATACAAATAATAAACAACAAACTTTTAAATAAAAATAAGATAAGAATAAAGAAAGTAAGATAATAAATAAAAAAATAGAAGCAACGAGAATAACAAAGCAATAACGAAAGAAAAAGCTTGAAATCAAAAATCGTGACTTCGATTGTAAATAAAGCCACAGAAACTATTTTAATGCTTTGCAATAAATTTTGATTGTTTTCCAGGAAAATCATTTCTTTTAATAATCATTTATTTTTTTTTCTTCATTACGAAAGTTTGATTAAATTTCAAGCAGTAACTTTACGTTGATTTTTTAAATGTATTAATTAATCATAAATATTAATTCTGAATATTAATTTTGATTTTTTTTTGTTTAATTACAAAACATATTCATTGATTCTGAGAAAAATTATTTATTTTTTCTTAACTTTTATTTAAATGAAATTTGTAAAACTAGGCATTCGAGGTAGATTTGTCGAAAATGAAATAAAATAGCTGTTTTTATTGTATTTTATAAAATTAAATAGTTAGCATTGTTAAAATAAAATAGGAATTGGCTGTATAGTTAAGTTGTTGGCTATTTTTAAGAATTTGGATAGTTTATGGAAACATGGATTTGTCAGATTATCCTTTGTTAAATCTAAAGTTGATTCTTAAGTTATTTGAATTAAATTAAGTAGTTTTCAATAGATTCAGAATCTGTTAATCCTATAATCATTGATTAAAAATGTAGAAGTCTTTTTATCCTATCTGTCTTTTATTTATGATCTGATGGCTTATCTTTCTGATCTCAAAATTTAAGATTAAGAAGCTTGTAAGTTGTCTTTAAATGCTTTTTTGAAACTATAGAACAGGAGTTATTCAGAGGTCTCTTATGCTCGAAAACTTACTCCATGACTGTCTTTTGAATTTCTTGGCAGGTAGAAAATCGATAATATGGTAAATAAAGAATATATCATATCCTTATATAGAGCTGTAATATTAGGATATGAGAATCTATGTAGTGTATACAGGGTGTACCTGAAATGTGCTGCCAAACGTAAAGATTCTATTCAGTCATGCAAAACAACGAATAAATGTCATATAAACATGGGTCTGAAAATGCTTTATTTCCAAGATATGAACGATGAAACGATACAGAGTGTTGGCCTTTACGTCGTATAGTAGAGTCATTAAATTGCTCCTCTGTAATCGTGACATGACCTGCTCGTTCCCCTGATTTAAGCCCTTTGGATTTTTTCGTTGGGTTTTATTTTAAAGCATTAGCGCACACCACACCGGTAACTGACGCCCACGCACTGCATGATCGCATAGTGGATTCGACGTGCACCTGGCATCTTCGACCGTGGTCGGCAGTCGATGGAACGACGTTGTGTTGCATGCATTGCGTCCGGTGGAGGATATTTCGAGCACTCTTTGTGAAACTGAGCGACTGCCCATTATCATTCAAGATTAACAATATAAAAATGGCTACTACTAGAGCATTCAGACTTTCAAGTTCCAATCCATTCTTATATCTGAAATCGAAAAAAATTAGATCAATATTCTTACAAAATGGATAACAAGCACATTGTAAAAGCATCTGTCGCTTACTATAATATTGATCACATTTCCTCAACAAACAAAAGAAAAAGATATATTTCCATCTCTTACCACCCTCAACTTTTCAACGCTCTTAACAAACTTCTGCACCCCCTCAATTTAGCGCTTACTTCGCCAAGTAAAAATACCATAGCAACAATAGTAAACTATAACATTCATCAAAAATCTATAGACACCCAAGAACAAAAAGACCTAGTTTATGCCATATCTTGCAAAAATAACCCCCAGTGCAATTACATAGGTGAAACATTGCAGAAGTTGGCACGCCGACTATCGCAACATGAATACGCTATTAAAAATAATGACCTTAATTATTATACTGCCATGCATGCAAAACAAACCGCTCATAAACTTGACTTCCCCCGAACCACTACTGTATGCAAAGAAAGCAATTCCTACATATGAAAATGTAAGGAATCGCTACATATCCTCACCGACCCCGGATGTTATAATCAAAGCAACTCAGTACAAAACATTGTACAATACGGTTTCAAAAAGAAAAAGAAAAAAATACAACCCAGCCACTTTCCCCCTGCCCCCCCCCCTTATAAATTATCCAATTAATAATAATAAACTGTTCTTTCCATTCAATCCCCCCTCCCCCGCAATGAGTGACTAAACCTCACCAAAACGTCAACCGCTCACCAAGTGAAAACAAAAAAAGAAAAAACAATTATCCAAGCGAACGCAAGCATTCAGATCCCTCGGTGCCACAAGGCATGCTTCTCCATAAAGTCTATTAACTTGAGAAAGGACCCACAGTGGTCCGAAATTAGTAATTTTTAACCCATGTTTTTATAAATGTTTTAATTTTTAATTTTATATGAACAGTGCGACGGCGTCTTCTTCTATATAGTTTCTGAAAAACAACAATTACTTCAAACGTTGAAATCGTTTTTAACATTTTAAAATAGTAAATACTCGTTTAGTTTCCTTCGAGATGCCAAAAGTTACGAGAGGAGAAATGTTGATAACTCAATTAATTTATACATTATCGATAAACAATAAATTCTTCTTAAATAATATTTAAATAACTTCTCTATGAACTTCTATTAACTCCATGAACTCCAACGGCAATATTTCATTGGTCTAATCGAACTACTGACTCAAGACCTTTTTAACATCACTAGAAGAGAGAATCCTTTCCCTCTTTCCCAAAATCAAACAAACAAGATTCCCAAAATAAATTACAAACAAGAATTCTAAAAAACTTAAAAATGAAGATAGCAATTTCAAAAGAGAACGATTGAACTTTTTCATTAATATTGGACATTTACTGTAAAAAAGACAGTGATTTATTTAAGAAAAGAAGAAAGAAATTTATTTTTAAATTATTCATTGATTGGACTTGAAGATTGGACTTTAAGAAAACAATGGGACAGAGATGTGATCATTGTTATTAGTATGATTTACGTTTTTTGTTTATTATTAGTATGATTTATGTTTTTGTTTGTTAATTTAGAATTCTTGTTTGTAATTTATTTTTGATTTTTGGGAAGGAGGGAAAGGGTTTTCTCTTCTCTCTATGTTAAAAAGGCTTGAGAAAGTACGTCGATTAGACCTATGAAATATTGCCGATAGAGTTCATGGAGTTAATAGAAGTTAATAAAAAAGTTATTTAAACATTATGTTACGCATTCTTTTTAAGGGTCAGTTTTGCAATAAAAAAAAATTACTTATCAATTGCGATCCTCGCTATTTCTTTCTTTACAACTTCTTTACTTTTATAAATTATATAAGATTCAACATACGAGTAATTCTAACTTAATTTAAATACCGATAGACAGAAAATGGTTGTTTAATTTCAGGTTTATTTTTAGATTGACTTCTTGTAAATAGACTGACAATTCATCTACAAACTTCTCCTAAACCACCCCTTGATTCGGTTAAAGGCATCGCATTGTTATTTGATTCAAAACTTCAAGGTCGTGTAAAATTCTACAGAAACATCATCTACCTAAAAATGCTTATTCGCGAATAGCCAAACAAGGATTCGGTAACTGACATTTCTCATCCGATTGCATAATCTGATGAAACAGTTAAATTTATCTGATGAAACAGTTAAATTTATCTGATGAAACAGTTAAATTTATGAAGCATAAAAAAAAATTAATGAACAGATGCTTCCAATTATAATTTTTAAATCGATAATAACCTGCTATAAAATGTCAATGAACTTAAATTCCGTCGCAATATAGTTTCAACTTCTTTAATATTTCAAATAAAATGATGGTAAGTAACAGATTAATAGATGTCGTAAACAGTAGATTTATCAATAATTATAAAACTGAAAAGCTTATTACTCATCAACACAATGAGCTGCAGTTAGAATCCACTTCCGGCAATGATAGTTCCACCACATACTTCTCCGTTTATTTCAATGTAGACCTGCTGATATGAAATTCTGTTATATTTAAAATTATCTTATAAGCATAATAGAATGCTCCTGGAGCATTGAAAATTCACATTGTTTTAACTTGAGTATTTTAATTAATTCTATTTGTAAATCGAAGTAACTTTGTTTGCTTAATTTAATTTTATTAAATTTCTTTATAATTGTTCTGCAAATAAAAATTTTGATTTATAATAAACTTCTGAGAAATATTCTACTTATATGGAAAAAATTTCTAAATATAGATTATTTTGCTTTTCACCAAATAAAATGAAATTGTTCTGGGCTTTAAAAACATCTAGCTAAATCACTAAAACCTTTTAGCAGGCAGGATTTTTTTGATAATTTTTGACTTCTTTATTCATTTAAGGAACAAAATTTATTTTCTGATATTCTTAATAAAAAAAAAACAACTTACCAACCAAGGATACTGATGGATTTTCATTTCAATTCCACCAATTATTCTGGAAGCTAATTGTATTCTTTTTCCACATTCTACAGTTTTAAAGTTTGTAATTTTTATTAAAATAATATTAAAAGCAATAAATATAAGATCTGAAAGATGAACAGTTCATTTGCTACACGAATGAAAATGTTGTTAGGAAAATTATTGGTTCAAATTATTTTAATCATTCTTGTTATTTAGTTCTAGTTATTCTTTGTAATTATTATTTATTGATTCTTATTGTATTTATTTTAATTATTGAATCACACAAAGAGAACTGGATATTTTATTTCCATACTTCTCGGATATGCAAAGTTGATGCAACGCCACCTGGCGGGTATTTTCTGTTTAAAAGGCATCGCTCTCTGGAAGCAGCAGAACGACGGCAGCTGTAGAGTAAAGTCAGGATGACTTTAGCGAATAAACGCCACTTGCTCCCGAACTCTTTGTTTTGTCTTGAATCCTGTGAAACTACGTGACAATATAAAATAAAACAATTACAACTTTCCCTAGAATTATATAGGATTATTATCCCTAAATGTCCTAATGTCTTCTTCAGTTGCTTACGAAGTTAATCCTGGCAGTTGAAATTCTCAATATTTCCTTTTGACATGATTAGGGAGTTAGGGAATGGTTCGAGGAGTTACAGTATACAAATGTGTGAGATTCAGTAACTGAGAGTCAGATATCGGCAAAAGATATGAAGAGAAAACAGAACATATGGGTTCTGGGATTGTGTTTAGGAGTTGAAGAGAAGGTAAGCTAAAGAAAGGAAGTAAGAAAACAGATCAAAGAAATGGGTAAAAAACGAAAGCACAAAGCTAAAAAGAGAAAGGATTCACACACTGAGCTGTCCCCTGGAAGAGACTGGGACGGACCGTTTCGTCCTTTTTAGGACTCATCAATCAAACTCCAGTGATGACAGACTCAGAATGCGAGGCGAATTCCTTTCTCTTTTAGCGTTGTGCCTTTGTTTTTTACCCATTTCTTTGATTAATTCAGGCACGTTAAATCTCTTGTATTTGTACCAAAACACATATTACTCAGAATAAAAAATTAATGTAGGAGAATAAAAGTGGGAGTAAGGAGATTATTTTTCAATTGATCAGATGTACTTAAGCATAATAAGGAATTATTGACCCAGAACAGAAACACAAGTATAAAAACAAAACCTTAAGAAATTTAGCAAAAAAAATCGATTTCAGGGTTACAAGGAATGACATAAGTAAAATTAAGGATAGAAAGAGACAATAGGAGGAAAATAAAGGAATTTCTATTTCTATAAAAAGCTTTTTTTATAAAGCTTCGAAAAAAAGGAGAAAAAAGCTTTTTTTTTTCCCGATGCAATTTTACTTAGGGAATAAATTTAGCATTATAAAACTATTTATTCGTCAATTATTTGAAAGACTGTCGATAAAAAACAAATGCCAAAAACCGAGAATATCAAATATTAAAGACATTAAAAGGGTTAGACCGGTGTAGCACAGTGATAATTATTTCTGTATTGATTGCTTGTGATTATGTTTGTATTGTTATTTTCTAGTTTCTTGATTGCTTGTAATTATTTCTATGTGAGATCGTGTTATATTGTTTATATTTCAATTCCGTTTTCGTCTTTATGATTTAAATGTATATTTTGTAAGTCTTTGAAAATCGATCGCAGAAGGATTTGAAGTAGGTAGAATTCTATGTGATTTGAAATTGTTCTTCACCTATTTTTTTGTGTTTAGTGTGAATAACAAGTTCGTTTAATAACTTACAATTGCAAATCTCTATTCAATGAGTTTTCAAAAGGTTTTTATTCCTTACCATAAGTTTTCTTTTTAGGAGACTGAACTGAAAGGAACAGAATATTTAATGATTTACTTTTATTCTTTAATATTTTGTTTTCTTGATGATCTCTATGGTATTGAGTTTCGAAATATTGATTTTTATCGTGGTTAGGTTAATAACGAGAATGTTAAAGATGTTATTCAACTAAATAAAACTTAGAAATGAAGATCAGAATAGGTTTAAAAAATAAGTTATCTCAAGTAATAAAAAATCAACAAACGAAATTATCCTTACATAGTACTTGAATTATTGATTAACAATTAGAAAAAAAACCCACTTCAAATCTCAATGATAATAAAATTTGAGCAGAAATAAAAAAGTAAACACTAAGGAATATTTTTTCGTCTTAACATCATTTAATGGCAGCAACTTAGTTAATTTTAAGACTTTTATCTTCCAATTATTGGAAGAAAACAATAACAATTGCATTTAAGACTAACGGTTAACTGATGATTAATAAAACTGATCTCTTTACAGTCATTAGTCAGTTTATTCCTTTTCTTTGACGTTAATGCTTCTTATCTAAAGAATAGTGACAAGAAAACCGAAAGTTGCTCATCACATTTACTTCTTTTGTAATGTTTCATTATAATTTCTATTAAACACTCTAATTTATGTCCTGAATGCTTGGTTTTTTAAATGCATAGTGTTATCAAGAAAATTATTTCTTTTCGTAAACGATATATTTGCATATTTTAGGCCTAGGAAATAAAAGAAGCCAAAAAACAAAAAATCTAATATTTCATATATCTTTTTGTCAGTTATTACAGGATCATAAAATATGTATAGGTCTAAATGAAAACAGTGATAAATTGAAAAAAGAAACATCCTGGTTTTAAGTTGTTTTTGAAGTTTACTATTTTTTTTCAATGTGGATTGGATTGAGGTAACAAATAGCGATTTACAGGTAAAATCGATGGTTATGAAGGGAATATTTACGCTGCTAATTCCAAATAAAATCCTGACCTGAAATAGAAAATAGTTCATATCAAATAATTATCATTAAGACGTACAGGTGAAAAAAATGGAAATGCATTCAGTTGTAGAATTAGAAATTCCTGAAATTCTCTTTTTATTATTTGATTTTACAATGTTTTCATTATTTTACGTATATCGGAAGGATTCAAGGAACTACTGATTTTTATTTCATTTTAGGCAAATTAAAAAATGCATGTTAAAATATGTTCTTTATGAAGTGAATCAAAATTAATGCCAACAAAAAATTCTAATTTTTTTTTTTCCGATTGTAATTTTTAACTGAAACTACTTAAAATCTAAATTTCTAATTTTTTTTTGATAACTACAAAAATTGCAAATTTACCTATATTTGATTTAAAAAATTCTAATTCTAAATATAATTCCACCGCAAACCACGAAATTATTGATATTCTAATGTCCATAAAAAAAATCATCTTTGGTTTCATTATTAAAATGAAGGGATAAATATAATATTCGAAATAAAAAGTTCCGAAAGTGTTTTATTATAAAGTATTAATTAGGATACAAATCCGCTTCAAATTTAAATGTTCAAATATTTTTAATTAAAATGGAATTTTAGTGATGATAAAATTTTAATTTTTTCTTTGGAGTTTCCAAAGCCTTCCAAAGGTTGGACTTTTCATGAGAATCCCATTTTGTCACGAAAAGCCAACTTCCTGGGAAACTGAGGCTTCTGAGATCATTCAGTCTGTGAGGTCGTATGCCGCCCCCTCCGAACATAATAACTCTTGAACAGCTGGATGGATATTCTTGAAACTTTGTATATAAGGACTAGGAACATTTAAAATCTTTTCTGAGTGGGTTCTTGTACAGAAATTAGCGTCAAAATTGTCATTGATAAACATTGGAAAGGAAACAATGAATTTTTACATAATCCATTAATACTTCAATGACCTTTTTTTTAAATCAAAAACAAATTGTAAGAAATTATATTAAAAAAAGTAAGCTTTAATTTCTTTGAACCATTTGTTTCTGTTAGTTTCAGTTTACACTTAACAGGTATTTTCATTATTATTATTGTAGTTTTCCTTCACATCCAGTCACTTCATGTATTGAAGAGTGTTGAAGGATGGAATAATTAAATCACTTCAAATTGGGCAATTTGTACTCTCTTGTTTTTGTTAGATTTTCTTTATTTACTGAAATAAGCAAATAATTGAAATTCTGCATATTTTTATTAAATCTCTCTTCATTCTAGGTTTGAGGGAGGGTTTTTACTAGAAGATGTTCTAAAGAAGAATGAAATTATCAATGTTATGTCTTTACATGTCATTCTTTTCTGTTTTCAGTGTTAAAGAATTCATCAGTTTTGAAATTAGAATACATCATTTCGTTTCATTTAATTTTTATTTTAATTCTGTTATCAGTATTTAAATTCATTTCCTTTTTCTGAAGAGACGTTCTTCTTTAAGCATCATTTTCCAGACTACCTTTAAAATTCAATCAAGTTTTCTATGTAAAATTTACATAGCTACATGTCAGGAAACACTGTTGGGATTCTCATCCAGAAATTAAAATCTGGTACTTCTATTTAAAGTCAGTCATTAAATACTAAAAAGAAATACCTCATTATGTTGGTATTTCTTTTTAATTTTTAATAGCTGAATTTAAATAGAAGTACCAGTTTTTAATTTCTGGTTGAGAATTCTAACAATGCTCCCGATCAGGCTTATTCTGTAAGCATCTCGTTACGTGATAATGACCGGTTAACGGATCGTAACGATAATTCTGATTCTGTAACGCCGTAACGAGCTCATGGCATCGTTAGGAATAACGAGTCCATGTAGGTGCAGTTACGGCGTAATGAGAAAATGAACGCAGCTTTCCTGATGGTATATAAGAGTAGAACAGCATGAAATGAGTTAAGAATTGAATTGTGTTCCTTGAAAGTGACAAAAAAAGAAAAGAATTCGAGAGTTAAGCGTTAGGACATGAAAAAAAAAATGAATATCCAATCGTAGGCCGAACCTACCTCCGCATTGACGTTGAGAATACTACAGAAAAACAACCAGTGAAATTATTAAATTTGGTTGGATTCATCATCAGATGTTAAATGTATTAAAAATAATATATCTATATGAAATCTATGTAGTCTCGACGCCATAGTATAAGTCTACTTTAAGTGACTACCTAGTGACGAAAGATATAAGACCTATGGGGTTTAAAACCTGATTTCAAGGCGATCCATTTTAAAACTATGTGTAACGGAATAAAATGAAATGTACCGTCTTGTAAAGCAAATGTGTCATTTCATTTGTATGTGAAAACAAAATGCTACAACCTTTCATTACAATTTATTGGGGTTGTAAACAAATCATTTGAAGTTACGTCTGTATTGTTGCCTTTCGTAGCATAAGGCAGAGAAACATGCAGAGGAAATTGAGGGATAACAATGATCCCTTTCTAATGCAGAGTAGGAAATTTAAGGATTTCCTAAAGAAGTTGCCCTGGAACTATTAAGCAGAATCGCGCCTCACCTTCAACCCTCCATGCGCAACACTGCTGTACCTGCAGTTAAGTAAATAATTTGAAGAAAAGAATGTATTAGTCGTATCAATGTACGTTATAACGTAATTCATGTTCATTTTTTGTTAGACACGTATGAATGAGGCAAAAATTATGTTATCAATGTATAATATAAATTTTAATAAATTTCTACAGGTCACGAGAACCCTGCTTTTTTCCAGCCCTTGACATTTTTCTGTGGTCCAATTTAACGAAAATTTCGTGGTTATTCAGGAAATCGACATATATTTTGTTCTGTTCTGCACTAGTTTTCACGGATCGTTTACATTCCTGGTTCATAGCGATGTTGTGGTCATTCATGTGGATATTTCCAGACTTGCGAATTACGTAAATATCAGAAATCCAATCGCAAAACGTGCAGTTATCGGGTGGTCAGTCCAGGTGTTAACGATATATGTAAACTGGAAATGGAACTCTAACGAGTCAGGTTACAGTATATCAAATTTTACCGATGTCCCTACGACACTCGTTAAACATCTGAACGATTCCCGTTACGAGTAAGGATAACGAGAATTTTCAGAATAGGCCTGAATATCTAAGAATTTTGCATTCAAAACTTGATTAAGATTTGCCAGGGAATATGAAATTCCAGAAAACGGTTCGATACGATTCAAAATTAACATCGATACTACATCCAGTTTCCTATCTTTATACAAGAGTTCGGCAATGTAGGCTCTTAGTACAACGATCTGCAGTTTATGGCCAATTCACTTAATGACATTGATGGGCTTGCTTTATTATTTTATTTCGGATTTTTATCGTTTAATTGTGTATTTTGAACTGATCTTATTTTGTTTGATTGATTCATATGTTTTACTTATTCTCTTTTAGTTGTCCGGTGATAATGCCTGAGGCCCTGTACACTTCTGACTTAGCTGAAATTTAGAAGAGGTCAGCGACGTTTTACTGTTTTAAGTAAATATTATTCATAGTGTCTATAATAAAAATGGGTTCCATTCTGGCGAAGACACAAGGAATACATAGGATATATATTATGTTCTTCTAAAAAAAAAAACACTTTTAATTATTTATACGCATATATAAAAGTTTTAAATCACTTTTATTTCTTAAATATCTTCTGAAAATGCTTGAATAATAACAATTATTCAAAAAAAAAAAACACTTTTAATTATTTATACGAATAGATAAAGTTTTAAATCACTTTTATTTCTTAAATAACTTCTGAAAATGCTTGAATAATAACAATACTAACTACAAATATTATTTTAAAAAAGAGGCTTTTAGAGACTCTTTTATTATTTAAAATTTTAATTCTTTCTAATTTGGAATAAAGTTGAACGACGACGGGACTTTCTTGTACATTTCTTAAAGCACCCGTAAGCTATGTTTGTATTACGCAAGATTCACGTGATATATGTTGATATGTTGGTATTAACACCAGGCAGTTTAGAAGAACATCGGTGGCTCTAAGACATAATTCCAACTTGAATAACGGAACCGTCACATTCCAAAAACACAGGTCCCCCAGAGTCGAATCACAGCCAAAAGGCATAAGTGAAAAGGCAGTTGATTCTACAAGAAAGCTGGAATCGCCCACTAGTGCAGAAACTTTGAAGCAAGAAAACTGTGAATATGTTATTTGATATTCCTAACTACGCGTTGATTCCGACAGAATCTAGACGGGAATGGAACACTGCAAACTAGGGTTGTTTATTCATCGCAGTTTAATGATTATCTCAACTAGTGAAGGTGATAGATTCCAGTTGAAGTTGAAAAGCATTAGAATCGAACTTTTGAACATTATCTACTCGATATTTTAAAGTGACTTACCGTTACTATTTTGGAATAGTTATGTGAAATAGAACTCTCGTTAGTTTATCTTTAACGAACATTCACATTCATAGATAAAGAAAGAAAACAATTATCTTAAAGCTATCCTGTAAAATTATAGATTTAGAACAAGACATTAAATGTTTTATTTTCACCGTTATTTTGATTCCTTCCTTTTTGAACCTTATTCTTAATTTGAATTTGGGATTAAGTTGCTATCTTAAACATCTGCTGGGAAAAAGAAATTAACAATTCATTTTACCCACAAACTTATTTGTTATTCTCCACAGAGATGAAGTGTAATACTACGACGTTAGTTATATAAGGCAACGAATAATTTTCTTAACAAGTTGTTGCTTACAAAAACTTTATAATTACGAACGACTAATCAATATCAGTTAACATTCAAATTCTTCTTGCTTACAATATGAGATATATTCCGAAATGATTACTACAGACAGCATGAAGTGGTTTCATTTAATTAGATTTGAAACAAGAATTTTAATTGCCTTAAGATTACGAGACAAACTGAATTTAGATTTTTTTTTTTTAAACAAATCTGAAATTTCGTCTCGAGATTGGATTTCTGACTCATCACACTAAGGTTGAACTTTTTAAGATCAATGTCTAACTTACGCTACTCATGGACGTTTGTAATACTGCTTAACATTATCGATTTAGTCCATGATAGCTTTCTAACAGTCATATCGAGTTTCAACTTCATTTTTCACTTATTTCGTAATTAGTTTTTCCATTCTTGTGCAAATCTTTTGTTGCAGATCGGGGAAAACACTAGCATTAAGAGTTGAGCACATGTATTGCTTGGAATTTAAAGAGTGAAACATTGCAAAGTTTCCTTAAGGAAAGAAATACAAGGATACTTGAAAGTACACTTTTCCAGATTTGAAAATATACGTTTCAGTAAAAATCTGAAATAAAATCTCACGATATCATAGTTTGGCGTGCTGCAAACATTTGGATAAAGAAAAATCAGCCACTGAAACATCAACATTTTACAAAACATCGCAACATTTTTTGTTTCTTTAAACAACATATTTTTATGTATTCCCTGGTAAATCTTAATTCAATCAAGGTTTCTATGTAAAAATTACTTAGCAACAAGTCAGGAAACACTGCTGGATTTCTTATACAGAAATTAAAAACTGCTACTTTTATTTAAAGTCAATTATTAAATATTAAAAAGAAATATCTCATTATGTTGTTGTTTCATTTTTATGTTTAATAACTGATTCAAATAGAAGTAGCAGTTTTTATTTTCTGGATGAGAATTCTAACAGTGCTCCCAATATCTAAGAAATTTGCATTCAAATCTTGGTTAAGATTTGCCAGGGAATATGAAATTCCAGTAAACGGTTCGATACGATTCAAAATTAACATTGATACTACATCCAGTTTCCTATCTTTATACAAGAGTTCGGCAATGTAGGCTCTTATGACAACGATCTGCAGTTTATGGCCAATTCGCTTAATAACGTTGATGGTCTCGCTTTATTATTTCATTTCGGATTTTTATCGTTTAGTTGTCTATTTTGAACTGATCTTTTTTTGTTTGGTTGATTCATATGACCAGCGACGTTTTACTGTTTTAAGTAAATATTACTCGTAGTGTCTATAATATAAAGGAGTTCCATTCTAGCAAAGGTGCAGTGCATACATGGAATATATAGGCTACATAGTATGTTCTTCAAAATCAAAAAAAAAACTATTTATACGAATGTATAAAGTTTTAAATCACTTTTACTTCGTAAATATCTTCTGAAAATGCTTGCATAATAATAATACTAACTCAAAATATTATTTTAAAAAAGAGGCTTTTAGAGGCTATATTATAATTTAAAATTTTAATTCTTTCTAATTTGGAATAAAGTTGAACGACGACGGGACTTTCTTGTACATTTCTTAAAGCACCCGGAAGCTATCTGTGTAATATCCGAGATCCATTTGGTATATTTTGATATGTTGGTATAAATATGAGGATTTTCAGAAGCGCATTCATAGCCCCAAGACATAATTCCAACTTGAATTACAGAACCGTCACATTCCAAAAATAAAGGTCCCCCGGAGTCACCCTTAAAAGAAAAATACAAAATATTGTTAATAAAAAGTATTTAGAACTGTTATTAAGCTACCTTCACGGTAATAACAATATTAATTCCTAATTATAGTTAGATAGACAGGTAGATAGATATATAGATATACATATTTAGAATTTTACTAGCTTTTTGCCATATTCGTTAAATGAAGAACTGAGATATACTTTCTTAATAACATAGAATCTTTCTCAAACTGCTCAAAGGTATAGTTAATGATTTAATGTTAATGATTTTATAGTTTTATAGTAATGTTTATAGTTAATGATTAGTTCTTTTTTTATATCTTAAACATGATTTTTTTATTACAACATCACAATGCTTTAAATGAAAAACACACAGTCCACTGGATTTTTGGCAACTTTAGATTTTGCTTTAGGCATTTTACTATGTAATGAAAAAGATTTTAATTCCAATTATCATTTTATGAGAAAATAATCTAAATATAAAGTTTTTTAAGTGTGCCAAAATTATTGATTAAAAGTTCAGCCCGCACACAGGGGAAATTAAGAATTTGTTATTCTTATTATATTTTTTTATATTTCTTATTATATTTATTTTTATTTCTTTAATTTTTTTCCTGTCTGTTTCCTTTTCTTCTTCTTAATTTCCCCTTTCTTTTCCCTTTTCTTATCTTTTTTTCTTTTCTTCACTCTCTTTTCTTATTAATTTGAGGCTTCTCACCTCTACCAGGTGTTTCCAAACCTTCTGTTTGTGTTTTGTGTTTACAGTCTTTCCAACGGCCAGTGATCTCCGCCAGATGTCTCTTCTCTCCAGGCCTGCTACCATTGCAGTTCGCAGGCACCAATGAAAGGTCAATCTTTTCCATTGGTCCGTCTTGGCTTAAATAGAGGGGCTGACGGTCTTTCAAATCATCTCCACTGAGGAAGCCACGTCCAAGTGTGGTGAAAGCTATGAGACTCCTTTTTTAAATTTTTAATGTTTAGAAAAATTTAGACTTTTAGACTTTTGTGTGCGGGCTGAACTTTTAAAAAATAATCTAAATATAATAAAATTATTATTAACAGGAACTTTACACTATAACGTTATTCTAAGACTAAATTCATCAAACAAACTTTCTACAACATTGTTCTAAACAAACATGTTTATCAAAATGAATCAAAGAAAAAGAAAATGCCAACATTATATATTATAAAAGCGTTATTTTGTCTGTCATAAGACTTTACGTTTTTCCAATTTTGTGATTAAACTATAAGAGATAGAGTGGTCATGTAAATGGATAAAATGTAGATCTTTTTAAGGCAAACAAAATGCTACAAAAATCTTTCGAAAAAAGTTTTTGGTTTCCAAGATGGCGCCTTTTAAAGGGTCCAATTTTGACTTTTTCTCAATTTAAACGAAAAGTATAAAAGATGGAAGAGAACATTATATTGAGAAAATGTTGGTATTTGAAAGTTCTATTGAACGATATATCACTTATTCACAAACGCTTCAGCGTTTGCAAGATACATGCAAAAATGTGAATTTTCGGTGTGTGACGCCGACCCGCGTTACATCCGAGTTATTCGGAGAAGCCACAACGGGCTGGGAAGTTATATATTCTCCGACGATCGCAACATTAATTTGCTAAATAAATATATTTTTTTTTTTAATGCTATATATGCAAGGTTTCCGGAGCGAAGCGACGGTACCCGGCTATTATTATTATATATTATAAAAACGTATATTATAAAACGTTATTCTGTCTGTCATTCTGTAAGCAAAATGCTAAATTACAAATTACTAAAATGTTACTGAAATAGAGAATCTATTCATAAAAAATGAAAATATATTAAACAACTGTCCAACTATACTGATTGGCGACGTAAATGTAGATATTTTCAAAATGAATAAAAACAATGTAGTACAGAAATACGTAAAACTTATGTGCAATAATGGTTTCAAAAATCGTCTTTACGGAACAACAAGAAACTGTACAATTCATGGAAATACGAAAACAAATATAGATCATATTTTCATAAATAAACATGATATCAAAACACCAGGAATAATATGTAAAGAACGAATCGGATAACAGTTGAAAATGAGAAAATAACACATCCAAATATAATCTATAATTTTGCACAGAGGTTTCCTTTATGATGTAGACAAGGAATAAGGCCGGATTTTTCGAAATTCGGGATAGGGAATAATCTGGCAAACTGACGATGAAGTGTATGGCGGCAACCCCAGGTGTGTGGCGCCAACCCGCAATACACCTGAGTTAAGTGGAGAAGGGCACAACGGGCTGGAAAGTCGTATATTCTCCGATCTCAATATTAATTTGCTAAATAAATAAAGTTTTTTTTTTTTAATGCTATATACGCGAGGGTTCCGGAGCGAAGCGACGGTACCCGGCTAGAATAAATATAGAAGTTTTAAAAATTTCTTTAACAAGGACTTTTCAAAGCATTGTCACAAAAGCAAAACCGATAGTTTTAATGTAATTTTCATGTGTTAAAGAAATTTTAAAACATTTACATCTGTGTGTCGGAATTTTATTTGATTCAAAGTTGGTTACATTCGTTAAACTTCAATATAAAGAATAAACTAGAAAGTATTGTTGGAAAATATTGTTTCATAAGCCTGCAAGCCTGGAAGTTCTCACGGGAAGCGAATGCATCCACAACTTTTAGTATGATAATAATGGAGTTCTTGCAAAATTTATAAAAACAATTCTGAATATTTGCTCCTATAAGATATATATTATGCGGATAATACCAAAACATATATTATGCGGATAATTCGTGAAATTTGCACAATCTAATAGCATCACGCATCATAGATCTTGTATCTCAATCTTTGTAATAACATAATCTAAAGTTCTTCCTACACCAAATCAAATCAAATTTGAAGAACACGAAGAGATTCAGAAGTCTTTAAAACGAATCCAGGAACAACTCTGATTAGCTTATTCTATATCATATTATTGGTTTTCGAGAAAGTAATATATGTATATAAGTATATTCTTATAAGCTTTCCTTATAATCCTTTAAATTTGATTTCATTTCTCTTGTGAAAAGCATAGGAATAGCTTTAGATTAAGATGTTATAAAGATTGAGATATAAGGTCAGAGATCAATGATGTTATTAGATGCAAACTTGAGTAATTACTGATAGAATCCATAATACAATACTTACGGAGTATTAGAAAACGTCTGGATTCTCTTTAAAAATTTTGTTCTAGTATAGATATTTGAACCAAAAGTTGCGGATAGATTCAATTACAAAAAGATTGTGGTGCAATTGGTTATTCATTAATTCTATCCTTCATGCTCTTGAAGGAGTTCCATCTATTCCATATCATTTTGTATAGCCCAACTGGCACAACTGATAATGTTCAAGGACACAGAATTAAAATATGGATAGAGAATAACATCCAGAAATTACAGACTATTTTCCTTGTTCATGAATACGGTGTGTAGTAGTATCAAATTAAAAAAAAGAACCAAACACACTAAAGTAAGTATAAATATATTTATAAAATTCATATTCGTCACATGTACATGTACCGAGGTATCTTATACAAACCTCTTCTTCAGACTACAAGTAAGAAAGAATACAAATTAGGCTTTTCTGGATTACAAACATTCTTAATCTTATTACTGATGCTAAAATCCATCAAATGCTATAATACTCAAGTCTCAAAAAAATGCCTTACAATACCAGTTCTATTAACTTTAATCAATTATTTTAAATAATAAATTGGCTTACATTAATATTTTGATACTTAGATATTGTAATAATATTAAGAATGTTTGTAACCCAGAAAAGCCTAATTTGTTTTCTTACTTGTAGTCTGAAGAAGAGGTTTGTATAAGAAACCTCGGAACATGTGCATTTGACGAATATGAATTTTATAAATGTATTTATATTTACTTTAGTGTGTTTGGTCCCCTTTTTTAATTTTATTTTCCTTGTTTTTTTTTACATTGTCATTTACTGCATGGTATGCATACAAGAGACTAAATGACTTCTGTACTAAATAATTCTATCACATGGTATCCTTTCCATGTTATATATAGATGGAGTTTGCCTCACTAACTAGAACATATTAACTGATTTAGAAAATATGTGAAGATTATGTGAAGATTATGTGAGGATTGAACGGTAGAATGACAAACAAAAGAAGAGAACATAAGAACTCCACAAAACGAACGAGTGATCCTACTCATAACTGAAGGATATGAAAACTATCTTGATTTGCAGATTCCATCATTTCGCTTCTTCAATCCTTCTTTAATATCTAGAAAATGAATTTTATACTAAAAACTTATATAATTAAATTCATGAATTTGAAAGAAAATTTAGCAGCTACTCAATGATGATTTCTCAAAGATATATCTGATCTCTGAGTTTTTTTTTTTAGTTTTTTTTTAAGAACGAATATTGGGTAAAAACTAACCCATTATTCGTTCTTAAAAAAAAAACAACAACTCAGAGATCAGGTATATCGTTGAGAAATCTTTCTTGAGTTATAAATACTGAGATTAGGCATCATTCGTGTTTTGCTTTTTAATGTGATCAATTTCAGTCATTCGCAAAATCCTCGGTCATTCACTTCAGTAAATATTCAATTTAGTTATAAAAGAAACGTATACTTATTTACCACGCAGACATCTTTCTCCATTCCTGGGTCGAATGCACACATCATACCAGGATATATTCTGTGTGGTGTATGCTCTTTACAAAATCTCTGAGTTGTTATTTCTAAAGTAATTTGCATCGGAATAGTACTTGAGGGTCCACCTAAAAATAATATAATTCGCTTATTTTAAATGTTGCCTAATGAAAAATCAAATACCTCAATCAGAAAATTCAGAAAATTCAACTGAAAATAAGATTAGCCATTCTAAGTTTTTCGCAAACAAACAATTTTAAACATATCGCTGACTTTTTTATTACAATAATCTAATGGACACATTTAATAAAAATAGAAATATAAGAAAAATTAAACTGCAGAAAGAAAGAATGAATTAATCAAATTCATTTAAGTATTCGACGACTGTAAGAAAACTATACAAATCATGGAAAATAATATTGTTCCTCTAAATAAGGATCTGAGGAAAGACTCAACTGGATCAATTGAAGGAACTTTCAGAAGAAGTTATACAAAATATTTTCATTAATATTTGTGCTGCTTTTATAAAATAAGTGAAATCTTTATCTGACTACTTTCCTAGTTATTCTAAAGCCGTTGTTTAGTAAGACATGTTTAACAGAAAATGCATAAATAGTTATTTTGCTGAAGATGATGATTCAAAAGTTTCCAAATTTCAATTCTATTCTTAATAAAACGTTTCTTTGCTTTCCAGTAACAGCAGTAGTTAATTGTGTAGTTAAGAGATTTATAGAATTGTATTAACAGATATTAAATATTAAGATATATTCTCCTAAAGAAACAATAAATTTAAAACACACCTTCATACAAATCTCCCCATCCTATAGCAAACGCTTGAGAATTTGCATAATTATCAGGAATCGGAAGACACATTGGTTGAACTTTTTTACTATATGTTAAAGGATTACCAAGTTCTATTAATGCTATGTCGTTCTTAGCATTGGTTATGTTATACTTTTCATGTTGCAGAAACCTTTTAATCGTGACTTCTGTTCCTCTAGGGTTCATTGTATCCAAATAGTGAATATTTACAAATGCTTGTACTTTGGTATGTTCCTCGATTCTAGTAAAAAAAAATTATAAAAAAATCTTTTACAAAATACAAAATATAATCTATAATTTATTAGGTAAGTAATACTTTAAGCTCTTTGAAAGTGAAAGAATTTCATTTGTCAACTATTATATTAATTGCATTTTACAAAGCTGTGAATTTTTAAATTGAAGTTGACTTTCAATATCAGGCTAATAACTGTTACTGTTTACATACAAATAAAAATGCTACTTGGGAACATTGATTAATATTCACATTGATTAATATTCGTATTGATTAATATTCGCATTTCTAGAGCCACATGTCTACTCATTTTATATGGAAAATTGTATAACTCTAAGATATGCTTAAACATGAGATTAATGTCATCCGTATCTATTATCCATTTCATTCAAAAATGTTTTCAAATTATAGAAAATCAAACTTAAATGAGGTTTAGAGTAAATGCAAACGAAAGTTTTGCTCTATGCTAGTAGGATTGTATGTCAGTAGGAAAAATATGAAAGAAAAGTTTTTATCAAATTCAATTAAGCGACAGATGAAGCATTTTGGATTTGCATTTTACTCTTTATTCTGAAACTCACCTTTAAATAATAGAAAAAAAAACTTAGAGAAGAAAAAATTATAGAAAAACTTTATAGAAAAAAGAAGTTTATATACACTGGTCAAAACATATCATGGGAGCAATAGTTATTGTAAGAAAAATTGTGTGTGACAAGTGCTTAGTAATATAGATAATAAAAAGCATATAAGCGAAGTAATATGCACTCTTACAACATACTGCACATTATGCAATATGCACAACAAGAAATGAAGTTTTGAGGGTGGTAACTGACCTCTTGTAGGAATGCTTGGTCTGCTCGAATGGATAAGACCGCTGCACACCAGTGTGGCATAGAATTGATATAATTATGGAGAAGGGTTTGGGGATATCTTCGCCATTCATCAATGAAACTAGTTTCCACTTCACGAAGGGCTCACCAGAGGTGCTGGTATAACTGAAATGCGTTTGCCAAGTGCCTCACGGACAGGCTCAATGCAGTTTTATTCAGGGAAGCATGCTGACCACTCCATCCTCAAGTTAATTCCCTCCTCTTCAAGTTTGCAGTCCACTTGCCGAGCTGCATGAGGTCTAGCGTTATCGTTTGTGAAAATAAACGAATAGGGTAAGAATCTCGTCTTTATACATCTTGCTAGCCATTTGAAATAACGTACAGGTCCGTTTGCCCATATATACTTATGTCTGCCCACAACATCCACTCCATGTCCTTCGTAATGAATGTTTAGTGCACATGAATTGTATGCCAGGTTCCCTCCAGAGAAGATCTTGTCGATTACCAGACTCCAGATTGCATTTAGACTCGCCTCAGAGCTTAACTTCACTCCCACTCGATGTTCCTAAGCCCAGTTTCTATGAACTGTACACTGCCACAAGGGGCACATTACTGCATAAAGGTGAAGGTGAGTGTGTTTAGTTTAATTTGACAATCTTAATCTTGTTGCCGCGAGAAGCTGTCACTGATCTTGGCACCTGTTCGGATGGGCTGCCAACAAAAGTTAACAGTCATCCTTTGCTGTAACTGCTCATGAACGCGGTTGACCTTGCCGTATTCGAACATTTTCAGTATCCTGGAAGGATTTCAAGGTTGGAACACGTGTGTTTGTGCAACAATCCGATCTGCCTGATCTGCTTCCAGCCTGGCAGTAGCTCTCCAACTGAATTGAGCAACTGAATCAAAACAAGGAAGTGAGGCAGAGGGTGGTGAACGATTCGCTTGTCTGGCAGGAGAAATACCTTCCCTAGAAGAAAGATAGGAGAACATTGAAGAATCAGTGGGTCATCTGCTTAACTGCCAAATTAAAGAAAATATATTAGCAGATCTGAGATATCTGTCAAAAAGAAGACAGTTGAGGGGAATAATCTTCGTTTAGACGAACGGAAGAAGAATGCTAAGCGATTCCTTGGACGAACAGTCAAAAAGAAGAATTCTATACAGTCGGCCCAAGTCAGAAGCTGTAGCAGTTCTTGGATATACAGTTAAGAGAAGCATGGCTACAGTTACTTCTTCAGAGGCACTGGAGAAGACGTTTCTTTTACGGAGACAGTTCAACTAGTCAGAGCGCGCCTCAGAACCAGCTGATGAGTAAAGAAGAGTGATCGTTATTGTAGCGCTATCCATATCAGTGAAATACAGACTGTAGAAAATTTTCTTTCCGTAAGGTGTTTAATAGCAAAGAGCTACACGGCAGCAAAATTTGTTTATGTTTGATTAGGAATGTATTCAAAATACGTTTGTGGCCAATATTCACAACTTGAAGTGTTTACATACAAATTTTGGCTACATTGATACAGTGACCATCTACATCGTCGCCTGACAACTTTCATCCGCAACTGCAAGATTTCTCCAAGAGTAGAACTGACGCCTGCAACATCTGTAGCAACAGGCATTTGTTGAGTTGACCAATAAAATATTAAGACTGAGCTACATTGAAGTCTGCCTTAACTACATAAAAATTTATATAATTGTAAAATGTATTTATAAAACATTTGCATAATATGTATATAAAGCATATAATAGGAAAATGTAAGAGGGGATATTAGGAAAATATCATTCTAAATAATATTTTTTTATGCTCCCCCTCTCCCCGGAAAAGTTCCAGCATACTCCATTGCCCTTCCTGTTTACTGTTTTTCAAGAACGAAGAGAACAGGGTGAAAGGGACGCTTATAAGATAATTTCCCGATACGGTTTTGACCGTCAATTCGCTCGTGCTTTAATGTACACCTTATTGCTAGCTATGCTTCTTGCAAACTTTCTATTCATTATCCTCCTTACACTTATAAATCACTCTGTACACTTCATCGTTAGTTTTCATGTGGAAAGAAAAATGATAATAACCACTTACAACATATAAATACATACACTTATAAATAACTCACTTATAAATGTAAACTTCATCGCTAGTTTCCACTTACAACATATAACATTCGCATACGATACAACAAAAAACTAATCCAACAGAACAGTAAAATATTACAAACAAAAACGTTATTAATTTTTATATTTCGATGCAATACATCAGTTGTCAACAGCATCACATGACATTCGCAAAGGCAAACAGAAAGTTATAAATTGTATTTTCTAAATTACCGAATGCTACAAATAGTTACTAAAAAAACGAGATTTATGCTGACTCATGTTTTAATGCTTATGTCTTCTTTACTAACTTTGACTTTTTCACTTTTTATTAACATTAATTTTCAAGAAATTATCAGTGTTAGAAACTTAACAAAACATCAACTTACTCATTAAAGCAATGAGCTGCAGTCAAGATCCAAGTTTTAGCAATAATGGTGCCTCCACAAATTCTTGGTAACCCATTCATCGTAACAATCAGGGACACCTTATTATTTCAAAAGAATGATTTAGAAAATTATTTTTTAATAATGATATCTGAATTTATACATAATAAAAATGAATTTATACATAATAAAGACTTGTCTGGGAGGAGATGTGCGACTGAGATAACAGTGAAGGCCTAGACTTGAAAAAAGAAAAACAAAATTGGATTCCAAAATAAAATTCGCTAAACTAATTCTGCTTTTTTAATTACGTAAAGATGGAAAGAAAAAAAAACCTGACAAGAAGAAAAGGATGCAATCATTTCTTTTTTAGCTGGGAACGATTTTTGTTTCGTCAAAATGTCCTTCATCGAAAATGACAAGCACCATCTTCAAGAGTGAAATCCGAATTAGTGAAATACCGTTTCCTCTATTTCTTTCCAAACTATTTTTGTCAATATATATATATACAAATAATTAGTTATTGCTACTGTGTTCCAGAAAATTACTAATAGATTTGAATTTACGAAATATATATTCTATTAATTCAATGAGTTACTTCAAACATATAACCAATAATAATTCAAAAAAATAGGAATGACAAAATATAGTCAACTATAGAGTACAATGCTCAGCAAACTATAGAATACACTGCTCAGTCAACTATAGAGTACACTGCTCAGTCAAATATAGAGTACACTGCTCAGTCAAGTATAGATATGTGAAATTATTATTATTCTTAATACTTAAACTTCTCTGAAAGTGTTTCGGATTTCAATATAGATTACTTACTAGCCATGGGTGCTGCTTAGCTTTAGTTTTTTCCCCACCTACAATTCTGGCTGTTCTGACTGGTTTACCGCATTCTGTTAAAACAATTAGAGTTCAATTAATATTTAATTAGTAATTTAAAACCTCCTTTCTTAACTTAAAAAACAAGAAAAAGAAAATCGATGTTTCTGTCATTCCGAATCCTGACTTCTTAATTGGTTTCAATATATGTTTTTCATTGGTAAAAGTAATAAAAACATGGTTCTAAAACAACCTATTCAGCAGAGTTTCTAAATTTAACAAGATTCACATGTGGAGTTTGCTGTTTTTAGCAAACAACAATAATTAAGGCTTTTTTTTAACTATTTTAAAAATGCTTTTTTTTTAACTATTTTAAAAATGCTTTTTTAATTACCTAATAATTTTGCATTTTTAACTTAAACATTTTTAAGTTTTGTAATTTTTTTATATTATCGCTTCTCGTTCATTGTCGTTTCAGTTAAAATAGAATTTCTTCCTGTACTGCAGGGCCGGATTTAAAAATTGTTGGCGCCACAGCGACGCGCTTTACCGAGCTATTGAGAGACGAACCCTTTTATAGTGCGGCCCTGCTATATTATGCTATTAAAAACCTGTCAGTAAAGAAAAAAAGGAAAAGAAATGACTACGAAAACTCCCTTTCTTCTAACTGCTGCTTTAATCATCCTCTCCTGCAGCTTTTCCCACACCGCGAGAGGTCGTTGCTCAATAATCGATTTTGGCAATTTGGATTTTACGGTCGGATGCCCTTCCTGACACCAACCCAGATCAGAGGGTAACCGAAAGATGCCATAGACGGCGAAAGAAGCGAAAGACGAAGGAGTAAACAACACATGAAAGGAAGCAAACATCCATGTCCTCAACCGGGATTCGAACAGCCTCAGACCGCCGCCTTAGACCGCTCGACCGTGGCGGCACGACTAACTGCTGCTTTAATGATACATTGTATTGAATTCGTGACATTTTTTTCGTTTTAAAATGCAACTCATTTCAAATTCCCAACGTTAATCAAGTAATCATCTGCCGTGAAACTAATATTACATTTGAACATCAACACAAAAGAGTCAAATAATAATATCATTAGAAAGTTATGAAAATATGTGCTTCCTTACCACATTGTTTGTTCCGGGAAGATGATGCTGTTTTGAAAAGGTTACTTTGTAAAATTTGAGAACTTGGAATAATAGATTTAAATAAACTCCATAGATTTAAATAAACTCAAAAAGTTAATATGTAAATTTGAGAACTTGGAATAATATATTTAAATAAACTCCTTACAGCAAAGTGAAATCACTTATCGGATAGATATATTAGATATTTGATTCTATAATGAATTTATGATATATCATTATTTGTCATATAATAACTTATGAATATAAATATGCCCTATCTGTTATAAGTTTTAATAACCTATATGAATTAAGCTCTTAAAATATATAAAATAAATTAAAGAAATGTCTCTAAGAAAACGCGAAATTACAAATACATTCACTAAACGTAATTCACCCAACTTGATAATGAACTTTGACACTAGTTTTTATTTCATATCACTATCATAATGCCAAAGCAGTAAGAAGTAGGCAAATCAGCTTCTGTATTCAAATATATTGCAACAACAATTGCACCCTTTCATAATAAAAATTTCTTGAAATTATAAGAATTCATAAAACACCAATATTCTAACAAGCTTCTGAATATAAATATAAACAACAAACTTTTAAATAAAAATATGATAAGAATAAAAAAAAGTAAGACAATACATAAAAAAAAATAGAAGCAATGAGGATAACAAAGCGTAAACGAAAGAAAGAGCTTGAAATCAGAAATCATGACTTTATAGAGATTGTAAATAAAGCCACAGAAACTATTTTAATGCTTTGCAATAAATTTTCATTGTTTCGCTTTTTCCGTTAAAATCATTTCTTATTTACAAAATATTTTTTTCTTATTTACTAAAGTTTGATTAAGTTTCAAGTAGTTACATTGATTTTCTAAATGTATTAATTAATCATGAATATTAATTTTAAATATTAGTAATTTTGAATTTTTTGTTTAATTCCACAACATATTCATTGATTCTGAGAAAAATTATATTTTTTTTCTTTACTTTTATTTAAATGAAATTTGTAAAACTAGGCATTCGAGCTAGAATTGTCCAAAATGAAAGAAATTAGATTTTTTAATTGTATTCTTTAAAATTAAGTAGTTAGCATTGTTAAAATAAAATAGGAATTGACTATACAGTTAAGTTGTTGGCTATTTTTATCATTTTGGATAGTTTATTCAAACATGGATTTGTCAGATTATCCTTTGTTAAATCTAAAGTTGATTCTTAAGTTATATGAATTAAATTAAGTATTTTTCAATAGAATCAGAGTATATTAATCTTATAATCAATGACTGATAATTCGGAAGTCTTTTGTTAAATTATTAGTAACTGCCTCCTAATAAATTGCTATGAATATGAATATACATATACTTTTCCAAAAACATAGCATATTCAGTTGCTTTTTTTAGAATAATCTATGAATATTTATGTGCTTATCAGGAGGCTATTATCAATATGAAGTTGCTAAATTTACAGTTAGAACTTATTAGTGAGGATGTGAAATCTTACTGTTTCATAGGATCATTTCTATTCTTTTTTGTCTTTGTATGGTCATCATAAAACCACTGTAAGGACTTCCTTCAGATTTGGTACTTAATGTTATAAAGCGTGTTCTTCTGAATTTATAATGAAATTGATGAAATTAGTTCAATTTAACATTACAAAACGATATTTAAAATCCACTCAATAAAGTATGCAACATTTGTAAATATTGAAAGTAAAAGAAAAGGACATCAAGATCTACGGTAATAATGCTAAATTGCACACAATGTTCTCCATTGTTTTTTGGGTGTGTATTTATTTCGCAATATCCCCTAAATTTTATAAGCAGTGTAGTCTGTAAGTAAAAATTAACCTGAACAGAATAACAGAAACATTGCATTATTATTTTGTAATCAGTAGCAGTTCTTATTTTTTTATCAATTTAGGAGCATACAAAATTAGAATAAAACGGTGTTAATGAAACTTGTATATAAGCATTGTTTTTTATATTCTCTAAAAATCCAAAACAAGCTTTTCTTCCGCTAAATATTTAATTCCTGAATTTTTCTTAATGATTTACCAAATAACAATAATTACTCATTCGTTATAAAAGCAAATACATAAAAATGTCATGCTTTAATTAGAAAAGGAAAATAAAACAGCACAAGAATGCTGTACAATAGCGTTTTAACTAGACTGTTCATGTTTCCAAGCATTTAAGAAACTTTATAATATTTCCATTTAAATTTTCAAACTTTATTTATATAATTACCTTGGTTGTAAATAGTACTTAAGATTATAGTTTTTCTTAACATTTTGAGTGTTTTCTTTCTTCTTTCCTTGTACATTATTATAAGAAGAGGCCTTCAATTATTTTTTATTTCTCTCAAGATAATATTGTGAGATCCATCTGTGAACGCTATTCTTTTTTTTTTCTCTGTTCTTAAATTTCTTACTTTATGCATGAAACTACAAAAATCAATTAATTGATTTTTTCCGATCTATTTTCTCAAATAATAACTGTTTATTCTGTAGAGTGTGTATCAAAACTCTCTGTACCAATTTTAATGCGAGTTAAGGAGCACTAAAACAAATCTTTTTCGTCTATAAATACATGTCCGTTGACGGTAACCTTCGGTGCTACTGGGTGCTGCAATCGGCTATAGAGGAGATATGGAACACCATTCATTTAGATTTGTTTTGGAAACATGTGTGAAGAACACTTATTAGAAGATAATGCTCAAAGATGCAACAGCAGTGTAAGCATGACAGCGTCGAAGCGTAGATTGCCCAAAATTTGGAAAGATTCCCGGCATTTCGCGAACAGTTGCAGTTGAAGTAAACGAGGTTCTTCATGTGTCCCAAGAGGAAGAAATCGATGTATGTTAAATAGGGCGATTTTGATGGTCAGGCGACGCGACGGGTCCTTCCCGACTCAAAAAGTGGCGTTCAGATAATCGTGCACATCGTTAATGAAATGTGCAGGCGCCCTTCTTGTTAAAACCACCTTCGTCGGCGAATATCCAAGGGAACCAGCAGTTCGGTCACCTTTTTTTCAAAGCCTACCCGATAAATTTGCTCGTTGATTCCGGGAAGCAGAAGATATGGCACAATCAGTTGTCAAGGATGATACCCGCCTAAACATTGAACGCTTGTGCCTGAATTGTCCTCAATTCGTCGTAGGATTCCTTCTTCCATGTGAGGAATATGCATGGTTCTCACTTGGCCAGTGTCACACATAATTACAAGGAATCTTCCACTTTATCGCAGTTGCCGGTGCAAAGTGCAAATGTTTTGTGATTTGGCACACGTCTGTTTGGGAATCGTTATCGGTACAACCTCATACTAGTTCTTCCGTTTTCATTGGCAGCTTGTGATAAAAATACAGTAAATGAATTACTAGACTGATAATTTTCACAAGAAAATGATATTGATATTTATTTAGTAAAGTATAAAAAGAAAAAGAAAGTAAATAATATAAACAATAGTAGCAAAATTTAATGTGTGTAATACGTATACAACAAGAAAAGTATGGATAAAAACGCACATTTTTAAATAATTAACTGAAATATTTTTGGAAATTTCGTACCGGGAACCCAAAACGAATCGTTTTGAGGTTCATACTTCTTGTTAGTTGGATTAAATGTATGTATTTTTATCCTTACTTTTCTTGTGGTATATGTATTACGCACGCTAAATTTTGCCATTTTGTATAAGTTTGCTTTAAAAATTAATCTTTCATAGGCTAAGCGTTCAGCTAGCATGTATTAATATATTTCTCTTTTTATTCTTAATTTGTTTTTTGATTTCAATAACCAGATATAATGTCTAGGTTGTTAATAATATTGGGTTTATTTGTAAGGAAATTAAGAACAAATGATACGATAGTGTTGTTACGGTTTCCATTTCGTTAGAAGATTCGTTTATCAGCTATGAAAGACCTGAAGTTTTGATCGCTACATCATCTTATCCTTAAAGTTAAATAATAGGAGAGATACGAGCTTGATTTATTAAGTGTGAACAACCATATTTCAACTCGAGGAAATGTTCTGTACGTTCAAGTTGAAGGCAGATAAAAATAAGGCAGAAATAAATGCCGTGTATCTAAGTTATCTTTCAGAATGTTCTTCAGTTGTAAGTAAAGTTCCAATGACAAATTAGATATAAGTACAGAAGAATTAACTGTTTCTTTGAAGATTAAAGATTAAGATTTAAAGTAAAATGAACGTTTCGTAACAAGTAATATATCAGCTACTCAATCCGTTCGAGAATAACTTCTAGCACACGATTAATTTAAAGAAAGAATTGAATTACAATAAAGAAGATATGTATGGCCGGTATGCACCGAAGTGCAAGCTTCGTAGCCGAAGCCTCCGTGTTCCAGGGAGCGCTAGTGTTCCCATGATGGCGAACCCCTAGCAGACTCCCTAGAATTTCAAGGGAAAGATACTGGGGTGGTTTCCCGTGGCCTTCCCCAGGACGCCATTAAGGAAAGACGTCAGACCGAAGAGAAAGCGAAGAAGAGGCTGGACAACACAGGTAAGGAAATTGAAACAACCATGCCACTGCCGGGATTCGAACCCAGGTACTGGCGCACTGGCCGCCACGGCAGACCGCCGCCGAGATCGCACGGCTAAAGAAGATATAGTACGCTAGTATTAAATAACTGATGAATTTTATTGAAAGATCTGTAGCTATATATAATGTAAATAGTAAGAAGAATATTTGAAGCTATTTTAAAGAAGATCAAATGTAAGTTAAGAAGTTTAATTAATTGTCTGGAAGTCTACTCAAGTCTACTCAAGTCTGGAAGTCTATAATATAATTAATATTGTGCACTGATTTTAAGTTTAATTCTTTTCCAAAAAGGTGTAGCTAATCTACAAGATCTATACTATTGAAGTTAAGGTAATAAGTTTTGGAAAATGGATTCGTTAAACAAAACATTTAAACAAAACATGCTGAGGATAATTATTAAATGAAAAGAAAACAAGAGCAGCACCTAAATAAACAAAAGAAAAGGAAATCGCTTTTCTGATTCGATTATGGGGAAGGAATTGGGAACGGTCGTTTTGTCCTTCTGCGAACTCATCCGCCCAAACCCCCCTTACCTGATAAAAAAATCAGAAAGATGAGATCCCCTTAGTGGAAGGCCACCACCAACCTGGCAGTGACCTCACAAACAAAAAAAACAAGAAAATTAAAGGGCGAGTCACTAGACGCTAACCCAAAGCTTTTTCATATGAACAGAAGGTTCATAAAAGAAATTACAAAGTAAACAAAACATTTAACGTGCTGAGGATAATTATTAAACGAAAAGAAAGCAAGAGCAGCACCTAAATAAACAAAAGAAAAGGAAATCGCTTTTCTGATTCGTTTATGGGGAAGGAACTTGGAACGGCCGTTTTCGTCCTACTGCGGACTCATCAGCCCAACTCATCAACGTCAGATGATTCTAAAAAGAGTTGTTATACTTTTATTTTATTCTTCAACTGTGCATATAATTCCACTCACCCCCCCCCCCCCGTTCAGACATTTCTACTCTAAAACGCCTAAACGATTCACAGGGAAATTAACTAAGTAGTTATTGCTGAGAGGAGTACGTTACAGATAATTTTGGTAGAAGAGCTGTTTTGTTCTAAAAAAAACAAACTTTTCACTTATCTGTAGTTTGTTCCCTGGTTTGAGAAAGGGGCACATTACATCATCCTGAAATTAAAAACTACTACTTCTATTTAAAGTCAGTTATTAAATAGTGAAATGAAATACCTCATTATGTTGGTATTTCATTTTTATGCTTAATAACTAATTAAAATAGAAGTACCAGTTTTTAATTTCTGGATCATAATTCTGATTGTGCTCCCAATATCTAAGAAATTTGTATTCAAAACTTGGTGAAGATTTGCCGGGGAATATGAAATTCCAGTAAACGGTTCAATATGAATCAAAGTTAATATCGATACCACATCCAGTTTAGGCAATGTAGGCTCTTAGAAAAACGATCTGCAGTTGATGGCCAATTCACTTAATAACGTTGATGATCTCGCTTTATTATTTTATTTCGGATTTTTATCGTTTATTTGTCTATTTTGAACTGATCTTATTTTGTTTGGTTGATTCAAATGAGCAGCGACATTTTACTATTCTGTGTTGGTTGTCCGACGATGATGCCTGAGGCCCTGTACACTTCTGACTTAGTTGAAAATTAGAAGAGTTGAAAACCTTAGTAAAAATGTTGGGAAACACGTCTTCATCTCGTTGTAACTAAATTAATTAAGCCTTGCTAATAAGAAATCAAATTAGTTCTCATTTGTTCCCATTTACAATAATTTATTTTAATAAAATAAAAATTACTTTTTTCTTGGATTTCGTATTATCATTACTTAGATTTACATCTAAGCAAGGTGACCAGACGTCCCGCTTTTTAACAATTTGTCCCGCCTCCCGCGGCGTTTTAAAAAAGTCCCGATTTTTGGAACGAATGCACGACAACTTTAGGGAACGGCGGAAGAACGGGAAGGGAATATACGGTTATCGGCGGCCATGAAAATGAGCGAAATAATATTTGAAATATTAAATTTATAAGCGGTCTGACATTAAAATAATAAATCATTAAATAAATAAATCAATCGAAAAAAACGAACTTTTGAAAGATCATCCAACCATTCAACCCCTTTCAACCAGGTGACGTCACAGCGCTAGCCAATAGAAGTCGTTTGCGCGGCGGAGACAACCTTCTATCTTGGGGGCCGTCCATTAATTACGTGAGATGTTTTTTAAAAAATTTCGACCCCCCCCCCCTTGGTGAGATTTTGCCGGACCCTCCCTCCCACTTCATGAGATTTCAAAAATTTTAACAAAAAAAAACGGAAATCTTGCTATAATATATATTTTCTCTGAATGAAAAAGTTTACGTGAGATTTTCGTTGACCCCCCCCCCCCCTCCCCCTTTTGACTTCACGTAATTCATGGACGACGCTTATCAAGCGTTTTATTTGAGCACCAGCGCTGTCGTTTTGTTTTAGGTATAGTTCGAGGGATTGTTCACAGATGGCAGCACTGTCAAGACACCCACAACCGAAGATTTCGTATATTAACACTACAAATAAGAATTTTTTATTAAATTCTGCAGTATTTCCTCAATTAATGGATCGAAACGTTTCCTACCTTGTTTTTCTACATTTAAAATCGAATAATTTCGTAATAATTATATTTTAATTAATTTTGCAATGATTTTAACGATTAATTTATTAGAATTCACTTTGTAGACCGTTGTATCAAGCGTTTTAGGTATAGTTCGAGAGATTATTCACAGATGGCGGCACTGTCAAGACACCCGCAACCGAAGATTTCGTATATTAAGGAGAAACTGACTTTGCCTGCAATTACCTATTTCTATTCATAGATGGCGCTATGTGCTTTCGGTGGGGGAGATCAATATCTCCCCTACAGATAATCTCTTTTCCCTCCCTTTAATTATTACTATTCTAATTGACTAACAGGGATTATATTCTAATGGACTTTCTTTGAAGTGGTTGAGTTTCAGTTGACTGATTTCGGTGTTCTAGGAATTGTCAAAGGAAGTAAAAGAGGAATTTCTCAGCCGAAGGCGCTTTTCCTTTCCCCTCTTTTCGAAAATTTGTAAGTTGAAAAGTTACTCCCAAGTTCTTTTTTTTTTCTGCTAAATATATATTTTCAGAATTATTATATTGGCAACCAATTAAAATATAATCAAACGTTTTAATATTAAAATTAATAAAAATTCTAAATTCTAAATTAAGCATCGTCTTTCATTAGAGCATATTATAAGAAATATATTTATGATTCAGACTAGTAACGCAAATTTAATTAATTTCTTCTGAAATTGAATAAAAGTCTATGCTTTGTATTCAACAGATACGAAAATTAACTTATAAAATTCATGTATTTGAAAATAGAATGTACATTATAATATTAATTCAGCCAAAATCCCATAATTACAAAATTTGAAAATTCTTATTCACAAAATCTTACTGGCAAAAGCTTGCAAAAGAAAAGTCCTATTTGCAAAACTTGCAAAAGTCTTTATATATAAAAAAAATTATTATTCTATCAACAAAACATTTACGAACATTTAAATCTAGAGGGAAAAAAAAATACTGAATAATTTCTCAAAAACTTTTCCGTTTTGCATAAAGCATAAAAATACCATTATTTTCATTATAGTAAAGCTCTTTGTTATATATTAAAATAAAAATATATTTTTTCCTTCTATTTTGTAATGGAAAAAACATTATTTATTCAAAAAATAAAATTACATCCAGTATCCTAATAACGAAAACTAAAAATAGTTTAAGTTTAAATTTTTTAACAATACATGCAAAAAATTATTGAAATCCATTTGTAGCAGTCGGAAATTTCCCCAGTTGAGTTAACCATGCAACAATACTCCTGTTGCGTTGTAACGTGCATGATAAACTCAATTCTTGCACAAATCCAATTTTTGGGGACGTAAACTCGCGCGCGCACTATTTTTAAATAAAATATAGATTTTGGTATATCTTTTTAAGATCAAAAAACATACAAATAGTTTAATAAATATAAATGGTAATCGTAATGAAAACTCCGTGATAGTAAATGAAAAAAATTGTAAGTAGACAATGAGAGTTTTGTGTTAGTTCGACACAAATTTGTAAAGATAAATTAACAACAAAATACAAAATGAAAATATTTTTGTAATATTTTTGGAATATCACTTTAGTGATTTAGACAGAAATTTCTTCCATCATTATAGAATGTTAAAGAAACAGGAATATTATTCTACTAATAAAAGTTTTCAGTAGAAAGAATTTAATATATACAAAATACAATATAAATATATTTTT
>JAFIDM010002131.1:13910907-13944089 GCA_023159025.1 Thereuonema tuberculata
TCGGGAGGGATATGGGAGATTTACTTATAATATAAAGTTCTTCCTACACTAAATAAAGTCAAATTTGAAGAACACGAAGGGATTCAGTGGTCTTAAAAACGAATCTAGGAACATATTTAATTAGCTTATCATTCTATATCATATTCTTGGTTTTCGAGAAAGTAAAATATGTAAAATATATTCCTAGAACCTTTCCTTGTAATCCTAAAGGATTTGATTTCATTTCTCTTGTGAAATGCATAGGAATAGCTTTAGATTATGATGTTATAAGAATTCAGATACAAGGTCAGAGATCAAAGATGTCATTAGATTGGAAACTTGAGTATTTACTGATAGAATCCGTAATACCATACTTACGGCTTATTAGGAAACTTGTAGATTCTATTAAAAATTTTGTTTTAGTATCGATATTTGAGCAAAAGTTGCGGATAGATTCACTTGCAAAAAGAGTGTAGTGCAATTCCTTATTCCTTAAATCTATGCTTCAGGCTCTTGAAAAATGTTTCATCTATTCAGTATCACTTTGTGTAGCCCAACTAGCAGAACTGATAATTTTCAAGGACACAAAATTCAATAGAGCATAACATCCAAAAATAACAGACTATTTTCCTTGTTTTTTAACATTGTCATTTAATGCATTGTATGCATGCAAAAGACTAAATGACATCATAATTTTAGTATAAAATTATTTTATAATAAATAATTTAATCATATGGAATCCTTCGCATGTTATATACAGATGAAGGTTGCCTCACTAATTAGGACATATTAGCTAAGGCTACCAATGAGGACATATTAGCTAAGGCCACCAATGAGGACATATTAGCTATTGGAACTAAAATGCCAGCATGAAAAAAGCTGGCTAAGATCATGAAATTGAAGCAGTGGGTGAAGATCACAGCTATCAATCTACAGGACTTGTTGGAAGTTAGACAAATCATTCTAGACGAACTCCTGCTTAAAGTAGCACAAAAATTTAATGAAAGGAATATCATTAAGGAAGTGAATCGATGTAATCCAGACTCTCTTGTAGTATAAATTCTCTAACACCAACTGATTTATAAAATAGGTGAAGATTATTAATGGTAGAATGACAAACAATAGAAGAGAGCATTATAACTCCACAAAATGAACGAGTGATCCTATTCATAACTGAAGGATATCAAAACTGTCTTGATTTTCAGATTCCATCATTTCACTTCTTCAATCCTTTTAAAAAATGAATTTATTACCAAAAATTGTATGTAATTAAATTCATGAATTTGAAAAAAAAAAATTAGTAGCTATTCAAGTATGATTTCTCAAAGATATACCTGATAACTGAGTTTTTTTTTTTTTTAAGAACAAATATAAATACTGAGATTAGGTATCATTGTTGTTTTGTTTTTAAATGTGATAAATTTCAGAAATCCTCGGTCATTCAATTCAATTTAGTTATAAAACGAAACGTTTACTTATTCACTTCGCACGTATCTTTCTGCATTTTTCGGTCGAACGCACACATCATACCACGATATATTCTACCATTATTACGCCTTCTACAGAACTTCTGAGTTGTTATTTGTAAAGTAGTTTGCATCGGAATAGTACTTGAGGGTCCACCTAAAAATAATATAGTTCGCTTATTTTAAATGTTGCCTATGTAAAAAGAAAATACTTCAATCAGAAAATTTTAATAAAAGGTCCAACTGAAAATGACATTGGATATTGTAAGTTCTTCGCAAACAACAGTTTTAAACATATCGCCGACTCATTTATTATAAAAATCTAATTCACACATTTATTAACATTAAAAATTAAAAAAGAAAAATTAAAATGCAAAAATAAACAATGAATTCATCAAATTCCTTTAGGTATTTCAGGACTACAAGAAAATTACACAAATCATGGAAAATAATGTTGTTCCTCTAAAATGATGATCTGAGGATAGACTGAAATTGATCAATTGAAGGAACTTTCAGAAGGAATTGTATTTTCCTTAATATTTGTGTTGCTTTTATAAAATAAGTAAAAACTTTTTTCTTGCCTAGTTATTCTAAAGCCGTTCTGCAGTATGACTGGTTTAACAGAAAATACATAAATTGTTATTTTGGTGAATACTGTATATTGTTGCAATACGTTATTATGATTCAGAAGTTTCCAGTTTCTATTCTATTCTATTCGTTTCTTTGCTTTCCAATAACAGCAGTAGTTAATTTTGTAGTTAAGTGATTTGTGAATGGTATTAAGAGATACTAAATTTCAAGATATATTGTTATGGAGAAACAAGAAATTTAAAATACACCTTTATACAATTGTCCCCATCCTAACAGAAAATGTAACAGAAAATGCGTAAATTGTTATTTTGCTGAATACTATATATTTTTGCAACACATTGCAATTTTTGCAACACAATGATTCAGAAGTTTCCAGACTTCTTTTATATTCTTAATGAAACGTTTCTTTGCTTTCCAGTAACAGCAGTAGTTAATTTTGTAGTTAAGTGATTTGTAGAATTATATTAAGGAATAATAAATTTTATAATATGTTCTCGAAGGAGAAACAATAAATTTAAAACGCACCTTCAGACAATCGTCCCCATCCTATTGCAAAAGCTTGTAATTTTGCATAATTATCGGCAATTGGAAGACACATTGGTTGAATTCTCTTCCTATATCTTAAAGGTTTACTAAGTTCTGTTAATGCTATGTCGTTCCTGGCATCTTTTATATTATATTGATATTTTTCATGTCGAAGAAACCTTTTAATCGTGACTTCTGTTCCTGTAGGGTTCCTTGGATCCAAATAGTGATTATTTACAAATGCTCTTACTTTGGTAGGTTCCTCGATTCTAGTAATAAAAATATTAAAAAAAAATCTTACAAAATGCAAAATATAATCTAGAAAGATATTAGGTAATTAATATTTTAAGCTTTTTGAAGGTGAAAGAATTTCATTTGTCAACTATTACATTAATTATATTTTATAAAACTGTGAATTTTTTAAATTGAAGTTGACTTTCAATGTCAGGCTAATGACTGTTACTTTTTACATACAAATAAAATGCTTCTTGTGGAACATTGATTAATATTGGCATTTCTACTCATTTTGTATGGAAAACTGTATAATTTTCATATTTGCTGCAACATTAGATTACGGAGGGTTGGACCACGTTTATCAGAACGAATTTGAAGATATGAGAAGTCTAAGAAAAGAGCGATTCCACCATCCGTTGTGCTCTATTTGTCTGCCCTGCATTTGATTAATGGCCCTACATCGTAGTTTCCACTGGAGGAGGCTGCGCTGCTGTGTGGCAAAGGGAATCGTGCTCCACTCCTCCTGACAGGCTTTCCATAAACCAGCCACACTTCGAGGTTGTGTCGTATTGTCCATTTGAAAAGACCAAAGCAGCAGTAGTCCATAGGGGAAGCGTCAGGTAATGCCACTGGCATCGAACTGAACAGAATTGATCGAATTCCTGTTTGGCCATTCGTGACATGTAGGACATTCGGGCGGTATGACTCGACGCTTTGTCCTGGTGAATTCATACTTCAAACGACGGTACCGTACAGTGCTGGAATGTCGCTGAGGTACAATTGTTGTTCGATGTTTTCCTGATAAAACGTATCATTAATCTTTGCCTTTCGATCAATTTTTCGCAAAGGCGACTTCCCCCGATAGCTCTAACCAGTCACGATCTTGAAACTTTGAAAAACTTTTCCTTACAGTAGCGCTACCATTCTGAACCTTTAGCATCACGATGACGATAAAAAATTGCACATGGTTTGTAACAGTCGTTGAGATAAACCCATCCTTCGTCCAAAGTAACAATATACTTCCATTTTTCGCCCAACAAATGCTCTTCATACAACTTTGACTGTTTCACTTTCGACTGTTTGTCTTAGATTCGGCGATGTGTCGAGGCAACAGCCCGTGAACATTTGCTTTGTAGTGCTTCTTAGATGCAGGTACCGATGATTTATGCGGGGTATGATTGTTCTGGAAACTCCCGTTCGTTGTGCAAGACTTCTATGGGTGCTGGGGTTTTCTTTCGTAATGTTTTGTTTAACCTTGCAGACACCAGCTGGAGTGGCAGCGCTTAATGGATGTGGTTTGCGGCCCTCGGGTTTCTTCCTCACTTCACTAACAGTCTTCAAACGTGACTCAGTAAAACTTCGACTAATAACGGACTTGGAAGTTTTAAAATTTCGTTGCTTACACATTTCTATTATACTGGAATAAGAATATTTCGCATCGGAAAGGGTTACAATCTACCCTTCCCACCAAATCCGTACTCCTGGAACCATTCGAACACACAACACTAATGTACATAATGCACATAATGTACACTGACTGCACTCGCTACAAAACCAAACAACACGATTTCTGGTTCCATTCATGTGCGTTTAACAATGCGCTGTTGAAAACGTTCTTATAAACGTGTTCCAACCCTCCGTAATGTCACTAGTAACCATTTCTTTAAAAAATGTTTTAAAATTAAAGAAAATCAAAATTAATGGGATTTAGAGAAACATGGAAATGGAAACGAGTTTCCCTGTATGCTAGTAGGAAAAATATAAAAGAAAAGTTTTTATGAAATTCAATTAAGCGAAAGATGAAGCATTTTGGATTTGCATTTTATTCTGTAACTCTCCTTTAAATAATAGGAAGAGAAAACTTATAGAAGAAAAAATTATAGAAAAACTTTAGAAGTTTATGTACACTGTTCAAAACGTATGGGAGTAATCATACTATTAATAGGCAAAAAACGGCTGTTTGTAATCACAACTTCCTGTGGAACTAGCGCTTTAAATGTTTTCTTCAAAGGCCGCATGGAGTGCTTCAGTCGGCCTTTATTCAACACAAATGATGTAATTGTTTCATATTATACAAATATTTATTAATTAATATAAATTGACTAAGGATAACAAAATATATATTTGAAGTTTCGAACATTAGAAGAATAAATACAAGATAAACATTCCTAAGCTAAAATAAATTATTAAACTACAAAATACATATTTTGTTTTATTTCAACAAACGTTTGCTTAGTTATTCCAATTATACTTAGGCTGTTATGGAAGTTATGGCTTTTAAAAACTGAGATTAGAACATCTTTTCAATCTTGTGTTTTTGAAAAATTTCACGGGTTGCAATCTTTAATTATTTTAAATCAATCCACAAATTGTAATTCAAAAACAAGTAAAAAAACGAATACTTAAGTATAAATAAATTGTAAACTTTTGCATCTATTCATTTAGTGAATAATAAAAATAAATGAACTAGAAATAATTCCTACGCCCCTGTAAGGCATTGTATGGCACTTTCTCATAGGCTCAATTTGGAGGAGCCTATTATTTTAGAACAGGAGGTTAACTGTTTTCGCAGAAACGATGGTCTTTCGGTCAGCGCTTTGCCGCTATATAATTGAATATTAATTGCTTCCGTGAATATTTCACAGGTTGCGCTAGTAGTTATTGTAAGGAAAATTGTGTCTGACACATGTTTTTCGATGTAAAATTTTACTTAACGAAAAATATAGTAAAGTATTCAGTAATATGGATAAGAAAAAGCATATAAGCGAATTATTATGCACTGTTACAACTTAATGCACATTATGCAATATGTTATAGAACAATATGCACAACAAGAAATGAATTTTCGAGGGTAACTGACCTGTTGTAGGGGGTGTGTGGGGTCTCCTCGAATGGATAAGACCGCTGCACCCCTTGGTGGCATGGAATTGATGAGATTTTGGAGAAGGGTTTGGGGATATCTTCGCTACTTATTAATGAGAGTAGTTTCCAGTTCATCGAAGTGTCATGTGCTGGTATAACTGCAATGCGTTTGCAAGTGCTTCACAGACATGCTCAATGCAATTTTAATCAAGGAAGCATGATGACCACTCCATCTTCAAGTTAATTCCCTCCTCTTCAAGTTTGCTGTCCACTAGCCGAGCTCCATGAGGTCCAGCGTTATCGTCTGTGAAAAGAAACGAATAGGGCAAGACAGACATACTGCACATGAATTGTGTGCCAGGTTCCCTCCAGAGAAGAACTTGTCGATTATCACACTCCAGATTGTATTTGGACTCTTCACAGGTGAACTTCACTCCCACTCGATGTTTCTGTGAACTGTACAGTGTCACACGATTAAAGGGGCACGTTAGTGCATAAAGGTGAAGGTGATTGACCGTCTGCATCCTGTTACCACGACAAGATTTCACTGAATCTGAGTATAGAGTTCTGCCAACTGTTCCAATGGGCTGCTAACAAAAGTTAATAGTCGTCCTTTTCGGTAGCTGGTCGTGAACTGCCTTGAACTTGGCTTCTTCGAAAATTTTCACTATCCTGGAATCGAATTCACAGTTGGAACACGAGAGTTTGTGCTACTATCCGATCTGTCTGACCTGCTTCCAGCCTAACAATAGCTCTCCAACTGAATTGAGCAACTGAACCGAAGCAAGGAAGTGAGGCGGAGGTGAGGTGATTCACTTATCTGACAGGAGAAAGACCTTCCCTAGAATTAAAGATAGAAGAACATTGAAGAAGCAGTGAGTCATCTGCTTAACTGCCAAATTGAAGAACAAGATATCAGCAGATCCTGAGATTACTGTCAAAAAGAAAACAGTTGAAGCGAATAATCTTCGTTTAGAAGGACGGAAGAGGAAGGCTTAGCGATTCCTTGGACGAACAGCCGAAAAGAAGAATCCTATTTATAGTCGACCAAGTCAGATGCTGAAGCACTTCTTGGATTTGCAGTTAAGAGAAGTATGCCTACAGTTACTCCTTCAGAGGTTCTAAAGAGAACGTTACTTTAATGGAGTCAGAGTGCGTCTCAGAAGCAGATGAATAAAGAAGAGTTATAGTTACTGTAACACAATCCAAATCAGTGAATTAAAGACTGTCAAAAACTTTCTTTACGTAAAGTATTTAATAGCAAAGAGCTAAACGGCAGCACTTTGTTTATGTTTGATTAGGAACGTTTTCATGATACATTTGTGACCAGTGCTCAAAGCTTCAAGTGTTAACATACAAACTTGGCATGCCCCGCAATTGGTAGCAAAAGCATATGCTTGACTTTCGTATTGTCTCCAAAGTCACATGCTCCCCCGATTGATTTGACCTGTATAGCTGTATTCCCACTTATGTTTTGAAATTAATTAATTAATATGTATTTAATCTTTTATGACTTTATTTTTATTTGTTTTTTTTTCTATTTCTTATTTGGTACTGCTTTGCTACCTTAGGTGAATTAATATACTGTAGATACTGTAAGAGTATTAAAAAAAAAACACTCGAAAATCCGGTTGCTTTTAAATAGCCCAAGACTATTCAATTGAAGTGTGATTGCGTAAGAAATCAGACTGAAAATATACAATAAAGTAACCTTTAATGCAGGAGCGAATAGGCCCACCGGGATACCGGGAACTTCCGGTGGGCCTGAAAAATTTGGGCCGTCGATAGTTCCGATATGAATGTCCATTTAAATAATGTAATGTAATGTAAATGTACACCTTATTGCTAGCTATGCTTCTTGCAAGCTTCCTATTTATTATCCTCCTTACATATATGAATAACTCTGTAAACTTCATCGTTAATTTTCATGTGGAAAGAAAAATGATAATATCCACTTTTGTTGTATCGTATATGAAATAACATTCACATACGATTCAACAAAACAGTAATCCAATAGAACAGAAAATATTACAAACTAAAAAGTTATTAATTTAGGTCAAACATTAATTTTTTTTTAATTTGGACATAAAATATCAGTTGTCAACATTACCACATAACATTCGCAAAAGCAATCAGGAAGTTATAAATTATACGGAGGGTTGTTTACAATCTATGGTAACGATTTGGATTCGGGTCTATTTCCCAGAAATTCCCTTTCTCCACCAACGATCATGCTCTATTTGATGGCCATGAGATACTGCTATCGCTCTGCAGCGCAGTTTCCATTGCAGGAGACTACTGCGAAGAACGGGAAGAATTATACGTTGCCACTCCTGCTGACAACGTTTCCAAAAATCCATGGGCGATGCGTCTGGAGACTTCACTGGTATCTCGGTAAACGGTATAGCCTGGATTCCGATTTCTTGTTCCATTCGTGTCAGAAAATTCTGGGTCGATTTGGACGTATGGCTGGACGCTTTGTCTTGGTGGAGACGGACCTTGGAAACGTCGTTTCCGTAAAGAGTAGGTAGTTCCTGTGTATAAATTGGTGTCATACGTGATCCTGATAGTACGCAGAATTCACCTTTACATTTTGAGCCACCCTCCGTATCTGTAGCTTGCCTTGATAGGAATAACCCGCAACGATCATGAATCCCTTCGAAAAAGTTTCACGAGATTCTCTGTACCAATTTGGAAACGATTTGGTTCCCACTGGGCGATAGAAAATCGCCCTTGGTTTATTGCAGTCGGACAGATAAACATATGCTTCGTCTAATGTGGCCACATACTTCCATTTATCCCCAGCGAGATTTCGTTCATACAGTTTTCTGCAATTTGTCTTACGTTCAGACATGTGCTTTGGTAAGAGCTTGTGAACCTTGCTTTTATGTCTCTTTTGAAGTCCCAAATCTTTATGGATAATCTTGTTTACGGTACGAAGAGATGTTCCTACCTTCACACCAATGGTCCTTTGGGTCGCTGGATTGTTCCCCGTCACCATTTTCTTGACTTTCTGAATGACAGTCTTTGTGCGACTTATAGGTGACTTGGATTTGCTTGCTTTTCAGTCCCGGAAATCTGTCCTGTACGGGCCAAACCAACACCAGCCAACACATTATGAACTCCTTTCTTCGAAATGGTGAAACCTCTTTTTCTACATGCCGTAATTATTGCGGAATAACTAAATTTCGCGTCGGAAAGGGCTGTAACGTACTCTTCCCAAAACTGTGACATTTTCGGCGGCATTTCTCCGAACAAACTAACCCGCACCCCTCTCCTGTACGTTTGCATAAATTTGCATACCTACTGTGATTGGTTGCGTCGTCACGCGCCATGCAAATCGTTACCATAGATTGTAAACAACCCTCTGTAATTTCTACTTGACCGAATGCTACCAAACCTCAATAACAAAATGAGATTCATGCTAACTCATGTTTTAATGCTGTGTCTTCTTTATTGACTTTGACTTTTTAACTTTTTAATTAAAAATAATTTTCAAGAAATTATCAGTGTTAAAAACTTCCCAAAACATCAACTTACCCTTCAAAACAATGAGCTGCAGTCATGATCCAAGTTTTATCAATAATGGTACCTGCACATAAACTTATTCCTTCATTCTTCTCAATTATTAGAGCGACCTTAATATTTCAAAGGAATAATTTAGAAAATTATTTTTCAATAGTGATATCTGAATTTTTATATAATAAAAATAGTAATCAAGCTAAAAGACTTTTGTCTGGGAGGAAATGTACGACTGAGATAACAGTCAAGGCCTGCACTTGAAAAGGGAACGACAAAATTGGATGCCAAAATAAAATAAGCTAAATTAATTCTGCTTTTTTCATTAAGAAAAGATGGAAGGAATAAAAATGTGACCAGAAGAATGAGGTGCAGTCATTTCTTTTAAGCTGGGAACGATTTCTGTTTCGTCAAAATGTCCTTCAAGGGGAATAACATTCACAATCTTCTACAGTGACATCGAAATTAGTGAAATACTGATTTCGTTTAATTCGTTGCAAACTATTTTGGTCAATTTTAGAAATAATTTGTTATTGTTACTGTGTAACAGAAAAATTATTGATACATTTCAATTTAGGAACTATATGTAATTTGAATTCCAATTTATTCAATGAGTAACTTCAAAAATATAACCAATACTAATTCAGAAAAATTGAACCATAAAGAAGTAATAAGGAATGACAAAATATAGTCAACTATAGAGTACACTGCTCAGTTAACTTTGGAGTACACTGCTCAGCAGTGGTGGATTAGGACTTGAGAGGCCCTAGGCGCAATTCAATTTTGAGGCCCCCTTTCAATATTTTAACTACCCCTACACCCTATAGTGTGTATTCTACGCGCACGGTTTTTACTCTGGTAGGCACTATACCCACAGCCTTCTGAATACAGGCCTCACAACTACGTTATCGTCTTTTCGCTGACATCATGAAGCAAGGTAGCGATGACCCTGGGCGTACTCTGCGTGACCCCGTAGTACACTCACTTCCAAAAGTTAAGCACGGAGCGGTAAAATGCGAAAAAGTGGACAAGTACTGCTTTGACTGACATGAAATGCTGCAAGTAAGTAGCTCTACGTTTATTCATGAAACAAAACAAAGAATTACATACAGAGATAAACAAAATATTGAATTTTCATAAATTATAAGATGACGTCCTATTTGCTTCATTAACAAAATGATGTTTAAATTCAAAACAAACAATAAAAACCAATATTAATAGATTATGTGAGCACCCCTCACCTGCATACAAAGTTTACAGCGTGTGATCATGCTTGTTACGAGGTGATCAACCACCGCAGAGTCCAGTAATGCCATTTCTCCTGTAAGACAGTTTCTAAAGCTGTGAGAGTGGCTGGAGGTGGGAAACGTCGACATACAGCACGGCCGAGGATATCCCAAAGATTTTCAATTGGATTAAGCTCCGGCGAGTAAGCCGGCCACTCCATACGCGCAATCCCCTCACTCTCCAGAAAGTCGTCAACGATGGCAGCTCTATGGGGACGCGCTTTGACATCCATTAAAACGAAAGAAGGACTAACTGCTGCAGCGTACAGTTTCACAATGGGGTCTAGGACTTCATCTCGATACCGTACAGCCGTCACAGAACCTCGCCTGTAGATATGCAGGTCGGTGCGATATCCCAATGAAATCCCTTCCCAGACCATGATGCTTCCACCGCGGAATGCGTGATGTTCGGTGATGTTCTGGGGCAGATTGCGTGTGCCTTGTTCCCTCCAGACCCTTCACGCTTATCATCGGGTTGTGGGGCAAATGTGGATTCATCTGTGAACATAACGTTACCCCAGACATAGTCCAATTCACATGCTGGCGGCAGCACTGTAATCGTGCCCCTCTGGATTGGACGGATAAAGTAACACAAACTCGTAGTACCCGGGCGTACAGACATTCATGTCTAGCCTTCGACGAACAGATATCGTTTTAACAATGGCCGCTACAACAATAGATGTCACACGTGTGGAGGTCGATCTTCGATTCCGCTTGGCTACAACAGCAATATATCGATCTTCCGCGGGGGTCGTACCCTTGTACGACCGGCTACAGGTCTTCGGACAACTGTTTGGCTGGTTTGGAATTGTTTCTATAATCGTGAAATGACGGAATGACGAACGCCGAAGAAACGAGCAACATCTGTTATAGACTGTCCTGCTTCCATGCGTCCGACAGCCCGCCAGCGCTCCGAATCTTCCATTCGTCTTCTGAAAGCCACAGAAACACGTCTAGCTTGAAAACAAATCGTACGAATGTTCTAAACACCTTTCATCAGACCTGCAACTCCTGTAAACTTCACAATGCCGGCTTCATGGAAATATATTTCAGTGAACATTTGGATTTTTTGTTGCTATTTTGTTCAATTTTCTTTGGATTAGTGAGTGTCTGAAATTAGTTTCCAGTTTTTCAATATCTAAACAGTTATTTTAAAGTATTTCATTTGATTACACTATTTTTTTATTCTGGAAAACAACTGAGGGAGCGTTAAGCCTAACTTTCACCGTCTTTCACCGAAGACATGTGCTGTACCTGGCCGCAAGAAGCTCTACAAAGTACATGAAATTATATTCCCGTTTTTTCTTTTCCAAAGATAAAGATCTTTTGCAATGTTGGATTGTAAAAATACACAGAGAAAACTTCGTTTCAGCAAAAAATTCTAGACTTGACATGTTGACCGCCCTGGGAAATAGAAAAACACTACTTTACGAGAATAAGAATAAATAAAATTCTCACGGAACATAATAGATGAGAAAAACGGGTGATATCAACAAATCAACGAAGCTAATGGAATTATTTTAAACAATAAATTGGCTTACATTAATACTTTGATACTTAGATATTGTAATAATATTAAGAATATTTGTAATCCAGAAAAGCCTAATTTGTATTCTTTGTTACTTGTAGTCTGAAGAAGAGGTTTGTATAACATACCTCGTAACATGTACATGTGACGAATATGAATTTTATAAATGTATTTATATTTACTTTAGTGTGTTTGGTCCCCTTTTTTAATTTGACACTACTACACACCGTATTCTTGAATGATAAAATAATCGGATTTATGAATACAAATAATGATTTATTTTACAATAAACAAGTATTTACAGAACAAAATAAGGATGAGGGGACAATACGAAACATTAAAATAAGCTAAAATATGGGCTTAGGGCGGTAAACGGGTCACGAAAGAAAAAAAAGAAAAGTTAAAATAAAACATTGACAATGCCAACATTTACTTTTCCAGCTTTAGAAATGAAGTTTAGAAAAAAATTTAGAAAAAATTTGCTCTATGCAAACATTGTAAAGCAGAATAAGTCTATACACACGGTTAAAGCAGAAAAATAATTGAAATAAAACATAGATTCATTATTAAAAAAAAAAAAGGCCGTATTTGTACTGGTTCTTGAACGCGTTCCTGAATGCGTGAAATATGACCGTTGGGGTTACCACCCGCAAAACATGTCATAGCTGGCGTTATTCATTTGTCAATTTAATTTAGGGAATACTGCTAAATTATTAATTATTTTTATTACAAAAAGAAATAATTAAATAAAATAATTTGTTTTTATTTTGAGAGCTAAATTTTGAGGCCCCCTTGATTTATGAGGCCCGAGGCGCGCGCCTCCTGCGCCTATGCGGAAATCCGCCACTGCTGCTCAGTCAACTACAGAGTACACTGCTCGGTCAACTATAGAGTACACTGCTCGGTCAACTATAGAGTACACTGCTCGGTCAACTATAGACATGCAAAATTATTATTATTAATAAAACTTAAAATTCTTTGAAAGTCTTTGGCATTTCAATATAGATTACTTACTAGCCATGGGTGCTGGTTAGCGTTAGTTTCTTTCCCACCTACAATTCTGGTTGATCTGACTGGTTTACCGCATTCTGTTAAAACAATTAAGCTTTCAGTTAATATTTAATTAGTAATTTAATACCTCTATTCTTAACTTAAGAAGCAAGAAAAATAAAATCGATATTTCTGTCTTTCCGAGTCTTAACATCTTAATTGGTTTCTATAAATGTTTTTCATTGGGAAAAGTAATAAAAACATTGTTCTAAAACAACCTATTCAGCAGAGTTTCTAAATTTACCAAGATTCACATGTGGAGTTCGCTGTTTTTAACCAACAACAATAATTGAGACTTTTTTCTTAACTATTTTAAAAATTGCTTTTTTAATTACCTAATAATTTTGTATTTCTAATAAGTTTGTATTTTTTTATATTATCGCTTATCGTTCATTGTCATTTCAGTGAAAATAGAATTTCTTGCTGTATACTATACTTTGCTATGAAAAACCTGCCAGTAAAGAAAATAATTATTTAATTTTTTTTTCTTAATATACCACGTTTTTAAGACGGACTAAAAAGTATAAAAAGTATAAACGTGAGACGCAAGATAATATACATTCCATCCATACCATCTCAATTATCTATTGGATGCGCCCCACGTTTTTCGTTATACTTTTTATACTTTTAGGCTTCTGAAATGCGCCTTATATCCCCGGTTTGTCTAGCTGTCAGTTGACACATATCCCACAATGCTTTGCAACGGCTTCTGTTAGCTCAGTTGATTAGAGCGTCGTGCTAATAACGCGAAGGTCGTGGGTTCGATCCCCTCATGGGCCATTCTTATTCTTCAATTTTTTCTCCCCATTTTAAATCTTTTCACAGTTTCTCAACTTATGACATTATGAGATATTTAGTTATGTAAATTTTGATAACTACTTTATTTTCTCTAAAATTAGTATCACGTTGTTTAAAGTAGATAATTAGGAAGCAACTATTTCAGGATTTATTTTAATGTTGTATGTGGCCTGTTAGCTCAGTTTGATAGAGCATTGTGTTAATAACGCGAAGGTCGTGGGTTCGATCCCCTCATGGGCAATTCTTATTCTTCATTTTTTTCACCCCATTTTAAATCTTTTCACAGTTTTTTTAAATCATTATTAGGAATTCAGTGTATTAACAAAGTTTGAGTTAAGAATGACGATTATTCCATATAAATAGGGGTGGGTAAGATAGCAGGGGGTTGCAAAGAGATTCGCGCACGCATTTTCTAGATCAACCCGGCACAGTCTATTCTAAAATAAAGGTGACTCAGAAGCCGTTGCGACGCACTGTGATTGGTTTACTAATCACTATCCCTATCTTATTTATACTAATTATTTTATACTTTTTAGTCCATCTTAAAAACGTGGTATATTAAAAAAAATATTTTTTAATTATTTTCTGCTTTTTAGTCTTGTGTGTATGAAATTTTTCAATCGATTTTAAACATTGTCACGTGGTAAAAAATGGCCAGTTGACACGATCAGATCCTAACCGTTTGGAAAAGATTTAATTTATTTTGATTGCATATTAAATGTATCCATGTATTCATAATCTGTTCGTTTTTCAGTGTTTTTATGTTTTTAATTTCCATTTTTCTGTATGATTTAAGTGTAGGCTTGAGAGGGAGACCCCTAGGCAGTGTGGGAAAACCAAGCCTATTTTCTCCCCTCGGCAAAATGAAAGTGGAACTTTATAAAACGGCGGGAAAAGTAAATCATCACATGATGGACAAAAGTGCTTTGATTGGGTACTGAAAAGTGAAACTTATAAAAACGGCGGGAAAACGCCGAAGCGTTGGAGTAACACTTTGATCAGACACAGTCGGAGCTTTGCCACCTTAGCAGTTAGATTTTAAGAAAGTGCTTTGCAAATGAAGTATCGGAGGAGAAGGGGCGATGGTAGACAGAAGCCAGGCCGACCATGTAAGTGCAGGCTACTACAGTTTTTCCCGGTTTCGATCTGGGACAAACCACAGTGACGTTTTCAGACAGCGTAGAACGTACAAGGATGACGGGTTCGTGCAGACGGTTCGCAAATTGTAAGACGTGAACTATTTTGTTTGTCGCGATCCAAATAAATATGAGAGATGACAGCAGACGCCATTTCGTCGATCAGGCTAAGAATACAGTCGAAAAACAGGGATCGTCACCGTTTCACCGTTTCAAACTCCTTTGAGTACCGATTCAAACAACCAGACTCTACTGAACTATCGGCAGCTTAAAATTATGGTAGACGTATGTCCAAGCAGGGTGTTCAAATTTTAATATTCTCGGTTTTTGATAGTGTCAACCCTTGAAAATTACTAGTGTTTGCAAAAGAGAATGAAACAACCTCCAAACGTCAATCGAAAGCAAAACTTTCGTGTAGGAGACAGACTTTTGCGGGGAGAAGCTACCGAACTCTAATGAACTTGTGAGCCATCATGCGAGAGATGTACTAGTGTTTCGGTATCATTGAAACTTCTTTTGTTAAAGGTAGAATTAATAAGCAAACTTATAAACTCATAAACTAATGAAACGGAGGAAAAGGAAAGGAAAGTGAAAGGCATGATTTCCCATGTGCAAATATAAATAAGGGCAGACGAACTAAATAAAAAAAATATAACAAAATAAGTCAAAGATTATATTTTTTATGGTTAAACAAAAATCATTTCTGCTATTCGAACTATGAAAAATATTGATTACATTTGTTCTTGTCAACTGTATTGTAATCTTTTTCAGCATTCCATTTTGCCATTGATATTAATATAGTCTCCACGTGGAGGGGTAATATTTTGTGTTGTCATTTTGATAGAGCTACAATAAAACCTCGTTAAGTCGTCATCCGGATAAGTAGTCACTCTATTTAAGTCGTCGTTTTCCTTCCCGGCAAAGTCTCACATACTATAATGTAAAATAACCCTCCTTTACCCGTCACCAAATTTATTTCAACTCCGGATAACTCGTCACCCTCAAAAGTGGTCAAAAGCATCTTTCTTCTCCATTTTGCATGCCATCGTGTTGTTTTTTCAGCCCAGCCCCTTCACTTTAAGAAAGTCAAGCCTTTACGGGGAATTTTCGACCATGCCTGTCACTTCATTCCTTTCCTACCCCTTCGTAGGATTTGGGTTCTTTAAATCTCGCTGCTAATCATTCAAAGCACACTTCTCGTTGCGACTCTGTCGAGTGTAGACGTTTTTCTTGACCGCTCCTGAGTGTGACTTCATTTCATAGCGAGTAAGCCCCTATAAGGGCTATTTTTTCTTTTGCAATTTCGTGGATCGATTACGTTATTAACATGCCAGGGAAACGAAAACTTACCTCGTTATCTTTTAAAGAAAAAAAAAAGACTTAATTGCACTTTTTGAAAAATCAAATGTTTCGAAAGCAGCTTTTGCCAAAGAACACCATATTCCCAGGACTACATTAAACTATATTCTTTCATCGAAACAAGTAATTGAAGAAGCTGACTGCAAAGACAAAAGAAAGAGAATGAGGAAATCGAAGTTTGAGAAGATCGAGGAGGTTTTAGTTCGATGGATAAAACATGTCAGATCGCAAAATGTGCCGATTTCTGCCGTGATTTTCAAAGAAAAAGCCATCGAAATTGCGAAGACGTTGAACATTGAAGATTTCGGCGGCAGCAATGGTTGGCTGGAACGTTTCAAAGACAGACATTGTCTTTCTTTTAAAGCGATTAAAATATGATAACTATAAAAAGTGTTTTTTTTTATTTTCCACTCATTCATTTGCATGTATTGATTTCTGAAAATCTTGTTTTTCTCACAAAATCCTACAACAATTCATGAAAACACTGTATTTCAGTGGGTTTTTTTTTTCAAAAATGCTCACTACCCCTAAGTCGTCACTCCGCTTAAGTCGTCAAAAATGTGTGGTCACTTGAGTGACGACTTAACGAGGTTTTACTGTATATACATGTATAATATTTGTTTCAGAACAAGAATTTAGTAAGCTGATCTGCTATTAATATCATCTTGTTTGTCGTTTTAATTAATAAACCTTTATGGTATTTATAATTTAAACTATTACCTTAGTATGTATTTCTTTCTCTACAAATAAGTGTAATGTGTTGCACCTAAACATTTCTTTACATTATAAGTTAGTGTTCTTTAAGAAAATATAGAAATATATACCAGTCTCTTCATTTGATTATATGTATTATATCTTATTTGTCAATATTCAATTTTTCATCATAAGATACATTTCTAGGAGGCAGGGAGTAAGAGTTTAATTTACCCGTAGAAGGGTAAATCTTTTCATAAGATTGGAGGGAAAAGGTTGTGTAACACATATTAACCACTTCTATCTCTTTTTTTGTATATTTAAATTTATTATTATTATATATATACAGGCTCGTGATTATCTAGATTTGTTTCCCGAAGTTTGACGGAAAACATGGGCACAGCATCCGTCTAACTAATATCCATTAGGGACCAAATCCATAATTGTACTACTACTACTACTGTGCATATGTATTGTTGCTTTTGATACTAACGTTAAAGAAGTACCGAAGGAAAACACTCTGCTAAAATAAACCCTTCTCATCTCGAAAGACACCGTATCAACACAAATTTAAATTTTACACACGATTTTTAAAAGTGTTAATGTAAAATGAAAAAAAAAGAAGATGCCTTGCAATGCAAAAATGCTGCCTTGCAATGCACGGCAACTCAGCGCCATGAGGTCATTTGCAGAAACACTGGCAGCAGACGCGGCATGCGGCACCGACCTGTTATCCGACGAATTACGGTTCCTAAACGAACAGACAGACAAGAAAGCAAGTTAATATTGAATTGTCATCCATTTCTTAGCTATGTTTAAAGTTTCAAGTCGCTAGCTTATCGGGAGTTAGTTTAAAATCAATTGCAAAATTTGTACCGAACAGACAGCGAAGAAAGCAAGCTAATAAAAACGTGTTAAAAAAGGTAAAGAAATGACTATGAAAACTCCCTACCTCCTAACTGCTGCTTTAATGATATATTATATTAAATTCGTGACATTTTATTTTTCGTTTTTAAAATACAACTCATTTCAAATTCTTAACGTTAATCAAGTAATCGTCTGCCGTGAAACTAATATTTCATTTGAACATCAACACAAAAGAGTAAAAGAATAATATCATTAGAAAGTCAAGATGCTTACCACATTTTTCGTTCTTGGAAGATGATCCTGTTTTCAAAAAGTTAATTTGTAAATATGTGAACTTGGAATAATACAATTTAAACAAAACTCCTTACAGCAAATTGAAATCACTTATCGGATAGATATATTAGATATTTGATTCTACAAATGAATTTATGATATATCATTATTTGACACATAATAACTTATGAAATATAAATATGCCCTGTCTGCCGTAAATTTTAATATCGTGCATGAATTAAGCTATGAAAATATATAACAAAATAAGAGAAATGTCTCTAAGAAAAGGCGAAATTACACATAAACGTAATTCACCCAACTTCGTAATGAACCTTGACACGTGTTTTTATTTCATACTACTATCGTAATGTCAAAGCAATAAGAAATAGCTTCTGTATTCAAAAATATTGCAATAACACTTACACCCTCTCATAATAAAAATTCCTTGCAATTATGACAATTCATAAACACAAATATTCTAACAAGCTTCTGAATACAAATAATAAACAATAAACTTGTAAATAAAAATAAGGTAAGAATTAAAAAAAATAAGACAATACATAAAAAATAGAAGCAATGCGGATAACAAAGCTTTACGAAAGAAAGAGCTTGAAATCAAAAATCAGGACTTTATGAGAGATTGTAAAAAAAGCCACAGAAACTATTTTAATGCTTTGCAATAAATTTTGATTGTTTTCGCTTTTTCCAGGAAAATCATTTCTTTTATATTCATTATTGATTTAGTAAAAAATTTTTTTTTTTCTTAATTCCTAAAGTTTGATTAAATTTCAAGCGGTAACTTTACATTGATTTTCTAAATGTATTAATTAATCATAAATATGAATTTTAAAGAAAAATTTTGGGAATGTTAACTTGGAATTTTTTTGTTTAATTCCAAAAAAAATTAATTGATTCTGAGAAAAATTAAAAAATTTTTCTTCAATTTTATTTAAATGAAATTTATGAAACTAGGCATTCGAGCTAGATTTGTCCAAAATGAAAGAAAATAGATTTTTTAATAATATTCTTTAAAATTAAGTAGTTAACATTCTTAAAATAAAATAGGAATTGACTATAGATTTAAGTTTTTGGCTATTTTTATTAATTTGGATAGTTTAGTGAAACATGGATTTGTCAGATTATCTTTTTCAAATCTAAAGTTGATTCTTAAATTATATGAATTAAATTAAGTATTTTTCAATAGAATCAGAATCTCTTAATCCTATAATCATTGACTGAAAATGTAGAAGTCTTTTGTTAAATTAATAGCAACTGCCTGATAAGTTGCTATGAATATGAATATTCATAGACTTTTCCAAAAAATAGCACATTCAGTTGCTTTTTTTAGAATAGCCTATGAATATTTATATATTTATCACGAGGCTGTTATCAATATGAATTTGCTAAATTTACAGTTGGAACTTGTAAGTGAAGATGTGAAGCGTCACTGTTTCATATTCATTTCTGTTCTTTTTTTTTTGTCTTTGTATGGTCATCATAAAACCACTGTACGGATTTCCTTCCCATTTTGTACATGGATTATTTATAGTCCAAGTTAAAAGCCATTTAACACGTTCTTCTGAATTTACAATGAAATTGATGAAATTAGTTCAATCTAACATTATAAAAGGTTAGTTCTGTTTTATTTAAAATCTACTCCAGTGTTTCTCAACCTTTTAGTATTTGCGACCCAATTTTCAATCACAACTCTCATCGCGCCCCCCGAAAAAAAAAAACCTTCAAACCTATCTGTTCAACCAAAAAAAAAAACCTCCAAACCTATCTGTTCAACCAAAAAAAAAAACCTCCAAACCTATCTGTTCAACCAAAAAAAAAACCCTTCAAACCTATCTGTTCAACCAAAAAAAAAAACCTGCAAACCTATCTGTTCAACCAAAAAAAAAAACCTTCAAACCTATCTGTTCAACCAAAAAAAAAACTCCAAACCTATCTGTTCAACCAAAAAAAAAAAAAAAAAAAAAAAACCCCAAACCTATCTCTTTAATAGATCTTCGATATGCTCGCGCCCCCCCTTTAGTTTTATCGCGCCCCACAGGTTGAGAAACGCTGATCTACTCTATAAAATACGGCACATTTGTAAATACTGAAGGTAAAAGAGAAGGACATCCAAGACCTAAGGTAATAAAGCCAAATTGCACAGAATGTACTTCAAATAATGTAAGTAAATACACTGCTCACAAAATTTAGGGGATATTGCGTATGAATAAAATACCCCCAAAAATTCAGAGGCATTTGAGTTTATTTATTAAAAAACATCACCAGATGAAGAGGTGCAGAATCCCTTTATAGGGATTGAGCAGGATGTGACACATGGAAGGATGATTATACACCCTACTGAACAGTCAATGTGCGACACATTTTTCAACATTCACATATCAAACATGAAACATGTGTCGCACATTGACTGTTCATGGGGTGTATCGTCACCTGAGAGCGCTACAACACACTGACAGCGATGAAGCATGGAGAGGATCAAATTGTTCAGCAGTTCCTGTGGGATTTGTGGCCGATCGCGTACCCTGGAAATTTCCAGATGAGGAAGTGTTATGAAACTCCATTGGTGACTGATAACACGTCTTCCTAGTGCATCCCAAGCGTGTTCGATGGAATTCAGATCTGGAGAACGTCATCCCAATATCTTATAGCATTCACCGTTCCATTTCTAACAACTTTGAGGACGGTACGACCACCAATACTGCTGCCTGCCCACACCATTATTCCACCTCCACCGAAGGAATGTCTTTATTGCTCGAAACGTGGATTCTCCCGGATCAGAGCACGACGATTGTTAGGCTACAACTGAATCATGACTCGTCATTGAAGAGAACCGTAGACCACTCTTCACTTGTCCAAGAAAGATGCATTTCATTTCACCTTCTTCGGATTCTGTGATATTCAGCAGTTAATGAAACGCATACCATTGGTCGCGGGGCATATACAGTCTACCGTCGACGTATTCGAGTAGCAACGAGAAACTGTCCCGGCAGCTCATTGTACGACTCTCCATGCTTCAGATTCGGGTAAATCACGTTGCAGGGACATTTTCAGGTGACACTCACCGATTCTGCCACTTGTTGTTGATCTCAGAAAGTGGAGATAACCCTCTTTATAGAGAGTTGTTGGTAAACACGAAAATTAACGTTTTGCATCAGATTTGCCCATTGAGACAAATTCTATATTCGTGCCATTTGCTTCTTTTTTGATGTTCTTTAATAAATAAACTCAAACATTGCATAATTATTTTGTAATCAGTAACAGTTAATATTTTTAATCAATTCAGGAGCATAAAAATTTAGAATAATGCGGTTTTAATGAAATTTGTAATTGAGCCTTGCCTTGTATATTATCTAAAAATCCAAAAAAACGCTTTTCTTTCACTAAATACTTAATTACTGTATTTTCTTAATGATTTGCCAAATAACAACAATTATTCATTCGATGTAAAAGCGAATACATAAAAATAACATGTTCTAATTAGAAAAGAAAGATAAACCAGCATAAGAATGCTGCACAATAGCGTTTTAATCAGACTCTTCATATTTCTTTGCATTTAAGAAACTTTATAAAATTTCCATTTAAATTTTCAAACTTTATTCATAATTAACTTGATACTAAATAGTGTTTAATTAAGATTATAGTTTTCTAATTACAGTTTTAATTGTTTTCTTTCTTCTTTCCTTTTACATTATTATAAGACGTGTTCTATCTGGAAACGCTATTCTTTTTTGTTTTCTCTATTCTTTATTTCTTACATTATGGATTAACTTTAGAAATCAATTAACTGTTTCTTTTTCGAAATCTATATTCTCAAATAATTAACTGTTTATTCTACAGAGGATGTATCAGAACTCTTTGTACAAATTGTAATGGGATATAGGAAGCACTAAAATAAATCTTATTCGTCTATAAATATATGTCCGTTGACGGTTACCTTCGGTGCTAGTGGATGTTGCAATCGGTTGTAAAGGAGATATGGAGCACAATTCATTTAGATTTGTTTTGGAAACATGTGTGAAGAACAAACTTATTAAAAGATTGTGCTCAAACTTGTGATCTGCAACTGCAATGTATGCATGACAGCGGCGAAGCTTAGATTGCCCAACATTTGGATCTCTACATCATCTTATCCTTAAAGTAAAATAATAATAGAGATACGAGGTTAATTAATTAAGTGTGAACGACCATATTTCAACTCGACGAAATGTTCTGTACGTTCAAGTTGAAGTCAGATAAAAATAAAGCAGAAATAAGTGATGTTTATCTAACAAGTAAGAAAAAAAAACGAATTAGAAATAAACAAGCAGAAGCATAAAGATTTAAAAAAAAGTTATAAAAAAAGTGAAATAAAAGAAAAAATTAAAAAAAAAAGTAAAAGAAACTGCATTAACACAAAAGAAGAGGTAGTTAAAAGAAGAAAAAAAAGTTGTCAAGCAGCAGACTTGAAATCTTCTGCTCAGAAGTCCAGTACGCGCCAACAGTTCCCTACTTCATACAGTCGACACAGGAAGGTATTAAGCTAACATAGGAAAAAAAACACTCCAAAAAACATCATTATCTCAAAAACGGTAGGTTGTTGGAACTTAATCCCGGTATATTGTTGAAGTACACTACTTTATGAGTACTTTCATCTCAGAAAAAAAGCATTAAATTCCGTGTTATATAACCCATGCCCTTTCCTTGTAAGCAAAAATATTGTGGACTCTGCCTTACACCTTAAGATCTAAATTCAATAAACCTTAAAAGAAACGGAATTAGTTTTATTTGTTAACATCTCTAATATTTTAAGTTAATATAATCAATATTAGATTTTTATTGGATTTCATATTATTATACAAGGAGAGGTCAATGTAAATAATAATTCGATACTTCTAGACAAAACAACAGAAATACATCGAAGTAAGTCGTATCATTTTCATTGTAATCCTCCTCCTCAACAATGCACTGATGCAATCAGCCTGCTAGCTTCTGTATTCCACATTGAAAAAAAAAAGCATTTGGCTGCAAACTTTTTCACTCTCGAACTAATTCGATGGCTTCTTCATGGCAGGTGAACTTTCTTCTCTTCTAAAACTGTTTTAAAGGTTCAAAGAGATGAAAGTCCGATGGGGCGAGATCAGGACTACACGCTGGATGGAGGAGAACAGTCCACTTCAATTTCTGAATCGTAGCCATCGTTGTCATGGAGGAAAGCGACAGTTTCTCGAGTCGTTCTCATCCCTCTTGGAAGGCATTACTCCATTTATACTTATGTCTGACAATGTATCTTCACGAACGACAAGATTCCTTCAGTCGTTTGCTTATCTCGGAAGGTTTTACTCCTTCCCTCGTAATAAAATTTTTAAAGTTAATAATACTGCTTTGTTCCACAGCTCCAATCAGAACAGTAACATTTTCTAAATTAAATATTAATGACTAAATGGTTGGTTAATGTTCGTCCATGTTCCAAATCATCACATGATAGCACGACTTTAGTACGCGATGCTAAAAGTTAATTTTGTACTCTCTGTACTTCCATTTACTTCTAAGTTATTGATATACAAATCATTTTCCTTTTATTTTAAATTCAATAAACCTTAAAAGAAACGGAATTAGTTTCATTTGTTAACATCTCTAATATTTTAAGTTAATATAATCAATATTAGATTTTTATTGGATTTCATATTATTATACAAGGAGAGGTCAATGTAAATAGTAATTCGATACTTCTAGACAAAACAACAGAAATACATCGAAGTAAGTCGTATCATTTTCATTGTAATCCTCCTCCTCAACAATGCACTGATGCAATCAGCCTGCTAGCTTCTGTATTCCATTTACTTCTAAGTTATTGATATACAAATCATTTTCCTTTTATTTATTCAATATAAAGTTTAAGTAAATATTATTTGTAGTGTCTACAATATAAACGAATTCCATTCCAGAAAAGATCTACTTATTATATTACTAAAAAAAAATCATAACTATTTATAAGAATGTATAATGTTTTATTCTTGGGTTTTCTAATATTAATAAAAACTGTCACTTCTAATTCTCACATATCTTCTCAAAATGCCTCAATGATAAAATACTAAAAGAAATATTATTTTAAAAAAGCTGCTTTTAGAGAATCTTTATAATCTAATATTTAATTCTTTCTAATTTGAAATAAAGTTGAACGACGACGGGATTTTAGTGGACATTTCTTAAAGCATCCAGAAGCTATCTTCGTAATATCAGAGATCCACTTCGTATATGTTGATATGTTGGTATAAACACCTGGAATTTCAGAAGCACATCCGGCACCCCAAGATATAATTCCAACTTGTATATAAGAATCTTCACATCCCAAAAACAAAGGTCCACCAGAATCACCCTAAAAAGAAAAATACGTAATATTGTTTACCACAAAGGATTTAGAATCGGTAAAAGAATTTAGAAAGAAAAAAATAGAAATAAGCTACTACTATTAACTATGTTCATCCCAAATTAAAAATTAAGCGTTTATATATACATATATATAACAGAATACAAGAAGAGGCACGATGATGTGGCCAAGAAAATTCACTGGGCCCTCTGTCACAAATTTGGATTCCCGACTTCAGAGAAACCCTGGCAACACACAGTGGAAAAGGTCTTGGACAATGACCAGGTAAAAATCCTTTGGAATTTTAGAATCCAAACAGACCACCACATTGGAGCCAACACACCTGACATCTCTGTGGTTGAACAACATCAAGCCACTCTGATTGACATTGCCATCCCTGGGGACTCCCGAGTCCAGGAGAAAGAGCGTGAAAAAACTGAGAAATACAGGGCTCTGGCACAAGAAACTACTCGACTTTGGCATAAAAATACTAAAGTGCTGCCTATCATCATCGGCACTCTGGGCACAATTTCCTCAAAATTTACTGATTATTACTCTCAACTAGGAACTACTACCATCACTACTACCATCACTACTACCATCACAGCAGCGGAACTCCAAAAAACTGCCAAGAAATTTCCAGTGATATGTTGTATCTGCGACCGTTTACACTGTGTTTCATTTTAAAGAATAAAAATCGTTATATATATATATATTATAATATATACTTTGGCGTATTTGGTGCAAAGAATTTGAACTTTTTAAAGTAAGGACAACATAGATTTAAACACATTTTCAGTTTCTATTTTACAAATAGACTTCACTAAAAAGAAGCAATCCATACAAGACCTGAAAGGTATTTTCACAGTAACATAGGACTGTTTTAAATGTTGCTTATCTGAATTTATAAAAAAAAATAATGTTAAATTCCTTATTATATTATCGGTAACATAGACAGTGTTAAAAACTCTTATACACAATATAACTTAAATCGTATTAATTCATTTTAAAAGGGTAATACAAATTTTAAAATCTTTGACAAGAACAGTTTTAAACCGTTAAACCTACTGGATTACCATCAGCTTAAGTGAAAGTAGAAAAACAACGATCGTATAGAGGGGAAATTTTCTAACGGATGGCCGCGCAGGGATGCAAATATTAACTAATAAAAAAAGTGAAAATATGATTCGTGGAATGAAAGTAAACAAAAATATGTGCGGGTAGAAGCACTCCGTTGTCGATCATGGGAACAAGAAGAAATAAACCTATAAGGTTTAACTCAAGGTATAATCTTTTTAATTTGGTTTTTCTGCTATTGGGAAGCTAACTGATCATTATAGGAGGCTGAGAAAAGAATCCAATAACTCCCTATGTACTTTCTTTTTAAAAAAAATCATCATTGCTTACTTTTATACTTACTTGCTTTTATAGCTTACACTCACCGAGTGCTCGCAAATTTTCTGGATTCTGTTTATGAAATTTTCTAGCAACCTTGTTTTAGTTTGGATAATTTGTGCCGAAAGACGGGGATAAATTTATTAGAAAAACATTGTAGTGCAATTGTTGACAGTACTATGATTCCTTAATCGTTATTTGTATTATTCGGAATCATTCAAGGAATTCCCTCACTTTCGTATGGCTTTATGGACCTCTTCACCCTCTATATAGAATGTGGGTCTCACAGCATTAAAGTATGGATGGTGCATAACATAGAGAAATATTTCTTTGCATTTCTAAGATAGTCCTCATTTAAAGAAGCGTGACATCAAATTGTATGCCCACCTATAGAAATTTAATGAGAAAAAACATAAATCTATATAAATCTATGTAATGTCGATCCTCTTTTAGTATAAATTCTCTGATACCAATTGATTTTGAAACCATGCGAAGAGTATTAAGGTTCGAATGATACAAAATGAGAGATCCAACTCCCAATTGAAGGACATTGCAGACCACTTAATTACCAGACTCCATGTTTTCGCTTTGAAGACATAATTTTTTACTAAACTTTGTATATAATTGAAAGTCATGGCTTCAACGTAAACCAATAGCTAAATACTGTGGTCGTTTGCATTGAAAATTTAATGTTTTTTAATGTCGTAATTTAAAGTGCAGAGACACGCGATCTTTCACTATAATAAATATTCAGTTTAGTTATATAGAGAATATTGACTTATTCACCTCGCAGGTATCTTTCTGCATTTTTCGATCGAAAGCACACATCATACCAGGATATAGTTGGGAGCGATGAACGTCTTTACAAAACTTCTGAGTTGTTATTTTTAAAATAGTTTGCATCGGAATATATGTGCAGGGTCCATCTAAAAATAATTTAATTCAGTTATTTTACATACTGCTTAATTAAATAAACAAAATATTTCATAGACAAAATTTTAATAAAAGGTCTCACTGAAAATAATATTGGTCTTTATTAAGTTCTATGCACATAAAAAATTTCACACAACACGCTAACGCATTTATTAGAAATATCTAATTCACACATTTATTAAAATAAAAATGAAGAAAAATTAAACTCAGAAACAGAACGAATTCGTCAAATTATTTAGATGTTAGATGTTTAAAGAAAATTCCATAAATTATTGAAAATAATTTTCATACTGAAACGTTGCTTTGTTTTCCCGTAACAGCAGTTTATAATTTTATAATTAAGTAATTTTTTTCAGCTGTATTAAGATTCATTACGCTTTTAAGATATATTTTCATAAAGATTTTTATAAAAACAGTAAGGTTAAAAACTTACCTTCAAATAAGCGTCCCCATCCTACTGCAAAAGCTGGTAATTTTTCATAACTATCAGCAATCGGAAGACATATTGGTTGAATTAACTTATTGTAGTTTAAAGGATTACTAAGTTCTATTAATGCAATGTCATTCCTAACAGTATCTGTATTATATTTTTCATGTGTAACAAATCTTTTAATCTCGACTTTTGTTCCCTGTGGGTGAATTCTATGGAAAACATGAATATTAACAAATGCTTCCACTTCAGTATGTTTCTTCGTCCTGGTAATTAAAATAAAAAAAAAATATTTTTTACAAAAAATGCAAAGTATAATCTACCGGCGGCCATTATTATAGAGGAGTTGTTTGGCGCCCAATCACTAAAAACCTATTGCACCAAATTTCACCAATTTTATATGAACACTGTTTAGATCATTCGGTTTTTGATTTCTAAAGTAAAAATACTTAGTTCAACATTTCGCCGCCAGGGAAAAAACTGTCGCTGGAAGCATGGAAATATGCAGTAAACTATGGTGATAGATTGACGGATATAAAAAGATGAAAATGAACAGCGCGTGTTTGGTCCGACTGATGTGCTATAGTTCCGTTGTGATGGTTTGATAATTCGCTATGCTAAATTAAATGATCGTTGTTTGCTGGTGAAACTTTGCTACCAAAAAAAAAACAACATTGCTTCTGTCGCACTTTGGGAATATTGGAGGTAGGAGAATTTAAGAAAAGGCCGAATAACCATCCCAAATTTGCAAAAAATGATTTTGCGATTTGAAAATGCGGGATGGTTGCAAATGCTGTCAGGACGAGGATGCAAACAGACATCAAACTTACAACTTGAAACAGTGCAACTGCTGCACTTGAACCAATCGATGCACATGCGTCCATCAGTGCACGCGCAATATCCCGACAATTTGATATGCCATATGCAAGAGTATGGGAAATCATGGGTAAACTGTTGAAGTTTTTCCTGCATAAGATCAGCGAAACTCAGCAACTGCTTCGAGGAGACGCAGAGGCTCGACTAAACTTTTCTCTGATGTCTCTACCTCGAATGGAAGTCGAGGATGCATGACTTGAATCCTTCTATGGTGTGATGCTGCTTGAAATTGTTATTCCACAACTTCAACATTGTAGATGCCTCGCATCTACCATGTTTATGCAGAATGGAGCACCCCTCAGGTTGGTTTAGCTGTACAGCAAGTCTTACGGCACCCTTTCACAGAAAACAGAATAATTAGTTGAGTGTTTCCTTTAAGTTGGCCAGTCCGTTCGCCTGCTTTCACTCCGTGTGAATTTTGATTATGGGGATATTTGATAAGCTTAGTGTAACAAGGAGGCGCGGATTACTGTAACTTCATTGCTTCAAGACTTAAAATTACTCAAGAAATTAAACGGAGGCTTGAATAGTAAAATGTATAAATTGTATATTCAGAAAACAGTATATACGTATGATCTAAGTTATTTCAAAAATTCATTTCAGAACTTAGTCTGTCAATAACTTTAATAAACATTCGTTTTAAATGTGTATTTCCTATACTCTCGGAAAATTAATAACTTCTATGTTTTGATATAATCAATAATCTGAATATATGGCTTAAGTTTTAAAGTATCTTATTCTTAGAATTCAGATTATTAACAACTGCGATCATCATCTTCTATTCGTCTGCTTGTCGAAATAAAGTATTTGTCTTCTCCGGAAAAACATTTGCTAAATTTATTGCAGAATAATTCTTCTTTACAAAGCAGATTTATATTTATTAAATCACTGCTTATTGATGATTCAGTCCATCTAAATTTAATCCCAATGCATTCATTCATGCTTGTGAAAATTGCAACACCATGAAGGAACCATGAGAATGGAAGGAAATTTATTACACACATTACTAATAGTGATACAAAGAAACGATTAAAGTTTCAGAGCAGTGCAACAACAGAACTTGTAAAAAATCAGTATTCTGGCAACATGTGAGTGGGCGTTTTCTTATTGGAATATAGCTCAAGGAGTATGCTGAAGGAAGGGTACGACTTCAACCTCTATAACTTCCCTGATGTAGCGGTTTCTTTTGAGAGGAATAATTCATAGCACAATTCATAGCAGCCGAGATTGACTATGATACCCAATTGTTCCCCAAATCATCCCGCCTATCGTTCGTACAGTATGACGCTGGACAATGCGGTCTGGAAGACGGCGCTCACCTTGATATCTAATGAAGTCTAATGCGTATGCGGTCATCATTGCAATCTAAGTTGAAGTGGGACTCATCCGAAAACACGACATGGTGCCGATCTGCACACCAGTGGGTGTGTTCGTGAGCCCATTGTAGCCTGAGACATCGATGGTCCAAGGGAATCGTTCGCAAAGGAATGAATGCACGCAGTTCTCTGTGCAGCAAACGCCGTCGAACCGTGGAACCAGACAATGTGAGACCTGTTACAGTGTTCCAACGTTGTGCTAACACTCGACAAGAAGCTGAACGATCCCTCACTGTCATGCGGATGAGATTTCTATCATCCCATGGTGCCGTCACATTTTGCGGTCCATTTCCGGATTTTCGACTTATCCTATTCTGATCAATCCAGTGCTTTCACACTCGCATTGCTGTCGTGGCATTATGTCCCGTACAAACAGCAATTTCGCGGTATGAAAATCCTCCTTCACGTAAGCCGATCATTTGGCTCCGTTCAAACTCCGTAGCTTGCCTACAAGGCCCCCTTTGACATCGATGAGGCGTACTGACTTCAGTAGGCATGTGTACAGCTCAATAATGATGAAAAATACTTGTCTGGATTCACAAACAGTCCTTTACTTATACTCGACAATTCAGAGGGCGCTGCTGAGTCTAGGAAGGCGCAATCATTCCCAAATTTTAATCATTTGCCTGCTTTACATTTCTCTGTATGTTTCATTTCATTTGCATATTTCATTCATGGTATTGGATGTCTCACAAACATGAATGTATATTTTTCTTGATAAGAAAACTTAGATACAATTCTGATGACCTTTTCTATCCCAATTTATCACTTTCTGTTCCTTGCTTCCAAATTTTCAACAACATTATTCAAAGTCAAGTCTCTTCTGTTTATTATACGTACACACTTTCGTTGCATTTCACTCGTTATGAGATTAGTTGTAACAATGTATTTACACAAACTGTATTAGTAATGATCCAGATTGGGTCATAAAGCAGATGCTACAAAACATTTAGCAATTACACAAATATTTAATGATTTCACATTAATATAAATAACTATTAATGTTTCGAATTTCGTCCTGAGCCTAATAAGTCTTAATTAGCCTGAGGACGAAATTTAAAACATGAACTTCGAAACGTAGTTATCAATATTTATGTAAAACCGTTAAATATACACCGTTAAATACACAAATTACACAAATATTTAACGGTTTTACATAAATATTAACAACTATGTTTCGAAGTTCATGTTTTAAATTTCGTTCTCAGACTAATTAAGACGTATTAGCCTCAGAACGAAATTCGAAACATTAATAGTTATTAATATTTATGTGAAATCATTAAATATTTGTGTTATTGTTACATGTTTAGCAGTATCTGCTTTGTGCCCCAAACTGGATTAAGACTTTAAAACTCACGTTAAATCATATTATCATGTGTTGGTAATGCTTTCACTCTCTTTATAACTTACTTTTGTTATCACAAAACATTACTTTTCACTGTTTATTACGTCAACTTCGATGTTATTTTTAAAGTCACACACATATTAATTAATAGAGGAAAAATTTTGAAAGGTAAGTTAAACTTTACAACACGGTACCAGCCGACGTTCGACTATTTTCCAGAGTTGTGAGATGATGGCGGTACTTACAGTATTTTCAAGGTGGTGGATAATGTATGAGAAAACCGTCGTTGTCTTTGAATAACCTCTGAATATTAATTTTTAAAATTTTTCAATATAAACATCCTAGAGTGGGTGTAACATCAACTTATCTAATCCATAGCAAATCATCACATTCGATTCGCTCTGGCATTGTCGGCCTTCGCGCACACAGCTTGAGCTCTTATGATGTAAAAAAGAGTTTTAATTCATTTAAAAATAAAAATAGAAGCTCTTCAAATAAAATAGAAGTTTGGGTAAAAAGAATGGAAATCATATATTCTTGCACGGCGGAAGTGGTAAAAAGGCACGACGTGGCACGACGTTGATTGGTGGTACCGTGTTATAAAGTTTAACCAAGTTCACTTTCAGTAAATATTTTTCTACAACAACTTAGTTACGTTAAAGGATCGAATAATGTTGTACGTGAGGCAAATCAGTGAAGATCTGTTGGAATCTGCTGTAGGAAACACTGTTCACAGAATGCACTCATTGGTACAGTTACAATGAAAACATATCGAATCACATCTGTAAATGATACCAAATCAAAATTACTATTGATTGTAAACTTTATTTATTTATGACGCCCAATTTTCTCTACACATGTAGCTTCCAGTGCTATTTTTGCCCCTGCTGGCAAAATTCTGAACTTCTTTTTTTTTCTTTAGAAATCAAACCCCATGGTCTAAATACTGTTCGCACCAAATTTGGTGGAGTTTGGCTCAGCAGGTTTTTGGTAATTGGACTCTAAACACCTCCTCTCTAATTATGGCCACCCAATACAACGATAATTATTTAATTAGGTAATTGATATTTGAATCATCTGAAATTGAAAGAAGTTCTTTACAATTTAATTTGTCAACAACCATACTAATTATAAATCAACACTACTAACACCAATAAATGTATGAACTTAAAATACATTTATTACAAAAGCAAATTTTCGAGAAGATAAAATAACGTCTTCTCTTTATCAAGCCTAAAAATAATTATAAGTTACGGTAAATAACAATCTTTAGAAGCGAGAAATAACATTAATGAATTGTTAAAGATTTAACAAACTTTATAATATTTTTTTAAAAAAAAAACAATCCAACAATAAAAGTAATTAATAATGTAATTCTTCAAATTTCACAGTGTTATGCCAACGTAAACATATATCATTTATTAAATCATTAGCCATTCTTATAAAACTATGATTTAGCTCAACTAGTTTATTAAGAATGGCTAATCACTAGTAAGAATGGCTAGTGATTTAATAAATGATATATGTTTACGTTGTCATAATGTTGTGTAAATAGATAATCATTTCAGTTATGATTATTTTTTCAATAGAAATTTGTGGTATAAAATATTTTTTGTTGGTTTATTTTAAGACTTGAGAATAAGTAGCATTTCGAGTTGATTAGAAACAATGACTCGAGAAATAGTAGAGTGATACCGCGAGAGGCTAAGTGTGAACCATTGTTAAACAATGAAGTATCACGAGGAGCAAGCCGTACTGTTCGAACGATTACTGAGAGAAATCAGTTGATACTCGGAACTTGGCGAAATCAATTGATGCCGGGAATTTGGCGAGATAAGGCGATCCAGGAATTATGCCGTAACTTAGGAAGTTGGACTTGGCCATAGAAGCTATTGAAGAACACTCCTATAACCAAGTTGGATTCGGTGAAAATTATATCATGAGAATAATAGGAAGTCAACTTTGAAGGACGCATATTGTCTTAATTTATTTCTAAGTATTTTGCAGGAGAGGATTCGTTGGAAATCAAGCGGCCATGTTGTATAATCGTTCGAAGAATGGAACGTCGGCAGACATATTGGATTCGGAGATGCCTTAAAAGCAAATGGATAGAAGTTTGATGGATTATATTACTCCGTTCCCGTGGAAAGATGCATTTTGGTATATATGGCGGTAGCTATAAGGAAAGCTCCAATTTTGAACTCGTAAGTAAGACTTTTAGTAGAATTAGTTGCAGATAGTCAACGCAGATACTTCGAGGCCCAGTACCAGTTAATAGGATAGAATTATAGAATCAA
>JAFIDM010002131.1:13944099-14006575 GCA_023159025.1 Thereuonema tuberculata
CCTAGTTGAATTTTATTCTGTAAGAATTATAGATGAATGTTAATTGTGATATAAGGGAAACATTCTAGATTGTACTTGGATAGTTTAAGAGAAAGATGAGTTTATATTTAAAGTTAAGGAAAATAATATATTTTCACTTAGGATAAAATGTACTTAAGTCAATATGTTTAATAACGAGTTTGAAATGATATTTCATCTTCACATAGGGTGAAAAACTTAGTACAATATCTTTTCTCATAGATTGGAAAATTATTAAGACTATAGGTTTAATAAGTTATTAGGACCGATAATTTAGTATCAAGTTAGTAATATTATTTTGTATTCACATTGAGTGAATGACTAAGTGAACGATGTATTAAAATAGAACGTTTTAGAAATTGTTATTGAATATCTTTCAAGTTGAAATTAATGTATAAATATGTTAAGAAGATAGTGAAATTATTAGCATTGAATGTTGTATAATAAGTTATAAACATCATTCAAGTTATTCTAAATGAAATATCATATTTAATAAGAATCTAACTGATTATTTAGATTATGAAATGTAATTGTAAACTAATGCTGTTTAGTAAAATGTTATTTTTGTGTGCCTTTTTACCAAGTTATATTCTTTACAATATATACCTCCATCCTTGCTTTGCTTTAATGTTCAGCTTCAAGCCCTAGCTGTTGCTGTGGTCTATATAATATAGCAGGGTTTAATTCTAATTTAGATTTTATACCTTACAAAGTTAGAGTTCAAATATTAGAATTATCATAGTACCCAACACATAACACTGTGAAATTTGAAGAATTACATTGTTAATTACTTTTATTATTGGATTGTTTTTTTTTTTTAAAAATTATTATAAAGTTTGTTAAAATCTTTAACAATTCCTTAATGTTCAATAAATCATTATAAATAAAACATGAACTTACAAAATTCTCATTATTCTTTATGAATTTGTGGAATTATTAAGGAATAAAGAGAATTTTGTAAATTCCTTAATATTGTTTCTCGTGCTCGCTTCTAAAGATCGTTATTTATCGTAGTATTTAATTATTTTTTAGGCTTGATAAAGAGAAAACGTTATTTTATCTTCTCGAAAATTTGCTTTTATAATAAATGTACTTTAAGTTCATACTGTATTGGTGTTAGTAGTGATGATTTATAATATTATGAATTCTAAAAGAGAAGGAATCAAGAAGAAATATGATATATATAACTATACTAATTGTATTTCATAAAACTGTGGATGTTACAGATTGAAGTCAACTTTAAAACTAATGAAAGTTTTAAAATCATCCTATTAATAGGCAAAAGTTGTACGATCTTTGTAAATTTGTAAATTTGTAGTTTTCTAAATTTGTAATTTGACATAACCAATCACAATGCAGCGTTGGAACACGTCAGCGATGACGTCACGCCCATGTTTAAAGATGGCATCTCTACTATTTTCTCCACTTCACCACAACGAATCGCGATTACACAATTATTATCAGCGTATTGAGATTTTCTTTCCCACATAAATGAAGTTTACACTGAAATGCATGAAGTTCATGCGTCAAAATTTATCAGAGAGATTGTAAAACCTCGGCTTTTACATAATTTCGGTTATTTCGCCGCTCTCTCAATACTCAACAAGTAGGAGATAATGACGATGCACGTGCCCTCATTGTTGCCCAGACAGAATTATTGGTATTGCTGTTGAACATTCGTTATTGTTATTGTTATTGTTGAAACTGGTAAATCAATTTTTTATTTTCTTTTATTTTTATTTTAACAAAATTTGGCTTAGTCATTCAAATTATATGTGGGCTGTTGCGGTAGTCATGGCTTTTAAAAAATGAGCTTAGAACATCTTTTTCAATCTTGTGTTTTTCAATAATTTCAGGATATTTCAAAAATGTGGCATTTGTTTTATTTCCGTTAATTTACTTCCGCCTCAATTTCGACGAACCTATTCTTTTAGGGCAGAAGGTTGCCAATATATTTCATAATGAGAAATCGCAGCGCTCGCTACTACGAAAGTGGTAAATCATTTTATTTTTTTTTATTTTAACAATATTATAATATTATTTTAACAAATAGGCCGATATTCAAATTACATATGGGCTGTTGTGGAAGTCATGGCTTCTAAAAAAAATTAGCTTAGAACATTTTTTTCAATCTTGTGTTTTTCAAAAATGTGGAATTTGTTTTACTTCCGTGAATATTTCATGGGTCGCAACTAGTTAAAACTAATTGACTGTTATTGTGTACATACAAACACACAAAATGCTTACTGTTCTCAAACCAATTCTTTCTAAAAGGCGTTAATTACTATTCGCATTTCTACAGTCACAGGGCTCTGATCATTTAATTTGGTAGCCTATATAATTTTCATATTTGCTTAAACATGACGTTGAAATCTTTAAGTATCCATTGTCCACTTCTTTAAAAAATATTTTTAAATTAAGAAAAATTAAGAATTAATTTGGTTTAGAAAAACATGGAACCGAAAATCAAGGGATCAAATATGTAGTAGGGTTTTGCTTTAGAGTTTACAAACCATAAAAAAATAATAATATTAAATTCAGGCAGCCGAAGATGAAATATATTTTACTCTTTATTCTCTAACTCAGCTTTAAATAATGAGAAGAGAAAAGATATTGAAGGAAACGTATAGAAAAGTTTTAGGAGGTTATATGAAAGTATTCAATCTAAAAGTTTGAAATTTTGGATTCTACTAAATGAAACTCCTGTTTTCATTTGGAAGTTTCATGAAACTCGGGATAAGATTAATTGCAATAAACACCATTTATATCATATAAATCTCGCAGCTATTATGGACGTGGGGGATATTTAATTCCGAAGCGACTCACAATCCACCGTGTCTCTCAAGACCATTGTCTCTCTTGTCTAGAAGGTATCATCCACATGCATATTTCTACTCGTTTCATCTGTTTCATCTGTTTATTCTATTTAACTTTGATTAACTTTATTCAACTTGTATAGATTGCTTTCTTTCTTGTCGTTGATTTGTTATTGTTCTTCTTTTTTTGAAGTTTCCTTTTCATTTTCTCTTATTTCATTCTCTTTTTCTCTTTATATGTTTTCTTTATCATTAATTAATTAGTATCTATTTCATTTTCCGATTTCTTTTCTGTCTTTCTCTTTAAAACTATCTGTTCGAGACTACAACGCAGTACATAGCTAAACCATAGGTGAAACAGTATACAGTAGATATTGCAAGACTGTCAAAAGAAAATACTCGAAAATCCTGCTGGTAAACAGACCAAGACTACCAATTGGAGTTAGAAATCAGACTGAAAGTGTTTGTTAGTAGATATGGTTCTTCCAAAGTTTCTTGTCATTAACTATCTAATGAATAAGTGTAAACTTAACCCTCATGTAAAAGAAAAATGATAATATCCATTTACAACATACAAAATTCACATATGATACAAAAACTTATCCAACAGAACAAAAAAATACTTGAAACAAAAAAAATATTATTAATTAAGATCAAAATATTAGTTCTTTATCTGAATTCAATCTGTAGCAATACACAGCAACAAACAGAATATTATAAATTATAATTTATAAATTAATGAAAGCTGCGAAAGTTGTTAAAAAAATTAAATTCACGCTAACCCTTACTTTAATGCTGGTGTCTTGTTTTTTGACTTTGATTTTTTAACTTTTTAATGAATATTAATTTTCAAGAAATCATCAATATGTTAAAAACTTTAATAAAAAGTAACTTACTCATCAAAACAATGAGCTGCTGTCAAAATCCAAGTTTTATCAATGATGGTGCCTGCACAAGTTTTTTTTATAAGTGGAAATCTAAGAGCTACCTTCATATTTAAAAAAAAGATTTTTAGAAAATTACTTTTCAATAGCGACAATAATTTGAAAAATATTCAAAAATAAAAAATAGTAATCAAGGTAAAAGACCTGTCTGGTAGGATGAGTGCTACCTGCGCTTTAAAAGGGGACGACAAAATTGGATGCCAAAATGAAACTCGCTAAACTAATTCTGCATTTTTAACAAATTTAAGAAATAAACCATGTCCAGAAGAATACAGTGAAATCACTTCTTTTCAATTCTACAATATCCATATATTTCAAACATTACTGAATTCATTACATTACGAATACTGATTCTTCTAGTTCGTTCAAACCCTTTTGGACAATATTACAAATAATTTGGTGTTCCTTATTATTAGAGTGTTCCATATTGTTACAATGTACGAATAATAAAGTTTTATTGTTACACTGCAATTTAGGAATAGTAATATTAATTTCAATTTATTCAATGTCAATACTTGGATACTAATAGAACGAACTGAGTGACTCCCAGATGCTAACTGTCAAGACTTCATTTGCTAAATGACAGTTTCCATCTATGTGCTGGTGTTCAAAAAGCTATTTCCTTTATCTAGACGCCTTCTCAAATATTCTGGCTCTTTTATAAAAACATTTTCCTCACAAGAATTACATCTTCAAATGGAATATTTTACTTCATCGATTTCCAAATGTAAATCAATTGGCTGAGCAAAGTAGGTATTCTCTAGAATACACTTTTCAGTCAATAACAGAAATGTTTAGATTACCACATTATTAATTATTTAATGATTTTAACAAACATATACAGTGCAACTTGGATAATTCGAAGCTGAAGGGACCACTACAAAACTTCGAATTAGCCAAGACTTCGAATTAAACAAGTTACATCTTTTAACTTTAATTTTAGGTCCACTGAATGCTTGAAAAGATTATTCTGTCAATAAGTAAATATTTATTCAGAAAGATCATGGTATGAAAGACTTAAACACTATATGTATGTAAACAAAATAAGATTTATATTACATAAGCTACAGTACATATTACATTCAATACAGAAAATTATAGTTTTTCAAAAAATTGTGCAGTGTCTGATTGTTTTGTAGAATTCAGTCGCTTAAGGTTAGCAAAATCATCAAGCATGTTTAGTGAACGGAAAACAGCTTCACTTACGTTGGTTTGTCCTTCAATGTACCGACGAAATTCGGCACTATCCCGTACTCGTTGGCGATTTGGCATTTCTTCTTCACACCCTTTTCCATCTCGCGAATGACGGCGACCTTTTCAGCGAACGTTAAATTTTTGTACACGCGTGGTTTACTGAAAGACATGGTGACACCGACAGCAGGAATTTCTTAACGATGAAACGACGAAAATAGTTATGGTTCGAAATTTTTATAAAAAACTTAGAATTAAGGAAGTTGAGCTTCGAATTATCCACGATTTTTTAATATTGATTTAATAAGAAATTCAAGGGACTAAGAGAAATCTTCGAATTAACCACGATTTCGAATTAAAGACGTTCGAATTATCCAAGTTGCACTGTATTATTAAAAATAGTGTTTGAAAGTGTTTCACATTTCAATAGTTTACTTACTAGCCAAGGGTGCTGGTTCGGTTTCATGGGTTTACCACCAACAACTTTAGGTGATCTGAGTTTCCCGCATTCTGTTCAAACAATTACAGTTCAGTTAATACCGGTACTTAATTAGCAGTTTAATATCTCTTTTCTTAACATAAGAAACAAATAGAAATATAAAAAAATATTAACGTATGCTCCTTACAATAAATAAATAATAAGTTAAGGCCAACACACTTTACGCTAGTTTGAAATATATAAGACACGACCGGTTTCGCCTCTAAAACGAGGCTTTAACATATGACATAAAATAATATTAAATATGGAATATAAGTAATTGCATGTACAATGCGGTTGAAATAAGCCATGTGACCATATGTCAATCTGTGGGCAGGTCGAGTAAACAGGAAGCTATCTGTACTGGAAGGATAGAAAGTAATAGAAGTCTCTGCTATAAGTTCCGTAATAGGCGATGGAACTTCTAATGTAAATCCTTCTATAATGTAAAGAATTTTTCATGATCTTAATTATAATATGTATTTCTTCTAGTAAAAAAGTAATAAAAATATAATTCTAAAATAACCTAGTCATCAGAATTTCTAAATTTACCTGATTCATATTTGGAGTTCGCTTTTTTTACCAGCAACAACACTCAAGGGTTTTTAAAACTTTTTAATAAATGTTTTTGCAATTAGACTACTTAATATTACTTAGACTACTTTTGTATTGTTAAAAAGTTTTGTATGTTTTCCTATACATAAAATCCTTTTCGCTTTACGTTCATTGCCATTTAAGTTAAAATAGAATTTCTTTCTGTGTACTACAGTGCTCTTTTAAAACATGCTTATAAATGAAAAAAAAAAACAATAACTATGTAAACTCCCTTTACTCATTTAATGATACATTGTATTGAATTCTTGATTTTTTTTCCTTTTTCAAATACAACTCCTTTCAAATTTCTAACGTTAATTAATTTATCGTCTGTAGTGAAACTTCTTCTTCTATTACGTGTTAGGTCTTACAGTCCCATTTGGGCCTTAACCTCCTTTAGAGCTCTCTTCCATTCTTCTCTATTTTCTGTCTTTTCTTTCCAATTTGTAATTCCAAATTGCTTTATATAGAGTGCTGAGAAGCCAACCAGTGTAAGTAATTTTTTTTTTAAATTTAAATTTTTGCTATGTTTATACTTTCGGTTGACGAAGTGCCCAAATCACTCCTCCAAGTGTATAGTTATGTTACCTTTCAATTAAAAATTTTTTCTTCAAATTTACAAACGTTGTTATTTTTGGGTATGTAATTTTAAAAAATCTATTTCATTTTTTGGCTTATTGACTTACACTGATTGGCTTCTGAGCACTACATTATCATTCCTTACACTGTCCATCCATCGTAATTTCGGTCTTCCTCTAGTCCTTATACCCTCTGGCTTTCCATTGTAAACTTTCTTAACTTTCATATTATTGTCCATTCTTTATCATATGCCCTAACCATCTTAACCTTATTAATTTAACATGTGTCTCCATATTTATACCATTATAAAGTTCATATAGTTCATTGTTAAATCTGCTTTTCCAACAGTCTCCTTGTTTGACCGCTCCCAGGATTCTTCTTAATATCTTTCGTTCACATATTGCAAGTCTTGTCCATATATTCTTTGTTAATGTCCGTGATTCCGCCCCATATGTCACAATAGGTTTTATCAGAGTTTTATATATATTTATTTTCTTTTTCCTTGTCATTATTGGCAGATGTGAATAATATGCTATACTTCCTGAATTGATTCTTCTATTAATTTCATCCTTTAATTCATTATTCGAAGTTAATAATGAACCCAAATTAGCAGATTATAAAGAATTTTTCCGGAAAAATGGGGAATTTTTGGGGAAAATTGGGAATGTGTTTGATGCTGAACAACCTTACACAGCACTGTACCTAAACGTCCAGATAGTCCCCACTGGAACTTATGATCTTGTTCCGCTGATCTACGAGTGCAAATATCCCATTGCGATAGAAGTCTGGCAAACGGTAGTCCCCAGAAGAAAATATCTAGGCAACGTTTCACATCATCATCAGTAGGAAAGAAAACTGGGCAAAATCATGAAAAGTTGGAAGGCGGATGGGGCATCAATGGGAAATAAGAGAGGTGTGACAGTATTGCTTATTCGAGCTCGTGCAATTTTTGCTGGGTCCGAAATGCGACATGTGGGCGAGTGCTATCCTGGTAGATCACGACTCCATATTCATTAATGAATGCTGGGTGCTTTTCTTGCAGTGCAGCATAAAGACGGTCGAATTGTTGGATGTAGTAATTCTCTGTGATGGTAGTGTTCTAGGTAAGATTTCTTAGTGAATCATAGCTTGGCAGTCTCACCAGCAACTCATCACCTTCCGTCCATGCAATGGTGCTTTGTAGTCTTCTGTGTTGGTTGTCCCTGCTTGGTCCATGCTCTGTGTCACATAACATTCACGTATGTGACCCATTTTTTCATCACCCGTGACCAACCTATGCAAAACGTTTTTCTTTTTCACGCAGTGCAACAGCAATGGAGTAGCGTTACATCCGATTTCGATCTCACAAAGCATAGATATCCATTTGTTCTGTTTACCCGAATATCCCAACTTCCGCAGTCTGGGGTTGATGGTCGTATGGGAGGTCAGCAGTCCCTCTGCCAGTTGCATCACGCTTGGTCGAAAGCACTTGTTGAACTGCATCATCTGCAACCTCATTGGGTCGTCCACTGATAGATTCATCCGACATATTCCGTACACTAATATCGATTTTCTGTATCAGTGATAGTAGATACTCTGTCCGTTTTTCGCAATTTTCTAAGTCCTTCCGTCACTTTCGCGCCATTCAGATGTAGAGCAATACCGCACGAACACCTTCCTTCTATATCGCCATCGAATACTTACCCCGTACAACTAATCTTCACCACAACAGCGTACGTTCTATCTTTAGAGTCTCTTCTTTCACTTGTGCAGCACTGGAGGATGTTTACGTCACCGCAGGCCTGCAGTACCTTCCATTCCACATGCACCATACGAAGTTTTACGGAAACTTTCTTTACAACCTGAACATCATTCTATTTGAATATCAACACAATTGTTTTTTATAAGACACAATGAATCATAGGCTATCATTAGAAAATTAAGAAAATAAGTGCTTCCTTACCACACTTGTCGTTCTTGGAAGATGATCCTATTTTCAAAAATTAAAATTTTGTAAATTTGAGGACTTGGAATACTTTAAACAAATGTAAATACAAGCCTTTTAAGAAATTGAAATCAACTGTGTGATGTATTTATAAAATATAAGAATCTATAATGACTTTATGATTTATCTCATTATTTATGATAATTTATGAAATATACGTATTTCTTCTTTGCTCTAAATCTTTATATCCTGCATAAATTAAGCTACTGAAATAGAACAAAAAATAAAAGAAATGTCCCTAAGGAAACGTAAAATTACAAATACATTCACTAAACCTAATTGATCTAAGTACCTAATGAATTTTGAATTTTTATTTCAACTGTTATAAACCCAATGGAATAAGAAATAGTTTAATAAACCCACTCAGATTATGTCTTCAAAAATATTGTAGTAACACTTGCACCTTTAAAATAAAAATTCCTGAACTATATAAATATTCTAATAAGCTTTTAAATATAAATACTAAACAACAAACTTTTAAATAAAAATAAGGTAAAATAAAAAAGTAAGACAAGATAGAAACAGAAGGACAACATAAAGTGTAAAGAAAAGAGGGAGCTTGAAATCAGAAACCATGGCTTAATGTGAGATTGTAAATATGGTATCAGCTGTTTTAAGGTGCTCACAAACTATTTACGCTTTGCAATAACTTTTTATTATTTTCGCTTTTAACGCTAATGTCATTTTTTTTGTATTCCTTATTGATTTAATGAAAAAAAAGTATTTTTTTCTTAATTTAATTAACGTTTCCTTAAATTTCAATAGATAAGTTTACGACGACTATCAAATCTAAAAATATTAATTTTTATAATAAAATTATTATGAGAATATTAATTTTTGAATTTCTTTTGTTTAATCGCAAGAAATATTAATGGAGTTCTGAGAAAATTATAATTCTTTTGCTTTAATTTTGTTTATATGTAATGTGCATTTGAGCTAAATTTGTCCAAAATGAGATTCTGTTAGCTCTTGAGATTCGTTGCTTTTTCTTTAGAACAAATTGAACTTAAATTTTTTGAAATACAAAGCAGTGAGATAATTGTAATCATGAGTGCTGATAGCAGTAGCAGGCTGCCCTGCTCGGGTTTTTAAAAGCTGGTGGGTCTTTCCTACATATAGTTAAGTTAGTTAAGCAATCCCATGAACAGGTCATGCAGGCCCACGGGAGCGCGGGAGGTAAGACTCCCAGAGTTTCGAGACCAGCGGGACTAGATTGAGGTCGGGAGGTCAGTCCGACGCTCGCCCGCCTTAACGCCCTGGAAAGAAACCCTGTACCCATTTTACAGAGGGCTGGGTAGACCCTAGCACCCTCTCTCCTACATATAGGCAAGGTATAATTCTAGGCATTGTAATGCATAAATGACGTCTTTAGGGTTAACTGAAGAAACAAAGTCAACAGTATTAATGGAGGAAGAAAGGATTCGGGAGATCGAAGAAGTCAATGTGATGTTGTATGAAAGTGACAATTTAGTAAAAACTGAAAATTGGGATTGGTTAAAATGGATTGAAACATAAATATTCTTAAATTTATTTACATTTCCTCTTGGATTATATATGTTATGAATAGCTCGGGGAATATAAGTATTAAGAAAATCAATGGGGTAATCGTTAGAACGGAGAATCTGATAAATGTTTTGAATTTCTTCTATGAAGATCATGCAAAATTCAGCCAATACGGCAGAGGCTGAAAGGCCCATACATAAGCCAATGGATTGCTTGTAGAAGGCACCGTTAAATTTGAAAAATTGTAATCGAAATAAAGCTTGTATCAAGGGAATTAATTTGTCATTCTGGTCTGATTAATGAAGTTATTAAAATATCTGGAACTATTGAGAGGTTTTCATGATGAGATCATGATTGCGTGATATGCATGTTCTTAAAATTTTAACAAACTCAAAAGAAACTTATATAAGTTTGTAAGTTGTTGATATTCTAGTGGCTGATTTTTCTTTTGAAAAATCCTTTTCATTTTTTATTTTTTACAGCATGCCAAAATATGGTATCTTACGATTTTTATTCATATTTCAATTGAATTCCACTTTTCCTGGATATCTCCAAAGGTGTATTTTTCAAATAACCGGGTATTTCTTCTCACTGAAAAATCTGTTGTACAACAGAAATAATAGTTAAATCTTTAAGCTCCACTGAATACATGTGCTCAGCTCTTGATCTGAAGAAGAAAAACCTTTTCACAATATTAGCACTAATTACGGAATAATAAGAAAATAAAATTTAAAATTGATATTATTGTTAGAAAGCTAGCATGGCAAAAAGCGATAATGTTATGCAGTATTTAACATCTCCATAAATCAGCAATGGTATGATGTTGTTTACTGGGAAAGTAGGACAAGCAGAGCTGGTCGGCTCATCCTCATCTTTATATAAAATTGTTTTTTATTTTTATTTTTTTTTTGTTATTTTTTTTTCAATAATATAATCTACAAATTTTTAGTTTTCTTCTAAATAAGCCATCAAAAATATTCTCTTTGTTTGACACTTTGAAATAGCACGAAATTAAAAGTCGTTAAGTTGTTATCTAGTAACAATGTGTAGTTGTTTCTAAAATTCTTATATTCAAACTTTTCACTAAGATATTAGAAATCATTTAATTACTATGTTAATTTTTGGTTCAATTGGGAGCTGGTTTCTTTACGTCTGTTTTTGTCAATTGGAGAGAATTATTTATGTTAAAATCAACAAAATTAAAATAAAATTCTTCTCTAAGAGAAATCTAAAAGAATACTATAATTTTCTTTCGTTTACTATTAATTACGGTTTTTAGTATTAATATTTAAAATTAATTACTTCAATAAATCTTGAGACTTGGAACATCGAAAACAATATCGAACATCGAAACCAGCAAATTTTATAAGATTATTTTTATACGTATATTAGCAATTTGGAACTGTATTATATTTGTCATTCCAACATGCAATGTAAAATAAATAAAATAAATATTTTCCTTTCAACTTTATTTCAATAAAATATTGTAACAATGAGCATCGTTTTGAAAAATATTTTAGACAAAAATATTATTATTATTATTATTGAATATTTTCAAATAAAGATAATAAAATTTTTATTTGTTCAATAACAATAAAGTGATGCTGCGTCATTCAAATGGAGCTTTAATTTCAAATAATAACAAGGTCTCGGGGTTCTGTTTGAAATGCTTCCTTTTTACATTCCTTAGAGTATTCGCTTAAATTCTAATTCTTTGTACTTTAGTACTGCAATTGTACCTTTTCCATATTTTTGTTTGTAATTCCATTATTCACGGTTTTTATTAGCAACAATTTTCATTTGAATGATTTATTTATTGAAAAGTTCTTTTTTTTTTTCTGGAATATTCGTCACCGAGATTCTCATTTTATTTTTAACCTTTGATTTCTTTGTTAATTTTGAGTATTAATAAGTATCAAGTCTTCGCTATGTGTATTTTAATTTAAATATTGACAATCAAAATTTTGTTGTCTCAAAATATACTTTAAAATATTTCTCAAAGAATATCTAAAAAAAAAAAAATATTTTTGAAAATTTTGTTGAAGAATCATGGTATGCAATGCTTCATCGTAAAATTGAAATTTATAGAATTTTAATATCTTCTGTTTATTTAAAATAATCGAATAATTGTAAAGTTGTATTGAAAATTTAGGAAGATTTCCCTATAAAAAAAATTATTTTATTTTCAAACTTGATATTTTTCAATTATAATATTCGTTTCTTCTAAAAATCTGTGATCGTATTTTCTACGTAATTAGGTGATTTTTGATTCTAATTTTAATAAGAATAAAACCTGAATATTGGATAAAGAAAACTGAAATATGTTAATAAATCCATTTTCGTTGGATTTATCTCTTAGTATCCGGGCTTATCCCTTAGTAGTATTAAGCGTAGAAACATTAATTATAATACTCAACTTACTGTATAATAATATAACTGTTTCCGAAGCAGAACCTTTCAGGAGAAAATGTGGTACCGGTATGTGAAACTTATTAATATTTTTAAAACTGCTTTAACCTTCATGTTAAGTAATTGGTATCATATCATTTTTAAAAGATAGAAATTCTTATTGTTATAAATGAAATAGTACTGTAAAACTTAGTATCTTCTTATCTAAAAAATGATTGAACAGTGCTTGACGTATTTCTCGTAATATTCACTAATAAAATAAAATTATTTAATAATAGATTGCGGCAAAGAAACTAAATCATTGAGAGAAAGCAGAATTATACATGGTAAAGAGTTGGGAGTGTATCATCATCCATGGCTAGTAAGTATAAAGTAGCATTACGGTAAATGTAAAAGCTTCAAATATTCCAAAGACGAATTTTTTTTTTTTATTATTATTATTATTTAAGGTTGTCATCGATTCCAAGTTAGGATTCTGTGGAGGAACCATTATTGATAAAAACTGGATCTTAACTGCAGCACATTGCTTAAACGGGTAAGATGATTCTTTCCAGTGTTAAAATAAGGCTTTCAATAGGAAAATAAAATAATAGAAAATAATTTTCTTAGATGAAATCAGATATATTCGAACAAACTTAGAAGAATTACATATACATCTAAAATATAATCTTAGTTTTCAGAAGCTACAGATGGTCGCACATCGGTGTTTTTGGCGCTGTACCATTGCCGTCCTGAAGAAGCAGCCATAGAAAGTCATAGAATATCCTGAGGATAGATACTGAGGTGATTTCCCATGACCTTCTCAGGAAATCATACTGATTTCAGACTAGAAGAAAGAGATGAAGAAGCAGACAAACTTAGGAAAGGAAATTTTTCAAACAACAATGCTGATGCCAGGATTCGAACCCAGGTTCTGACACATCTGCCTCATTGCAGACCGAGACTAGACCATTAGGAACGGCTTATAGCTTTCAGCAGGCTGTAACAGCCTTTTCATTTTCCTTGAAGGCAACAACAAGAGGTTGCGTAAATGTTTTATTTGTACAGAGTGGGCGAAAAGTCCGTACACCTCTGAATATAAATGTATGCTATGGAGAAAGTGGTACATGTAACGTTTCTGGAAATACTTGCGAGCAACAATGAAACAATCGAACACTCGCACATTGACAGCACGCGAGCAATCGAATGATGGTAATAATCAAAGAAGCAAACAGTGATGGAGAAATGGCTGATTTAAGCAGATTCTCGATTGAAGAGTGTTTAGTGACTGCAATTTGGATTCACGAACGACCGCATACGGGACAAACATTTTCACAAATTATTACCAATTTCAGCAGCGATTTCGGAAGGCGCCTCCATCCAAGAGAACATTATTGGCAAAGAAACGGAAGACTTCTACGTGAGGATCCGTGAAGGATTCACATCAGACTGGAAGACCGTCAACACATTTGTAAACATGTGCTGCTGTGGAAGAAACCATAACGCGAAGTCGACTCGCAAACGATGAAAGCTCAGATATTTTTAATTTTGGTGTCATTTCTGTATTTCTTTATTGAGGCACGTTAAACCTTATATCTATATTCATGTTCTTCGAAATTTCTGGAATGCTGGAAGAGTGCTGGCATAATTAAACAATATTCAATTTTGTTTTGTATCAAACTTGATCTACATACAGATTAATCCTTAAACGAGCGGATTTTTGTTTTGTTTTTGTTTTTGAAATTTGAAATAAAGTAACTTGCCTCTTAACCGCAGTATGATCGTGGCCCTGCTGTCTATAGTTTTTAATTTTTAAGCTATTTCCATGTTCTTTGAAATTTTGGAATGCTGGGACAATGTTAGATTAGATAAATGATATTAATCTGGTTTTTTTTCTTACTAACACAGTAATCTTGAACTTTGCATAGATTAATTCTGCTTTCAGTCGTAATATTCTTAAGTAACTTTAATTCAGATAGATTATGTTAGAACAAAAGAGTAACGAATATTTAAATGAATTTCTAAAATAAAAAAACTTTTAATCTAAGGTAACAGGAATATTACAAGCAACCACCTCTATGTTTTCTTCCCAACATTTTCAGTTTTTATTAAAATAGTATGAATTTTAATCTAATGCAAATTCATACTACTTTAATAAAATCTGAAAACGTTGGGAAGAAACATAAAAATGCTTCCTGTTGTATATATTAGTAGAGTATAATCTTAAAAATATAATACACGTAGGGCCTCGCTTTTCGGCACTTCGTCATGCTGCGCTTGATGACATCCATGGAGGTACGATATTGTGCTTGATTCGTTTATTCGGCGCTTTCTGAATGAAGCATGAGACGATAGTGCAGCTGAGACCGAGTCAAACGCTCCCACCATTGTTTGTTTCAATTCAGTCTGTTTCTTTATGAGGTTTCTCGCAAGGTTTTGGGATATTGAAAGTGAAAAAAAAAAACAAAAAACAGTTTGCCACATTTCGTCAATGTTTCGCTTTACGGTGAGGTTCTGGATCTCACTCACTTGCAGTATGAGTGGTCCTACTGTACTTATACTGCAAATGCATTGTAGAGAGAAAATAATAACAATTGCAGTAATTTCTAAATTTAAGGTAATTTAAATTTGCTAAATTTAGTCAAACTAAAATTTTTTAATTAATGAAAGTGCAGGGTTATTCAAAATGATTGTCTGGGTTTTACACGAAGTACAAACGAGATACGAAGACTTGTTTATTGTGTAAAAAAACTCAAGTTACAGCATGCATTATAAATGCTCACTATTGCCACTCTGCAGACATCCTGTCAATAGTCCAGTTCCAGCGTATCGGCGGTGATGTTTCCAAAGGCGGTCTCGATACACACCATCAGTTCCACGATGGTCGCAGGTAGTGGGGAACAAAGACGTGATCCTTTAGGAAAAAAAATAACATGATATTAAGTCCGGTGAACGGGGTGGCCACGATAGGAGATTCACATCAACGTCGGTGTCGCGCCCAATTCAGCGCTGTGGTAGGGGCTGGTTTAAAACTGCCCTGACATCCCCGTAGAAATGGGGTGAGGCACCATTTTGCTATATTATAAAATCAGCGCTGTCATCATTCAGCTGCGTAGGAGTCATTCAGTGACCGTATAGAGATAAATCATTCCTGTTACTGTCTGTTCTACGAAAAAAAAAGGGTCGCATACTCAAAATTTGGAAACAGTACAGAACACATTGATCTGGGGGGATGCCGGCTCATGTTGAACAAAACGATGGGAATTTTCCGTCCCCCAAATTCTAATATTGTGTCCCTTGACTTTTCCTCACAAATGAAACATTGCTTCATCACTAAAAATAATCCTGTCACAAAAACAACATGCTTCCATCAATTGTTGGAGTTCCGGGCGTGGTGGTCGTCAGATGTTAACGCTTGCAGCAGCATTAGGCGATATGGCGTCATACGTAGACGCTGCCGTAACATATGCCACATCGTAGGTTGCTGGATGATGAGTTTCAAATCACAGTTGATTTGAAAGGACTACGTAGGAAGGCTGCTCTGATCTGATCCAATTTCTCATCAGACACAGAGCGATGACCACTGCTTTTTCCCTTACACAGGCACTTTGTCTCCACAAATTGTGCATACCACCTGCGAATGGAATTATCGTAGGGAGGATCCTTCCTAAATTTACGAAACTGACGTTGGACAATGGCAACGACTGTGATGATATTCGAGAGTGCAAAACGCCTTCTCCCTACCGTTGGCAGCCATTTGCAATCAATGATTCCTGGCGGGCAACCGCGTAGCTACAGAGTGCCTCCACTGAATGTCTGTAACTTGTTGAGTTTTCTTACACAATAAACAAGGTATTGTTTGTCCATTACGAGAAGAGACATTTCACAATAGGTTGATGGTTTGAAAAGAAAAATTTTGAGAAAAAAACAAGATTAGGAAAATTTTTTAAAATACTTACTATTAAAGAAAAAATTATTTATAGAATAATTATGAATAACATTTATAATGTCAATAGGGAAAAAAATAATAAAAATAATGAAAAAATAACTAGATACAATTGGTTAAAAATCTTTCAAATCAATAAAATGAATAATAATTTTGGTCTAAGATTGTAAAACGATATAAAATATAAATTATTCATTCAAATTAATTGGGAAAAATATAATTCTAAAAACACTGAAAAGTATTAAAAATTTTAAAACTTCATTAATCGCTGACGTAATTGATGAGAATATTTCTCTGAATTTTTAACTTTTAACTTTTGTATTATATTTTTCTTTTCTTTTGTATTATATAATTTACAAAGTTAATTAATCTACAGTTAATAATTATAAATTAATCTATCAGCACCTATATTACAGGTATTCTTTATTTTTGAATACCTAATACGACCGGCGAACAGTAAAAAAGTTAAAAAAAAAAGTCAAGAATTAGTGTTTGTAATTTCGTTAAAACAGTTACGATCTTTCATTATTAAAAATTTAAATCATCACCTGCAATATTGTTGATTATTTTTGATTATTCTAACAATTTTATTTTGGTGTTTTGATTGACTATTATGATTACAAACAATAATATTATTTTAGTTTTATTTTCATTTCCATTATATCAAAGCTTGCAGTTGTAATTCATGCAGTTATAATTATTATTATTGTCAATCTAATACTATTTTTAATTTTTTAGTACAAGGGCCAATGGTCTTAATTTGTGTATTTGTAAATGTTCTGAGGAACTTTACGGAATTGTTTTTAAACATTTTTTTTTTAACTGTCAACAATTAATTGTTAAATAAAACATTATTACTATGAAGTGTATATTTGTTACTTACACTAATTAATATAATTTATATATAATTACGATTTTTCTTAATTTAAATAAATAAGAAACAGTATAAATGAAACAGTTCTTAAACAGCAAATCAGTTTTTTACATCGTTAAGGTTAAAATATAACATAGTTATTATTATTATTTTTATTATTATTATTATATATAAGAAAAATAGATATATAATATCGTATTTTACATCATCAATTCCTCTGTTATAACGAAGAACCAAAATATGTGCGTGCACTGAAAATGGAAAACCACACTGACTCCTCAAATGGCTTCTTGGAATCGTCGCCTACCACGTGACATAGGCGTGGCTAAGTCTCTTCTCATAATGAACAAACAGTATCGTCTTCGTATCTCATTTGTACTACGTGTGGTGATTTTTTAAAACCCTGACAATCATAATTAAGTCAGTTATAATTATACATACATAGTTCTCTGCCAAGGGCAGGTCCTTCACTGCAAACCCAGCATTCTCCAATCTTTCCTATTTTCTGCCTTCCTCTTATAAGAAAAAAAATTTTAATCTTTAAATAACAACTGAAGAAACAAGATTCCAATAAATACATCATAAAAAAAAATCAATTTGCCTGTTGATGCTATAACGAAATAAATTTCGAACTCGTTTATGCTGCAGAACAATCGCTAACAGTCAAGGCTAATGATATCTAATATTTGAAATTTCATAAATTATATACTGAATGAAAAAAATTTCTTGTTGATTTACTTGTTTGCATTCAATCCTTGTATTTGTCGTAGAACAGTGTATGAAAAGAAATAATTAATATTCTTTATTTATTAGGATGAAAGAAGACGAAGTGAGAGTATTTGTAAATATTCATTCTACTGAAGAACACGGTTTATGGGAAGAAATTAAAAAGATTATTATCCATGAAAAATTTGATGACTACACAGGATTAAATGACATTGCATTAATAAAGCTCAGTGAACGTTTAGAATTCAGTATCACCATTCAATCGATATGTCTTCCATTTCCTAGAAATTATGAATTATTCTCTGCTACCGCCATGGGTTGGGGATATATCTCATTAGGTAATTTTATTTAATTTTCCTGTAATTGATTGAACATGCAAAGCAATGAATAATTTTTATTGTCTGTTTGTGGGTTTGCTAAAACGGTTGGATGGATTTCTATTAAATTCATTCATGAAATTTTAAATAAAGATTCGTTTATTTAGGTCTCCACTCCACTTCGGTCAAAAAATGGCCACCGAAACAAGGGTTTCGTGTTGGCCACTAACACGACTAGATGTATTTCTTAAAATTTTGATATGATCCTTCTCTATGCTTCAACTGAAATAAGAGTAAGATTGTTGTAACTGAGTACCGGGTTCGGTTCTCATGTGGCTTTCGTGATGATGGACGATCCGTGCTGGGCAGGTTTTCTCGGGATTCTCCCGTTTCCCCTGCACTTCTCCCACATACTTTCTCATTATTTCTCTCCATCTGTCCTAATTTCCGTGGGTTAGTACAATAGACCTCCGGTCGCAGTGCTTGGCTTCTCTGCCACCCACATTCACTACATAACATAAGATTGTTGTAATCTCTATCCTCATTCCACTTCCTCAAATTTAAGTCCCAAATGCATTTCATGTACTTGATGTTACATAACATCTTTTCTTCAATGCAAGAAATAAATTAACGCTCTGATTATTATAAGTCTGTAGTACGAAGATGACGAAGTTTAAAAACAATACTATTTAAAATTATCTAAACCATACTAGTCTCGAAAACTGGCGTAGAATTTAAGGAAGAATAATTAGAAAACACCAGTGCCTTTGGGCTTCAGAAAACGAACGAATTTCAAAATACTATAATTACTTTTAAATCTTGTGTTTGTTTTGTTTTTATTTCTCCTTTTGATTTTTTTTTTATTTTCACCCGCCCCCGCTCCCCGTCCACAAATTTGATGCTTCAGTGCTTGCATACTCAGTTCTCACTATTCCCTGATAGCTAAGCGTTACTTAGTTATTTATTACTAGCAGCAAAGCCAGTCGTACGACAGGAATAAAAAAATCTGAAAAATCATTTTATTATCAACTATCAACTATAAAGTAAATATCTCCTTATAAACTACATTTTTGTAAAAACAGCATCAGATACTTCTATCAGATGTCCTTGATCTATTCGGTCAAGAATTTTGATTTTGACGTCGCAAGCACGACGTGCTCGAGAAATAGCAACATATAACTGTCCATGACGAAAAACAGCCTCTGGTAAATAAATACCAACCATATCTAAAGTTTGTCGTTGTAAATAAATTTTACAAAAAGTAAGAATGGAATAATTATTATTTTTGACTCATAACGCCGAAAGGCATTTAAAACTCACCTTTGTAATAATCTAATATTGCGCTGACCTGTTAACGAAGCTTCTACGGCAAAAATGGTTTTAAGTTTAGAAATCAGCGTAAACAACTGAGTAAGTATGCCAAATTTCATTAAAATGGGTGCAGTGGTAACAAAATTATTTGGTTTTGAACGTATCTTTTGTTAGAATTTTAGTTGTCTAGGTCAGTTCCCAAGGATAAAATTTCATGGAAACAACATGGAATGACAAAATGAACTAATATTTCCATCCAATTTGAGTACCCTTGATTCAATAGTACCATTGAGAACCCTTGGATCTATCTTAATAGCTTAATTATATCGAGTTATAGATAGACAGAAAGACAGATGAACTTAGCCAATTTATATATATAACAAATTTTACTCTTTTTAAAAAAAGTTACACAGTGTAAACGTTCACCCAAACAAACACAAAGAAATCACGTTTATCACTGGCATTTTCTTAGGCAAGACTGGCCTCAACCAGGGGCCTAAGTGTTGCTAAGGTATTGACGTAAAATGTTCGCAGTGCCAATGATGGCTGTCTTTTGTACTTCAGCTGTTGTTACTGCTGGTGCTCCAAGTCTGGTGTAATAGTCCATAAATTTAGGTGATAGTGTTCCTAGTGCACCAATGATGATTGGCAGCACTGTAGGTGTTTTATTCCATATTCGTGTAATTTCAAGTGCCAGAGCCCTGTATTTGTTGATTTTTTCCAGTTTTTTCCTGGACTCTACAGTCCCCAGGGATGGCGATGTCAATTAGGGTCACATTTTGCTGTTCAATTAATGTAATATCGGGCGTATTAGCTGTTACATGCTGGTCTGTTTGGATAGGAAAATCCCAGAGGATTTTAACTAACCCGTTGTCCAAGACCTTTTCTATACTGTGATGCCAGGGTTTTTCTGATGCACGGAATCCAAATTTACGGCATAGTGCCCAAAGTATTTTCTTGGCTACATCATCATGTCGCTTTTTATATTCTGTGTGAGCAATTGTAGAGCACTCACAGATTATATGATTTACAGTTTCTTCTCGGTTGTTACACAGTCTGCATAGGCTGTTGGTGCTTGTGCCTTGTATTTTGGCCATTGGTCTGAAGGGCCTGTTCCTGTGCAGCAAGGAGCAGACCTTCAGTCTCCTTTCTCAATGTACTATTTTTTAGCCAAGTCCAGATGATATTTTTGTCATGTTTATGTTCGATTCCTTTGAAGAAAGCCCCATGAAGGGGCTTGTTTTTCCAGGTTTCTAGTCGAGTATTGAACTGATCTTTTTTGTACTCTATTTTGGATTAGGTGGCTTTCAGGAAATTTTCAGTTTTAACTGCTTTTAGCAGTTTTTCATTACTGTTATTGATGTAGTCACGGAGGCCACATTTTTCTTCAACAGTTTGTTGTATCTGTAATAAACCACGACCTCCAATGGTGCGGGGTAAATACAGTCTATCAATGTCACTCTTAGGGTGTAATGAGTGATGTATAGTTAGGAGTTTTCGTGTTTTTTTTATCGAGTGTCTCCAGTTCAGCAATTGTCCAGTCAATAATTCCCGCTGGATACCAAATTAAGGGCACTGCCCATGTATTTATTGCACGAATAGTGTTTCCAGCATTGAGTTTAGATTTTAGGATCTTTCGAACTCTTTTCAAATACTCTCATCTAGTAAGGTTTTTGACCCTATCATTCAGTATGTTGTCCATTTCTAAAATACCGAGGTATTTGTATGGGTCTTCCTTATTAAGTGTATGTATATATATATATAAAAATAAAACGCCGAAAGGCATTTAAAACTCACCTTTGTAATAATCTATTACTGCTCTAACCTGTGAACGAAGCTTCTACGGCAAAATTGGTTTTGAGTTTCAAAATCAGCGTAAAAAACCTGAGTAAGTATGCCAAATTTCATTAAAATGCGTGCAGTGGTAACAAAATTATTTTGATTTGAACGTATGTTTTGTTACAATTTCAGTTGTCTAGATCGTTTCCCAAGGTTAAAATTTCATGGAAACAATATGGAATGACAAAATGAACTAATATTTCATCCAATTTCAGTACCCTTGATTCAATGGTACCATTGAGAACCCTTGGATCTATCTTAATAGCTTAATTATATCGAGTTACAGATAGACGGACAGACAGACGAAATTAGCCAATTATATAAATTGATTAGACAATTTGAATTACAAAAAACAGCTGATTTGAAATGGTAGTTTAATGATTAAAATTCAAAATTATAAAATAAAAGCTTGAAACTTAATATGCCTGTTCTTTTCAGAAAAGAAGCATATTTCCGAATATCCTACGCAAGGAAAGTTTGAAATAGCCACTAACAGGAAATGCAAGGAAATTGTAGACACTAAAAGGAAATATGAACCAACCATGATGTGTGCTTACGACCCAAAGGAAAAACAAAGCGGCTGTAAGGTAGCAACCAAAATAAAATTTTATTAAAATACACTATTAAGCACAGCAAGTTAATTTTAACAATTTTAATAACTTGATAGGCAGGCCATTCAACTGACAAATTCGAAATATATCCTGAAGCTTTCAAGCTTTGGATTAAGAACACTTTTTTATTACTAAAAAAAATACACACAATTTATTTATCCAAAATTTAACCTAAAACACAAACAAAAAAAACTACTGATGATTTACAGTTTGGTTCTGAAGGAGGAGTGGGACATGGTGCTGTATAGATCCTTGTTTGAAGGATTATCCTTTCATGTCGTAGTTTAATCTTTCTCTCTATGTTTTCACTACCATTCAATGATTATTAGTAATTTTAATTTCTTCTCACGTCACATTTCAATCTATCTCTCTCTCTGATTTTTACTATCAATCCATGATACATTATAATTCGTCTTTTTTATTCTTTATGTATATATTCTTTTCTATTTTTCTTATAAATATACAACAATTTATAAATGCTACACTCAGTTGCCTTAAGGGTGATCCCGTCATGAAGGCAGACAGAGTGTCCTCACAGGCGAAGAATTGTTAAAATAGATACATATTTCAGAACTTACAGAAGAATCATAAGAAAAGGTTATATATATAAGAGTTCAGTTACAATATTTACAAAATAATTCATATAAATTTATTTTAGGAGAGTTACATTTTGACATTAAACTTATATATTCATTTTTTCAGCCCGAAGAAACAGAGAAGGTGAAGGAAGGGTGGGAAGCTGATTCAAGTGTTGATAACTTAGGTTGGGAAATTACTTGGTGTGGAGAACTGATTTTTTAGTTTTGTCTTCAGCTGAGCCAGACAAAAAGCTGAGCTACGACAGTTCCTAATATCTTGGAGAACTTTTATTCTAAAGATTGGGAGCTGCGTAGCTGACTGCTCTTCTTTCGTAGTTGGAGCTGGTTTTTAGGTATTAGTAGGGCCGAAGGAGTTCTTGTGTTACAAGAGTGAGAGGGTGAAGTGGCTTCTAGCGTTACAGATGAGCGGAGATTCTTATGAAATAGTTTATGTGTGAGTAGGGTTAACTGTAATTTATAGATTTGATAGAAGGGGATAATTTTGTATTTTTATATATTTATACATTTTTTTAAAATTTTAATTAAGCAATTTTAAATATAATTTTACAATATTTATATAATTATTAGAAAGAATAACAAGATAATTAATGCTTTTAGACAGTGTCAAAAGCAAAGCGGCCCCATAATATCCACAATTTTATAAACAAAAGTAGAGTGAACCTTACCAGTGCTTACAAGAACTTAATGGACGCTTACAGCAAACCGGAAGTTGGGGTTTGCAAAAGTAGTCTTCCGATAAAGAGGAAAACGGCGATAGAGTCCCCCCAATATCGACCCTTTTGAACAAATGGTGGTGGTCACGTTTTTTGACAGACAAACGGTTGCTGAGATATGATAAAAGCATAGCGTATTGAAGCACCGATTTTTAAGCCCCCCTACATCCGGTCAGGGAGTGGTCCTAGAGATCTGATTTTTTTGGACGTGATCACCTACTTTTTAGTGCTGACACAATGGTGAAGGTTTCATTTTAATATCTCTAACCGTTTGGTTACTACAGAGTACGACATCCAGCAAGCATAAAAGCAAGAGGGGCCTGTTTTACCGGCAAGCTATAACCTAGGGACCGCTAAAAAAAGGAAAGAATAACTTTATTGGAAAGATTACAGGTTTCCTTCAACAAAATAGAACTTCTATCTATCAAACATTTTCGAAATGGTTTATGAATTGATAAAATGTAATATTATTTATATGCATAATTATAATTTAATTAGCAACAAATTAATTAATTAAGTTGTTTTAATAATCAGGCTAGAGATTGAAATTAATATTATGTAAAGATTTAACAATAATACGAAATATCTTCTTTCCAGGGTGATTCTGGAGGACCCCTAATTGTCTTCTGCAATAATCGTTACATTCAAGTTGGAATTCAGTCGGGTGGTTCGTGTGATCCGAAAGATCCTACTGTTTTTACAAACATCTCCAAATTTCATAAATGGATCTCCAAAGCAACACAGATAAAGCCTAAGAGTTTTAAAAAGTGTAACAGAATAGAATTGGGTTTTTTTTATTTCTAAGAATCGGAAAGATTGGAAATTATTAATACTTGTAAGTAATTTATAAAAAAAAACTCTAAGAGCTACCAAAACGTTTCAGAAACAATAACAATAAAGAATATAAAATATTTTCTTTCTATTTGTTCTTTTGCTGATAAAAATCTATAATACATATTTTTAAATTCTTTGTTTCCTATTTACTTTCTAAATTAATTGAAGGGGCAAGTGGATGAAGGTGTTATGTTACAACAATGTACTTTTGAGAAAAACTGATTTAAAGTTTTTGTTCTAGCAAGTTTTCTGTATTAGAAATTTCTTTATCCACATGATATCTTCGGATCTCTGCATCCAACACTCTCCAAATGAAAATATGTGTTAAAGCTGCACTAAACCTTTTCATCCATAAAAAAAACTCATTTTTTTACAAATTGTAACGTAACACCTTCATCCACTTACCTCTTCAATTGTTTGATATAATATTTCGGAATTTGTCTGTTGAAATGATGTTTATTACATTTTTTTTTAATTTTATAAGAAGGAAATTTCAATAGGCATTCCTTGTGTCGTATTATTACTATTGTCTAAGATTTCAATATTACTATCGTCTGTGTAGTGGCCTTAGTAGCCTCAATAGAAAATGTTTACCTCCATTCTTTACCCATTTTATGTTGAGATTTCCTTGAGCATTTCCTTCTGAAGCCTTTCCAACAAAATAAACAACAGCGAAGCGAGTCTCTCCATTGCCAAATAGATCACATTTTGTGAACGTTTTATTCAAATCTATAGTAGCTAGAAATATGAAATTTCGCATGCCCACGTAAAAATGCAATTAAAAGTGGACAGTTACATTTCCAACGCTGAAACTGTAAACGCGTCATCAGTTCTGAAACCGAAACAAAAATTTGCAATTTCTAATAATCCTACAGCGTCGTAATATTAGTCAAACACTCATTGACGAACTGGCTGTTTGCGTACCCACGTAGAAATCAATATAGAAGCGCACAATCATATTTTCAACACTTAAAACTGTAAATTTCATAAGAATTATTTGTTCTTAAAAACGTGGAAAAAGCCATAAGAAAAGTCATAAGAAAAGCTTCTTTAGTACTTAAACTTGAAATTTCTAATAAATCTTTCATGAATTTTCACAAGTGATCAAGAAACGATTGGCAAAGTCGAAGTCAGGTTGTAGGACTTTATTTAATTTTTTATGGTAATTATTTTGATTGGTTTCAATTAAGTATTTCTTAGATTTGGAAATTGCCGTTATTAGAGAATTTTCAAGTGAAACAAATGTGTAGTGAGATTTTCCTTGACTTAAATAATTTTAATGATCTTCTATTCCTTCTTTCATTAATCCTTAATATTCATTTAAATGTTATTTGCACTGATTTCTTCATGAATTTATTAAATGTTAGATTTAGCAATTATTCCGAAATCTCTGAAGTAGTGAGCAGTGGCTTGATGGGGGAGAGAGGCAAGGCCCAGGCACAACATTCACTTGGGAGGGGGGGGGGCCCTCAAGCTTAGCAGTTAAAAATGACTGATAAAGTTGATAACAATTTGAAATTAAAGGCTTACACACAATCCTAGTTGAAATGTATTTGAATAATGCTTCGGATAAATTAAAAATTGCAACACGTGCATATTAAGATTAAAACATTTAGTAACCAAATAAATTAAAATACATTAAAAGGGTGAGGCCGTGTTTACAAGTGACAAGCTGTTTCGCGCTATATTGGGGATCATCAGTTGAGAGTAATCACTGTAAACACACCAGGTCTTAAGACCGAGGTGATTATAAAAGGAAGCAGGAATGGGAATGGCACCTCCAGAAAACTAAACTAAAAACAAAATATGCATTAAAAATAAAGTAAAGGAAATTCTTGTGCTGCCCTCCTGTAGCCTCAAAGAATTTTCTATGCGAATTGTTAAGAAAGAAAAAAAGCGCCTAAATAATATAAAGACATTAAAAGGGTGAGACCTTGTTTACAAGTGACATCCCAAAATAGCTGTTTCCCGCGTGCAATTATGATTTCGCAAGATTTCAGGCGTGCAAATATGATAAAAAAAACACTCTAATATAAATTTGCCAAAAATTTGCATAAATTTGCAAATTAATTGGCGCCTTTGTTGCCCGATGTGTTTCCCTGCAACATCTCGACTTCATTCGAATTAATTTGGTTATTTACGGATTTATATTAGAGTGTTTGTTATCATATTTGTACGCCTGAAGACAGTTAGCGATTGCTAACTTCAATCGATCGTATATTTTAATTTATTTGTTTAGTAAATGTTTTAATCTTAATATGTGCGTCTTCCAATTTTTAATTTATCTGAAGTTCAATCCGCACGTTAAACTATTTTTAATTACAACGTTTCACTTTTCCCCTTAAGAGCCTTGACAAGTAATTGAATACAATAAAGAATGGAAGTTTAATAACCAAAGGAAGAGGGAATCTTCGTGATCATGCGACTGGAAGGCATCATTCAGTAGGAAGGGAGTGGTTTCATTACCAGACGAAGGTAGGCAAAGGAATGCCTCATCTTGAACATCCTAAAGAAAGCGCATCAGAAATATCCATATTGAATTAGATTTAACTTGGCTACTGTTATGAACCCAAAAAAATTAAAAAATACAAAACAAAACAAAATGTAAACCAAAATAACAAAAACGGGAAAGAACCAAGAAAAAAGTACAAAAAATAGTTTTTTTTATTTAACAAAAGCATGTAAAAATCAGTCATCCGAATAGGAAAGTTTTCTGCCCTTTGTAAAACCATAAACGAATAATGGTTTTAACTGAAAATGCATTGTTATAACAATTAGAATCGGTTAAAAATTAAATACCACTCCTTACTCATAACATGATTGTTGATGGCACATAATAATGGGATTCTTAAAATCTAATAAATGGCCAGTTTCTTTCACGGGACGTTTATCAGATTTTAAGAGAGTCATCAATTTAAGTCATAAACAATTCCGAGGAACAGTTACTTAGTAGAGGATTGACATTTGAGTTAATGTTATGTCCCTAAAGAGAGGACGTTGTCGAATATATTGAGTTTGGCTTCTCAGGCTTCACCGAATTTGTGGATTCTACTATTAGGCACAGCATTGTTCGAACCTTCATGAAAATAACTCCTTAAAGCGGGGTGAACACAATGCAGCTTTTGCTGTACAACTCGGTGAAAAAGTTGGACGCAGGAAAGTTGCAAACGACAGGTATGGGAGAAAACGATGCAGCTTGGTGAGCGCCGCCTTGCGATAAACACACGAAGCACGGGACGAATTGCAATGACGTAAGTTGATAATACGTCACGGAAATTTCGGTGAGGGCCTGCAACACAGGAACTGCAATTAACGCCAACAAAACAGAAATAATGCGATACTATTATTAGCCGATATGTATTTGCAGGGGAAGGCAATAATGCGATACACGAAGAACAATGATGAACAGCCGCTATTATTACAGTGGGAATTGCCAACAATGACGTCCTGTGGCTTTGTTCAGAAATTGGCAAACTGGCAGCAATTGTTATTTTGGTTGTTGCAGTGAAAAATTGCAAATATCGAGGTTTATCAAACGTTCTGTAAAATTCTACCCATGAAAATAATGCATTTACTTTTAAACTTTATTTCTGCGTGAAGGAATTTCGGAAACCTCTGATATTTTTTCTGTATTCGCTGTCCCTGAATCTGAAGCGACGACAATCTGTTTGGGCGCCATGTTTTCCCATGGGCGTGACGTCATGCGTGACGTGTTCCAACGCTGCGCTATGATTGGGTGCTGTACATGCAGCTTTTCGAGTTGCATCCTCGGGTCTTGCAGCTTTTGCTGCATACAAATCCGGATACAACTCTGCTCAAGCACCTTGCAAAGCGCTCAAACAGCCAGCTTGCACATACAACTTTGCATAAAACTGCTTTGTGTTCGCCCCGCTCTAGAGTTAGCAGCAATGAAGCAACTTCGTAATGATGAAAACATCCTTTTAGCACCGGCTGATGAAGGAGATGCGACTGTTGTGCTCGACAAACAGCAATAATGGGAAGATGAAATGGGATATAGATTCATCTCTTTCACCAATGGATTGAACTTCTACTCGAATCAGAAGAAATCTATGCCATATTAGGAGAACTGTTAGTAATTTGTTCAAGGACGCTTTCATTTCTGCTGAACAGGTTGAGAAGATGAAAGACAATTATTCATCTGTTCCTGTTCTCCGGATTTTACTGAAGGTGCGTAACGATACGCACTTTTTCTGTGAGGCCTATTGTCAATTGTACTTCATCGACAATTACAAATCCTTTCTGATATTATTTATAACAAATTCTTGAAACATGGTATTACCTCCCATTTTGCTGTTTCCAATAGTTGTAATTTTGCAAATGAATTACGGAATCCAAGAAGGGCCCAAGTGCATGAAACAAAATTGTTGGGAAATTGGGTCAGAAGTTGGGTCCCTTTGAATCCGCATCAATTTACTGTGATTTTTCGTATCACTTTACTGTGGTTAAATATTGGAGTAGGGCCTCGCTTTTTAGATGAGCAGTAACGGAAGCAATGACAGGCACCCATAACTCAATTTCAATAAAACTTGGATTCCGTCTTGGATTCAAGGATTCAAATAAGGTTCAAACTTTACCCTATCGCCTGAGTATACTTTTTGTTTTCATTAGATGTAGACTCTTTGTTTACTTCTATCTCTTTGGATCTTATTTCTCAGATTTCATTGCACTTTAAAGCTAATATTATAAAATATTTCAGAAGTACACATTCATATGATATATTGTGATATACATCTGAAAGAATCAAATACCTTTGATAACCCTGTCTTGTAATAATCCAAAAGTTACACCTTTCAATTTTTAGGGTTATTCTGATGGACCTCTGTTTGTTCAGAATAACGAACGTTCTATACAAGTTGGAATTACATCTGCTTATGCTTGCAATACTTAATATACTCGACTTTAAACAAACATCTCAAAATGAAATTCAAAAATTCTTCTTTAGTATATAAATATAAATAACTCATCTTAAATCCTTCTTCCAATTACAAAACATCTTTAATCCTCTATATTTCGATTCCTTTAGCAGAAATCTTCTTCATGGAAAACTACAGCAAATGTAGAGAAAAGCCTAACATTTTCTCTAACATTTAAAAACAGAATTCTAAGCTTAAACAATCATGTAGTCATACATGGTACAAACTTTCTTGAATAACAAAATAAATTCATACAACATATAACAATCACAAACTTTCTTTCCTGAATAACAAAAAAATTTATACAACAATCACAAATTCTTAAACAAATAACATTCACTAATTCTTATAGAAACAATTTATGTCAATTTCAATTTTTGTTTCAAAATTTTATTATTTTTTATAATTTTTTCAAAAAAACTGAATGAAATGGGATTCATTTTAAGTGCTTTAATTTTGTTAAAACAATTTGTCAGATTAATAAAGCCTGATTCCAACATGAATCTTTCTGATTCATCTTGGGATACGTATATAATGTCAATAATTGGATCCGGATTATGTGCCAAATTTATTGTATGATATGCCCAATCTGACAGTTCTGGTTTATTGTCTCTACAAGCATTAGTATGTTCCGTTAACCGTTCTTTAAATGACCTTCCGGAACTTCCAATATATAATCCCCAACAGTCCCTACATTCTAATATATAATTTACTCCCATTTTGTACAATTTGTTGACTTTTTCTTGCCTTCTTTTTTTGAATAACATGTTTCCCTTATAACATGTTATAAATAAATTGTATTCGAAGACTAAGTTGATAATCCAGAAATGGAACAAATGAAAATTCTAAAGTTTTATCAGTATAAAGAAATATGCAAAGAAATGTTAAGAACCCCAACTTTCGAACCCAGAATAAAGACACATAAAGAAAACTATCCTTTGAGACCAGTGATCAATTCTTTTGGATCTCCGGTTCAAAATATAAGTAAATTTGTTAACAAAATTTTACAAAGTTTTCCGTTAGATGTACCAGAGGTAGTTGTTAAGAACACTAAGAGTCTAATTGATAATATTGTAAAGTATAAAGAAGAAAAAAGACATAAATTTAAATTATTTTCAATGGATGTAACAGCAATGTACACTAACGTTCCAGTAACGGATGCATTGAAGGTTATAGAAATGAAATGTGATAAACACAAAGAAGTGTTACACAAAAGAAAGGTTTCCCGATGGGGTGCCCAATTTCGGGAGTAATTTACAATAATTACTTAAATAGGATTGAAAACAATTCAATTTTAAAATGGACAAAGGCTAAGTTTCGATATTTTAGATACGTAGATGACATTTTAATTCTGTGGGAGGGTACTGATCGGCAATTTTAGCATTTTTTCAATTTTGTAAATTCGATAGAGCCTAATTTAAAATTCACTTATCAGGAAGAAACTAATGGGAGGTTATCTTTCTTAGATACGTTATTAATAAACAGTAATAATACAATCAGTTATGAATATTATCAAAAGCCTTACCAAAGTAATCATATGTTAAATTTTGAGTCAAATCACAAAGTATCCACTAAGAAAGAAATAATTTTCAATAATTTAAAAAGAATAACTGCTTACACTGAGGACAAAAACTTATGGAAAGGGAAAATTAATAGTTTAAAGGAAAAATTGGAAATGAATGGCTATCCAAGAGAATTTGTTAAATCAAGTATTGATAAATTTTTTCGCAAAAGGAAAATAAAGAAAGTAGAGGAAATAAACAGTAATAAAGTCACAAATTACAAATTAATTCGGTTTCCTATTGGTTTGATAATAGATAGTTATGTAAAAAACATTTTGGAAGAACCTACAGACTATAGCAGTTCTACAAGCTCTCCTACAGACTATAGCAGTTCTACAAGCTCTCCTACAGGCTATAAAAGTTCTACAAGCTCTCCTACAGGCTATAAAGGTTCTACAAGCTCTCCTACAGGCTATAGCAGTTCTGCAAGCTTTGCTATGTGCTGTAGCAGTTCCAACAGGTCTCCTACAGGCTATAAAAGTTCTACAACTTCTCTTACAGGCTGTAATAGTTCTACAAGCTTTCCTACAGACTATAGCAGTTCTAGAACTAATTGGGTCATTATAAGGATTTCAATGCTATCGACTTTATACATCCTTTCACCAACTTAGATAGATCTTTATGTAAATAATAATCCAGCTATTTCAAAGAATGAAAGATTAATAGAGAACAAGAAAAATATCGAAATTTTCGTTGAATTTGAACTAGGAAAATAAATTGCTTGTGTTTATTTCTATAATAAAATATATCATTTAACGTATTTGATAGCGAGTCGTAGTTTGAAGCTCAATGATTAAAATATTTTAATTATTATTTTCAAAAATTTTAGTTATTGCCTATATTTAAATATCTGCATTGCTTTTCGATAATATAGGCAGCGTATAGAAAATATTCTTTATTTATAATATTTCCTATAAAAAAATTTCGATAAATACAATTGCTTTATAACTTTAGCCAAATACATTTTTTTTTTCTTTATTTTTTTATAAAAACTTCAAAATGTTCTTTAACAACTATATAAACAAAAATCAGCATGTTTAGACACTGTGTAGATCCAATCTAAATAGTGTGATACGTTGGTATAAATTCCAGGATCCTTACTGGCACATTTACGTCCCCAGGATACTACTCCTATTTGTACATGTCGGCCATTACAACGGATACTTAAAGGTCCACCAGAATCTCCCTACAAAAAATATATAAAATATTATAGTTATAATAATATAAAAATATATGATTAAGTAATTCGAATATAGCTATAGTCCAAGTATTTAGATGTTTAACACTTGTAATTTCAGTATAATTCAAAGAAAATATATAGATCTTGGTTTTACTTATTTTGAATAAGTATACACTAGTACTTTTATACAGTTTTATATTTCTAATTTGTTATTATTATTACTAGTTATTATTATTATTACTAGTTATTATTATTATTACTAGTTATTACTATTTTTACTAAATTTCTAGTAAAATGTGAATCGAAATATCCTCATAATAAGCAAGTTCTGTATTTTAAACTGTTTTTTCATCACAGACATAAACAAAATGTGCTAATGTAATTCTTATAATGAGGCTTTGAGAATTATGATTTTATAATTCTTGGTAAGACAGTAAAACAAATTCTATCAATACTATATGACTGCGGCAATAAACTAAGTCTGCCCGCTCATTAAAATCTCTTGAGTTTTCCGAAATTTTGATGCGTTAATGTTGTCCAATTGTGACTCAGTTAAAACAGTAAAAAATATGAGATTCTATTAACTTTAGAAAAGTTGCTGTTTCATCAATTTGCGCTGGGAACGTTATTTTAAAATTTATTTTACTGCAACCAATATATGAAAACATTACATTTCTTAATTTAAGCTTATTTTATAATTTTTTCCTTGATATCTTTTCCTAGGACAAAAGCAGTTCATTTTTTTCGATGTTCTTTGTTATTGAATAGGAATTAGGGGTTTTTGCCATATTGTAAAATTCTACCAAAATTTTTTATTTGTTAATCCGAAATCCGTTAAATCGGGGAATCAAATACAACTTATCCGAATTTTGCCCAAAATTGCTTTCCTTTACCGTTATTTTTTAAATTGTTGATATTTTGTAATTCAATTCCTTCAATCTCATACCAAGCATTTTTTTAGCGAACAATTTTATTATATTAAATTAAGTTAGGCTTAATGGGAGAAGGATGAATTCAAGTAAAAAATATAGAAAATCATAAAAAAAAAGCTTGTTAAAAAAAAAGTTTTTAACATCATCATCATGTTTTTCGATTTGAGATGCAGATAAAATATGTGTTACTATCATACTAATGTTGTTATGTGCTTGTAATGTTTTCAAAAGCTTTTTACCTCACAAGCGTCCTTTCTTCGTCTGTGATCCATGCCACACATCATTTCTGGATAAATTTTCGAGAAGTATTCGTAATGTCGTTTACAAAACTTTTCAGTAGTTATAAATAACTTTACTTTTAACGGAACATCACTATATAAAGGTTCTGCAAAATAATTCATTGTAAAGCAACCAATTAGAGAAACTAGCAAGATAGGTACTACTTCTAGTTAGTACATGTGACAACTTCCAAGAAATAAATATCGAGATGTATTTTACTGAAGAGGAATATGAATTTGATCAATAACTATGATTTTAAATTTGTCCTAAACTTTAGTCAAAAGTTTCGTAAATAAAAGTGCTATATTAACAAAAATAACAAGTCTGATTGATTTTTTGTTAGATTAAAACAGAGATTACTAGTTACACTAAATTAGCCAATTCTAAATTAGATTGGTAGTCGTAGACCATATACTGAAATCTATCATTAAAAAAATTAATGAAGCTGGTTGTTCCAGATACATGTTGTAAAGTATTCTTTATAAGAAATATGTAATTTGCTAAGTCCAAATTATTCAATCATGTGTATATGGTAAAGTTGAAATATAAACTTCGAATCGACTTTAAAATGTTTTAGACGATTAAATTTTTGATTTAAAAAAATGTGAATTTGATCTTAATAAATGTCCAATTTAGATGTTGTGTGCTTAGTTTGCAGAGTCTTCAGTATTTGTAAATGCTATACATGCTTCACAAGTAACTGTCATTCACCCAACAAGGGAGTTCTGAAGTTCAATAAGAAGATGTTTTCATTCATCTTTCAGCGTAGTTGTCAGATCAATATGCCTTCTGGGAGAGGGATGCTGCCCTTTAGCCTAGATCATTCCAAGGCTGCTAGATCAGATTCAGATTTTGGATGTTACACCATTCCTTTGATATCTTCAGTTTCCTTCAGTTAATCATCCACTAATTTCGAACTATAAGAAGAATTGATTCCAAAATCTTATTGAAATATAATAAGAACAACTCTATGTTACCTTCACCACGGTTAGTAACTCCCCAACCTGTTACTGTTGCAAATCTTCTTTCATAGTTTCCCGGTTTTGGGAGACAAATGGGTTGAACTCCCCTGCTGTAACGAAGAGATCTTTTCAGTTTTAACAACGCAATGTCATGCCGTCCACTTTTGTTATTGAAATTGTTTGCAATGAAGTGACTCACACGAAGCCTTAATACTCCTGGTTCAAGATAACTAAAATTATGCACATTCGCAATGACAACCAGTGACTTAGGGTCCTCAATACTATTAAGAAACAAAATTAAATATTAAAGATTTAGAAAGATTTTTGTTTAATGCTTGTTTAAATATCAAAAAAGGTACTTCAGAAACCTTACGTTTTATAAATCACATTTTTATGATCAATAGGCCAAGGTATAAGGATATAAACGTATAAGAATAAGAATGTTATTTTAGTTATATGAATTAAAAAATTAAAAAAAAGCTCGTAAATGATTCTCATAATGAGTTGAAATTGAATATACAATAGAAAAAAAGTTCAACGTTCTAAAACTAATAGTTAAGTTTTGAAAAAAAGTTCTTTTTAGAACTCTTGGAATATAAATTACCCCTAACACAGAGATCTATTTTTATTTTGTGTCTCTGTCATGTTTAGGAGCCAATATTGATAAATATAGAAAAAAAATCATTTGTGATTCAGACGCTTTATACAAAACTAAAAATGACTAAGTCCAAGAAACAATAACCTAGATCTTCAAACAACATAGATCTTCAATTTTTGTGCAGAGGTTAACTTTGTTTTTCGCTATTGGTAAGAGTTGACTATTACAAAATTTTGACCTCTTTAAAAAAAAATCTGTGTTTTTGGTAATCTAGTAGCTGAAAAGAGGAATTTTGGTCGTTTCACCAATGTCGACTCTAATATCTTAATCTTGCATTCTAATTGATAGTTTGAATTTTGTTAAAGTTTTGAAAGAAATGACTTTTTTTAAATAGAAATTGCCTATTCCTGTTGAAAACTCTAAAATTATCCTAATTTAACAACTTTATGAAATACAATATCTTACCCTTCAAGACAATGAGCAGCTGTTAAAATCCACTTTTTATTGATGATACTTCCCCCACAGAATGATTCATTGTTTATTTTGATTCCAACCTAATTGAACGCAATACTTGAAATTAATAAATATTCAATAAAATTTACGCAAGAGTGATTTAATTTATTAAAACCATCAATACTTTCTTGATTAACAATGAGAAATATTGTTACATTGTAATTCATTAATTTTCCTAACAATTTTTTTAGAACATTCTATTATTTTATTTTCAGATTTTTACAAAAATGAAGCAATTCTTATAAATATTGTGAAAACACAAACTGAATTGTTATAATAAGAATGAAGGTTTGGGATGTTTTCATATCAATGAGAATCCACAAGACTTAGAAAGAAGAAATAGTTAGTCAATTCCCAATTTTGTTATTCTGTTTCTTTTCTTCGTTGAAAAGCTGTAATGTATTATTTTATTTATCATAGGTTTCAGTTATTTTCTGAGTATGACAGCAAGTAACAAACCTTGAAAATTTTTCCGAGCTTATAATTATTTTTCATGAATACCATTTTGTTGGTTGTTACCATAGTCTCACATTTCATTTTGTAAACATAACAAAGTTATTTGAAGATTTAACAAGGTTAACAAAGAATTTTGTGCAAACGATGCGAAGCATCTTAATACTTAGGGCTGCACAGCTCCATCAAAGTGGTTATCAGTTGATGAGCCGCTAATCGTGATCGAAGATCTACAGCTCTTACAAAAGCACTTAAGATGCATGAAAAACAATTAGACAACATTTTTCTGATAAATCTTTGGTAAAATGTCGTGTTTCTAAAATTGGCTGATTAATTAAATGTATTAAATGTCACACCCGGATCATGTCTCGCATGTGCAAATATTTTTCAAAATGGCAGCTTCCATGAACGAAAAAAATAAAAAGGTGGGGCGAATTTGAATCTTGCAAACAAGTTAGAAGATAAGAATCTTCAAATGGATTAGCCCTATCTAAAATTATTCTCAGTGTTTACTTTTAATGTTGACTCACAAATAACAGTATAATGAGTAGTTAGTAACACTAACAGGTGATAACAGGTGATAGTGATAATAGGTGTCTTTTTTAAATTGTTTGCCATTTTTAACTAATTGGATCTCGTGAAAGTGTTGTTTGTAATGTTACGTAATTGACAGACATTAAATTTATCTTTTTAATGATTAAAAACTTGGAAATATACTATATTGATTGGAATTTGTATAATTTGGAAAAGCTTCCTAATGTTTTTCCATATTTAGAAAATAAAAATTATCTAATTTGCAGAAAAGCTTCTTTTGAAGATAATATATTTTGAAACTTCCTAATTTTTCTTACCAGATCGCATAAGAATTTGTGTTGGGTTTATTATCAAATCTTTTTAGATTCATTTTTTTTTATTTATTAATTTACACATGACCAGTATAGAGCTAAAAAATTAAACATCTGAACACAAGCAAACAATAAAAAACAACCTTTTCCATTTTGATAGGTGGATAGCATATTTTTTTTGTTTTTTTTTAATTTTTGTTTCCAAGTATCATGAGACTGCAATAGCAAGTCTACTGTTCTGCCGAATTCACCAATGCTGTGAACTGTACAACTTGGTTAAAGATGTCTGGTGTCCTGAGGCAAATTTACTTCTCTAAGCTGCTTTGAAATATAGTTCCTTCGGATTAATGCTGATTGGCGTAAATATTTCTGTCGCGGTTTCAAAACGGTAATTTAGCCTTAGCCTTAGAAATACATTCTTTCATTTGCATGAAGAGAATTGGAATTGATTGAAATTTCAATTCTCAATTTCAATTGACATCCTAGCAAGTCCCGGACATTAATCATAATTTCTTCATATATAAATAAATAAACTTCATATTGAACTCATTTCATCATATCAACTTTAATATCCCATAATATTTCGTTCTTTCTAGAGTCAAAGAACTTCATCAGATGGCTAGGTCCTATTCCTATTCCCAGTCCTATTCCCTTTACAAAAATTCATTACAAAATTTAAAATTATTCTCGATGCAGGACAAGTTTGGGGAGTTGGCAAGACAAGAAAGAGAATGAATTGCTTGAAGACACTGATGGGAAGGGTGCTCATGTGTAGATGTGCAACATCCTATTGGAAAATTGCTCCTGGCAGGGGTGACACGAAGGGCAAAACAACGGGTTGCTGACTCTCCTACTCGCAGCGCTGTGAATTTAAAATTCCTCGTATTATTATAAAAGGGGATCTGCTATCATCAGAAACGGCTCCCCACACCATTGCACCAGAAGTAATGGTTTTTCAAGAATTTGAGGGCTCTCCAATTCTTCTCGATAGAGCGGGGCCAAGCCGAGAGACATGATCTACTCCCGAATGGCTTCTTATAGTATTATGTGACGAATCCGGCTTCTGCCTTGCAACCGATGACCATCGCATCGCTTTATGGAGGAGGACCGGTTAGTGCTCAACTCCTGGCAGTATTGGCGAGAGGCACACATACATTATGTAATTGTGTGGGAAGCCATTTCTTATGATAGCAGATCGTCTGTCATAGTCATTTATATGCACAGCAATATGTGCAGGAGATCCTTTAACCCGTTATTGTGCCCTTCGTGTCACAACTGCTGGGAGCAATTTTCCAACAGGATAATGCACATCCAAACATCTCATGCACTTCCCAGCACTTTCTCCAAGCAATTCATTTTCATCCTTAGACTACAGCCCCCAGACTTGTCCCTCATCAAGCGTGTCTAGAACATATTAGGCTGCCAAGTGCATCCATCATCGTACATCTGGCATTTGGAGCAGCAGTTTCAGCAAGCTTGGCATGATCTGCCACAAGACAATGTAAGGACTTTGTTTCACTTCATGTCATGCCATATATCAGCATGTATAGCCAGAAGTGACTCAACACAATACTGATAATATAGCAATGGTGCTGCCATTGTTTAATAAAAATTTGCTTTTCCACTGTGACATTTGAATCAATTCCAATTTTCTTAATCCACATGGCACCTAAAAAGTTTCATTCAAATTGGGCTCTTTCTTCATGGTGCTTCGATTTTTTTGGCAATGAGTGTGTATTAAATATACATTTTAATTATTTACCTTCTTACATTATTTGTCATGCTGAACTATAGAAAATTTTGTAACTCCTCATAATTCTTAAGTTTAACACTTATTTATAATAAAATCTTACAATGCTCTTTTTTCTATCATAGAATGATTAGTGAAGAAATATAATATATTCATTTAAAGCTTGCTAATCTATATTGAACTATTTACTTACCAACCATGGATAATGATGGTTTCCAATTACAGTGCCACCTATAATTCTTGTCGTTGCTTCAATTGCTTTACCACAATCTGTTTATAAAGTTTGAATCATTGTTTAAGTGTAACTGTAGCTTTGTAATATGAATCTAATTTGCTGAACAATGAAAAGAAATAGTTGCCAAAAAAGAAGAATTGTAACAATTTTTTTAGATTAAAAATTTATTATTTCAGTTTAATAAATTGTAATATATTATTGTAATAACTTATAATTATTAAATTACTGGTTTAACTTCTATTCGTGTTCATTTGTTGACAATTCTTATTAAAACATTTAAAATTTGATAGCACCAGAAATAATGAAATACTTTCTCTAATCTATATTATAAAAAAATGGCGTCCGCAACAATTGAAGTTCACAAGCATGTTGCCAGGCAACAATAGTATTGTTGCATGGTCAACTCAATTTTGTATTGCATGTAGTTTTTAGAATTTAAACTTTAATTTATTTTTACTTTTAGTTTTAAGTTTTTGTTTTTAGTTTACTTGATGTAATTTGTGGTTTTAAATAAATAATATGTTGTTTTCCGTTACATATGAGAGATTTCTGGAGCGCAGCGACAGGCAGCCGTCTGGTATTTTATTAAAATTAAACATGAAAAAGCTGTTTGCTGCTTTAATGTCTTTAAACATAAGTTTTAATGACTTTAAACAGAATAAGTTTTAGTTTTAAGAATTATTAAAATATTAATAATTTCAAGTTATTACTTACCACAAATCTTCTGCTCTGAAGTACGTTATAAAGAAAAACATATAAAAAAAAAATATTGGATATTTTATTATTCTAAGTAGCTTTTTTATGATTGATTAGAATAAGCTTTTTAAAAATGAATTCAATTTTAATACCAGGCAATGATTAGAAATAAGTTTGTATTGTCACGTATTTGAGTCTGTTATTAAATTGAATTGTAAGAGAACAGTATGAATGTGGTTACTTCAGTGAAATGCTATCTTCTACTACACAGCTCAAACACTGAAGTAAGCCAAAACGAAAATAAATCTAAATGTGAAACGATTTGATAGCTCGCATAGCAAAAAAATAAACTTTTTAAATTTTATTTTGAATTCTGTTAAAATGTGGATTCCCTTGTTTCACTTCTATTTGTTAGTTTTGTATCTAGGCATTCAAGCTCTTGATAACTAAACTTAATTAGTGTTAATTAGCCCGTATTACTCTTGTAGATATGTATGACAAAAAATCCATACAAACCATTAAAAAGTAAACAATGGATTTAATTGATGATTTAACCAATGAGAATCATTCATTTTAGCTAATCCAGTGATTACTGCATTGTTTGATACCATAATGTAAGAAATAAGAGTTTTAGATAACTTATGTAATGGGGTCTTAATTATTTTTCTAGAAAATGCAAAATGTGACTGTTTGTACTCAGCAGGTATCATAATGTGAAAATAAAAAAAGCTTTCTTTTCTACCGTTTTCACAACTTTAACAAAATAATAAAGAAAATTAAGGAATAAAATCTTAAGCAAATTCTTAGAATTATAGTAAAAGTCCTTATAATCTCAATAATAAATATAACTGAGTATAATAAAAAACTTATGCAAAACCTACCAGTAGTAATAATGATTAGAAAGTAAATTATGAAAGATAAGAAAAAAGGATGATAATGAAAATAAATAAACATGAAGTTAAGTAGTTAGCAACAGCATCTGAAATACGTCTTTACCGAAAAGCATTATTATCGGTTTCAAGTAGTTCGTGTTTCACTTTTGGGAAGAGAATAATAAATTTATTTTATTTAGTGCCTTTTATTTGCGAAACCTCATTCGAATAAAAACTTATTTTTAGGAAAGGTGTTTTATTAAAAAATCTCAGGCTAATTTTCTTAGTAATAAATCAAAATAAATTTATTTTTAAGTTTTAACTGTAGTATCATTAAATTTACACAATATTACAACATTAATGAAAAGAAAAGTTGAAAAAGTTGAAAAGTAATATTTTTTTAAATATCTTTACTAAATATCCTTTAAAGTTTGAAATTTAAAACTGATTTTTGACTATCACTTTGAACTTTATTTGTTCAGGTAAAACGGCACTACAAAGTGACTTATTTACTGTTGTTTTGAATAGATCGTTTACGTGGTATCATCAAAAACCACGTGACATGACGTCACAGCTTAAACAACTGGTTGCTACGGACGTTTTAGAATAGTCGTGGTTTTCTTTGCGAAGATCAAAAAATATCTGAAATGAGTTCTAAGACTTGAAGAAAGCCCATCTTAAGTGTTCTGTTTTGTTTTTTCTTATTTTTTAGAATTTCATAAAAACATTAATACGGAACAAGTTGTATTTTTTGTATATTTTTCAGGTTTGTAATGTAAAAATTTTACAGGAGATTTTAAAAATATACAAAAGTTTTCAAGGATAATTTTAATGAAATTATAATATCAATGCTAAATAGATTTTATTAAATTATTTTTTTTTTTAATTTTACAATCCTCTCCTTCATAATATCAAAACAAAATTAGATAAAATGACGCCAACACCCAAAATTAAAAATAAAACATGTAATTAAGATCACGACCGGTTTCACTAGCGAAAAGTCGTGTAGTATCTTCAGTTGATGGTAATCAAATTTTTCTTCATTATAAGTTCGAACAAGAAGACCGCATTAACAATCAGTTCAGGACGTTGCAGCCAATCCCACAGTAGAGAATTAGATCATCAATAGAGAATAGACCGTCAGTAGAAAATAGATTATCATTTCCCATAGAGGCGGTGCATTGGGGCATCCATCAGTTGACCACTTCATAGCAGATCCATTTGAATAGTGGATGACACATCGATCAAGATGACCAAACTAACATTAAAAATTACATATAAAAATATCTGAATGATTTTTATAGGAATGATGTCAGTCTTAGTGAAGCAAATAGTAAAAAGAAGAATATCCATGATTACGTTGCTTTACCGTATCATAAAGAATTCTATTCTATTTTGGTTAAAATATTCAGAGACCTTAACAGCGGCTAAATCAACAAATACGTTAAATAGCTTGTTTATGCATGTTAACAAAAAGAAAAAAAAACCAGGAAATGTAAAGAATTCATGTGTATCATTGTTCATCCAAGCTGTTGCAATGATACCCTCTCGGTGCAAGCAATTGTATATTACGGAATCAAGGATCACTACTACAATAAGTCAAGATGATTTGAAGCTATATGCGGTAAGTAATGAAGGTATAATGAAGAATTTTGTTTTCTTCCCACGGTTGTTCCGGTTTTTTTGTGATAATGATGATTTTTTTTCTCCGTTTCTCCCACGGATATTCCTGTTGTTTTGACAATATTGTTTTGTTTTTATTTTTTTCCCCTCGGATATTTGAGTCGTGTCGACAATTATATTTGTTTTGTTCCTCTTTTTTTTTTGCTCTCTCTCTCTTTGTATATTTGCAGATGTCCCTTACAACCCATATGCAATTGTAAGTGAGGATTCTATCTGGAACCACAATACTTGATGTTTGTGATGTATTCCTGTGATATCTTGTGCTCATTAGATGATGATGTCCCAATGCAACGCCTGCATCCAATGCTCCACCGAAATGTTACCTGCTGACGTTCTATGGGATTGGCTGCAAAGCCATGAACTGATTATGTTAATGCGGTTCGAGCTTATACCGAAGGAACTTTTGGCTTTCTGCCATCACCTAAGGGTTCTAGAGGGCTTTTCGCTAATTAATCAGGTCGTGATTTTAGTTGTATATATGTTTTAGTTTTAATTATGAGTGTGTTGGTATCATTTTATCTATAAGGTTGCTTGCACACACGTTAAAAATTTCTTAATAAATCAAAACATACACTTACAGAAAGGACTATTTGCAGAATTAAAAGTAATACCGAAAAATAATAAGAAAAAAATTTTAGAATACAAGCTTCAATAAGTATAGTTTTTAAATACTAGAGTTTTACGTAAGATAAAACTTATCAGCAATTGTAGAAATAAAAGGATATTCATATTTGTAAATCTGCTAACGGAGAGACAGTACTAGTCTTAGATAAAACAATTATATGTTCAAATCGTTTTCTAATTCAAAACCACAATTTAGATACATCCTCAATTTAATAAGAATATTTAACACAAACTATAGTAAAATCGACTTTCTCTTCCAGATTATGGGAAGCGCTTCATATTCTGGCTTCCTTCTGATTAATTAGAAACTAATGTTTAGCCAGATCCTTAGTTCAATAAGACTGTAAGATGCAATTGAAGATACCGGTGCCAAAAGGAGGCAGCTCCATATATTGACGATTTTTCGTTTTTAATCGCTACAAGTTTATAGAAAGGCGCTCCATCGATTGGTGCAAAATTGAGGCAGCTCCGTTAACAATGGATATATATATATATGCCTCCTGATTGGATTCGGTGCAAAAAGGGGACAGTTTTTTGCTTCTCCTGAAAAATTTGCTGAAATGGAGCTGCCTCCTTTTTGCACCGGTGTCTTCAATTGGCTTTCTCCTGAAGATTGTAAAGCTTTCATATTCTGAATATCTTCTCTTTAATTAAAAACAATCTTTAGGTGCATCTTCAGTCGAATGAGACTATTTAATAAAAACTAAGCGAATCAACTTTCTGTTGCAGTTTACAGCGGTAGTTTCGTTTAATTAATTATGAATCAACACTTTAGGTACATCCTCATATTAATAAGAGCATTCAATAGAAATTGTAACAAAACCGAAGTTCTGTAGTATCTTTATCTTCTTATTTCTCCTCTTCAATTTGAAACCATTCGTCAAGATTTATCTTCAGATTAATAAACCTACTTTAAGCCTACTTTGTACAGTGATAAAAATCAAACTTCTCCTGTAGCTTACAGCAAGAGTTTCATATCCTAGTTTCTGCTCTTTGTTTAAAAACGAATCTTTAAGTATAATCTATGATGATATTTAATACAGACAATAGTTAAATCGATTTCCTTATAGTTTATAAGTGAATCTTCACATTCTATATTTATTCTTATTAATTAGAAAACAACTTTTAGATATATTTTCTGAAGAAACTGAGGATATAGTTCTTATTTAATAGAAGAAACAGAAAATATTAAGCTACAGGAAAAAGTTGATTTTTTTTTCCATATTGTTTTAAATAGTCCATGAAGTGCGATTAATAAGAATTTCGTAGATATATCGTAAAAGTACTTGTTGATCCATTCAGACAAATAAATTACTAATTAACCCCACAGATTTCAAATTCTATATTAAAAAAATGTCGATGGGTTTGCTTAAAAATTTTTAAGCAAATTCTAATACACATCTCAATCTCACTTGAAGGCATACATAACGTCAGTAACATACATAATGCAATTGTTTTACATAAAAATAAAAGAAATAGCAAGTAAAATTTTTTATTAAATAGTAGTGAATATGAAACGTTTCTGAGATTTATGTATAGATTGTAGAGGGTGAGACCTTTCCTGTCGAATTTCTAGAATCATCAGCAGGTCCAAACAAAACAAAGAAGAAGATCAACAGAATCTATATTATAAACTCTTTTGTTTCTCTCTCTCCGGAGCAATTGCTAGTGTTATAAATTTCCCTTGCTGAGAAAATCATATTATAAAATTTTCTTTTTTTATTATTATTTTTCGTTTTGCATGGGATTCGAATCGAGGATCTTCGTCCTCGCAGTCAGGAACGCTAACCAATGGACTTCTGCTGGTCCCCAATATACAATCCTACTTTTATTCTATTTGTTCGCGCGCTATCAAATAATGAGTTCATTCAAAAAGGAATAAAATATCACTTTTTGCCATAAACGCTTGAAATCGATTCTTTTTGGATTATCTCATGCTTACCAGGGGAGACAGGGGGATGGCCTAGTATATTTACAAATAAAAAGGTGGTCAAAAGCGAGAACGGTAGCGAATGAGATCGCAAGAAGCGAAGAAAAGGAATGTAATAAATATCATTTTTTTTTTCAGCAGTGGGGATGTGATTAAGGACGTTATCCTTGGTAAAATCATGGATGTTGTCTCTAACTCTAAAGCTGCCATCCCCACTGATAAAAAAATATGGCTTTCTTCTATGCCTTAACAGGCATTGAACTGTCCCTCTCACCTCCGTGATGTGGATTTCAGAAAATCTTAGCTTCATTAACATCAAGACTACCAACAAAGTAGTAATACTTGCAAACATTGATTGATTGAGTGGATATGTGCAGGTATGTAGCACCAAAAGTACTTCGTTTCTTTCGGAAGACCCTAAATATTTGCTATTAAATGCTTAATTCTAAGCCTTTTTTTCTTCAATCTATATTATCAAAATGCTAGGGATCTATGCACTAAAAAGTGAATCTGTTTTCCTTAAATTTATTGTGCAATAATTACGATGCAGTTATCATAACTGAAACCTAGTTAGATAACTCGATCGATAACTTTGAGCTACTTAAAGAGGAATACATTGTATGTCGTAAAGGTAGAGACAGCATTCAAACAGATAAGAAACGTTGCGGCGATGTACCTATTGCACTCAAAATAACAGCTTGAAGCTTCCAGACTACATAACCTTAAGATCTCTGTAGGTTAAAGTCAAAAGTTGAAATCAATATCAAACATCTATAGATTCGTGCTTCCATTTTCCTTCTGACAAACAACAACTTTCGCAATTCTTTCGACTCTAATGTACAAACAAAAATGCCATCTTGGTGACGAAAACATTCTCATCAAAGGCGACTTTCATAGACTGCATCTTATTAATTCCTTATCTATCTCAACCACTAACTTAAATATATAAAAAAGATCTACTTAACTTAAAACAATTTAATAATATCTTAAATTACATGGGTATAACTCTTGATTTAGTAAAATAACAAATAACTTTACAGATTTTTTTTAAATAAGCAACTGATTATTACATCTTAGCTATATTTCTAAAACAATGTGTTGTTTTTTTGTCTTTACAGTATTTGGTTGCTTACATTAATAAAATTTCATTAAAAAATTAGATTTTTTTATGTAAATTAAAAATAAAGCATCAAATTGCACAAAAAAGTCGTAAAATCTGCTTTAATACTGAGCAAAGGATTTATTATTATATGTTGTCTTATCACGTTTATTAACACACAAAGCATTACATCCCGCTTCGCAGCGTAATAATTTTGTGGAGTTTCATGGGTCTGTTTGGCGAAATTGTTCTATCTTCCAATCTTTGGCAGACATTTTCGGCACATGGATGTAATACGGCAAGTCTAAACTACTTTGCCTAAAACTGTAATCGCCATTAATGCAGAGGGTTGACATAAAGGCAGTTCCGTTTTGTTACCAATCACGAAGCACATTACTAACCCAAACAAACACACAAAAAGGGGAAAAACCAAATATTGTATTCATTATTTCTTCATTATTTTGAAGAATTCAATCATTGGAAATTTTTGAAGCAGCCAATCAAATTACTTTTGCGATTAGGTAAATCTGATAATAATATGATTACGTAATTAGGTTACTTTTTTATTTATGTTTCATTTGGAATTAAAAGTTGATCTACTTAAATAGTTAACATGATCTTTTTAGCGCAAAGTCCGCAGCAAAGTCGTTAGGAAAGGTCTCCTTAAAGTGTAGGTTCCATTTTGAACTGTGTGGAAATAAAAGTTTATATATATATATATATATATATACCGAAACATCGAGTTTTCTTCAGTTAAAAAAACAAAAATCACTCACAAATGATAGTTTGCTATATTTTCAATGCTATAATTAAAACTTCTTAAATAAATGCTGAAACGACACATCTGCGAGAAAGTATCAATTTTGATTTGTAAAATGGCTGCTGAAATTACCTGCAAGATTTAAAGATCACATTACAATTGCTTTGTACGTTGACTATTAGTTTCAGAATCATCCAATGTATGGTTCTAGTATTTATTATATAATATATCTGTAGATAAGTACACGTCATCCTGTAATATAGGCCTACATACATACTAAGATTTAATTCTAAATGCCTTAGATTTCCTCATGAATATTATGTACTCTAATAGAAAATTAGATAATATATGTATAAAATGTAGATATACGGATTCCAATTTTGTACTGCGACAAAGAAGAGATAAGTTTGAATATTTTTGTTTAATAATTCCAAATATCCTACATCAATTTTACTGATTATTGCTTAAATCTAACTAGATGAATTATTATTATTATTATTATTACTGTAATTCTTAACAAGATACTGTGCAGATTCCTCTTACATGTCTGTATGGTATTGTTTACATATTTAATGGTATTCTTAAAGTAAAAATTCTCTGAAATCTGAATTATAATAACTTTTTTGTCAAACCTTACTTTCCTCTTAACTTACAAAATTTTCTTCCAAAAATATTATTTCTAGGTTATTTCGTTAGTGATTCAAAAATAAATCTTTGAGGAAATTATTTTGGAGGTGATATCAATTTTACCAAACGAAAGCATTTTACTAATTTACACTAATCGAAATATAATATAAATAGTTACCAAACTGATTTCAAATTACACATTACTATTACATTTCGAATATTTTGGATACAATCGGTTTCGTAATTATTGTCACGATTATGCCTTAATGTTGATTACCTTGACATCTGCGTCTAATATCCCGTCCTTGATAGGCCGAATAATGATTCAAGTTTAAAAATGTAATCACAGTAAAAATGTAACCACAGTTCTTTAGATCAATAAATCATAGTAAAAAATCAGTAAATCAAACGAGCTTCCGTGATGATAAGGTTAGATGTATAAATCGCTGATTGAGTTCAATGAATGATTAGTCATAGTCCTCAAAAACGGAACGGCAGGATCGACTCGCCGAATCCCAAACTTCTCCAGATGGGCATCGGTTGCTGCATGTAGCACAGTTTGCTCGATTTCCAGAGGATTCCGTACTTGTTGAGCCATTTACATACAAACACAAACACAGCAGCACCACTAAAGCACAAACGAAAACACAGCGTTGAAAAATGGCCATCGCTGTCGTAGCGCAGAAAAAAAATCCCACTGAGAAATATTAGCTTCTGCTCAGAATAGATGTCGAACTTCAACGACGAACCGGACGCCTGAGACAACGAAACATATCACTTAAAAGATTTCGTAATCACTAACTTTTTCCTTATTGGTCGTTGTCAAGGTTAGCCACTCGCTTCGACAGATAGTCTCTTCGAAAGGGATTTCTTTTTTCTGTACTTTAAAAGGTTAATGTAATTAGCTAAACGACTCTTTATGATTTTTTTTTATCAATTTTTACAAGGACATTTTGAACAAAAAGTTTAATATGAATTAAATATATTTTACGTGTGTTTCTTAATAGGAAATGAGTAGATTTTGGCCACCATACACACAGTTCTAATTAAATACATAAATATTTATAACTTGTACCATTTATTTACTTTAAAAAAATGACCTAAATTGTTCTAAAAATTTAACCATTGTTTTTTGAAGTTTACAATAAATAAATAAAATCAGATAGTAAATCACACAAAAATTATAAAAATTAAAAAAAACAACAACTCACATTTAAGATAATGTAAGATAACCCGAAAAGCAACTACTTTAATACTTCGAATTATTTGTCTGTTAAATTAAAATAATTTATTACCTGAAAATTAGAATATTAATAATTAAAAGATCTTTAAGCTTTGTTTCCGAATTTATGATTTTTAATTGAAACCATTGGGTAAATCATTGTCTTATTTAAATATAATTAGAATAACGTAATAAATTGAATGTGTGAGAGGTAAAAATCCATTCAGAATAATAAAAAAAATCACAAACTTTGGTTAAATAAGTAACATAATTAAAAAACAACAACATTTCGGCAATTACAGTTCCAATTGCCATTTTCAAGTTACAAATAAACAAACAGAACGGAAATAAATAAAAAATCTGAGATTCAAAAAAGAAATCGAATACATTTATTGATGGGGAGAAGGGAAGGAAACATGAGTCAAAAAAACAATATAAAATGTTACAATAATTTTTATAATAACAAGGACTTGATATGACATAATGAAATTAATACAATAAACTAGCCATTAAAATATAGATAAAAAATTAATTTTTATTTTTATTTTTTATTTAATAATAATAAATTTACACATTAAGTCCTACGAGATACCACTAAAAGTGGATCTGTATGTAGGTGCTGTAGAACATATATTTTTCAGTTTGTACAGATAATTAATATTAGTATACTTATAATATTGTATTGTAATAATAACATTGTATTATTAACATAATAATAATTAGGAAATAATATTAATATATACAACATAACATGCATATACATAAAATATACATATAAACACAATATACATACATATATATATATATATATATATATATATATATATTTATTTTATTTTTTTTAATTATTTTTTTTTTCAATACACAAAATGTATAAATATGTAATATATATATAACATATATTATCCAAAATTCTTAAATATTCCAGTTTATTTTTCCATGTATAATTTCCGATATATCATTTTATTTTTTAGTATACAGTGAAACTTGGATAATTCGAACTTGTTTAATTCGAAATTCTGAATAATTCGAATTTTTTGCTCGGTCCCTAGAATTCTGTATTAAAATAATGTTAAAAAATCGTGGATATTTCGAATTTTATTTTGGATAATTCGAATTTTTCATACGATTGTCCTTCAAATATTACGGTTAAAAATTATTGAAAATAATAAGATAAAATAATATTTATATATAAAAATCTTCGAGTCGCATGCGCTTCCTGTGAATGATTCAATGCAGTTGTAGGCTATACATTTTTAGTTTTTGTACTTGTGCTTTAAGTATAGTTTCTACGCTCTTACTATGGTATTGTCAAAAGCTAAAGCTCCTTATAAGTGATTAACATTAGCTGAAAAGGTAGCGGTGATTAAGGAAGTGGAAAAAGGTCTTAAAAAGAAATCGGAAATCTCCAAGGAATTTGGAATTCCATCCAACACGTTATCGACATATTTGAAGAACAAAGATAAAATTTTGAGCAGCAAAAATGGCAATGGAAAAAATAGAAAAAGAACGAGAGGACCTGGCAACCCAGAGGTTGGAATCGTATACTATGACTCAAAGATTGCATTCAAAAAAGCAATTAAAAATATCTGCCTTTTTTTAAAAGTGATGAATAATTAAGCTAGTAAAAAATGTGCAATTTAATGAAAAAAAATGTAGCAGTATTCTTAGATAAAGTTTATGTGTTAAATCTTTGATCGTGGAGTTAATCTTTTTTATTTATCTCTGTTTGAGAGAATATATTTCATTCGAATTTTTGGATAATTCGAACTTTTTCTCTGATCCCTTCAGCTTCGAATTATCCAAGTTTCACTGTATCTATTTTATTAAATTTATTTTGTTTTGATTCTTCTTCAATTTGTACAAAAAGCTTTAATAATATTCTATTTTTATTTCTTAATCCAAAGTTGTTCATAGGATTATCATAATATAAAATCTGTATCAATTTTAAATAAATCAATTTATTTCTTATCAATTAAATAATTAAAAATATATAAATAAAGATTAGAATTCACAAGTAATAGATTGAAAAAAAACAGGCGGAAAATCATTATGATTTAAATAACATCGAATAATTGAAAAAGGTTCAAAATGGGATTAAAAAAAAAACTAATTGCCGAAACGTTGCATTACATTCTAAATATATTTCTGACTTACCTAAAGTTGTGTGATTTTTTTATGATTCTGAATGGATAATTAGAATAAGTTTTGAATAAGTGGTTAAAATAAATTTTAATTTTAAATAGTTTTTCGGAATCTTAATGAATAAAAAACAAAACAAAAATAACAACATAGATTTGTTTTGACTTTTGGATTGAAGTGTTTTTTGATTTTATCGATATTCAAATGTATCGCATTGCACTCCAGATTTTGGTATCAAGTAATTTGATAGACTTGCTTCTTATTTTTGTGGTGACTTTATTTTTAATAGTTACATTCTTTATTTTTTGTTAGGAGTAATGTCGTCTAACATTTGGTGCAATTGATAATTTATATTTTAATTATTATTATTAATTGCCTTTAGTAATATGAATGGGCTACAACAGCATACAATCGTAATTATATAAAAATAAAACGTTTTGTTTATTTAATATATAGTCTAAGACAGTGGTATTTAACATTTTTTGTTCGCGCACACTCAGATATAATTTATTTTTAACTTTCAAGATTGTTTCTGTTTAATTCAAAAAAACATTACATTTACCGATATTTAAATAAAATTCTAGGACATAAGGGCAAGCATTTAAATAAATTGTATAATTTACACTAATACAATGTGTGTGGGCCCGGTATCCAAGTGGGTAAGGAGGTGGTGGGTCGATCCCCGACGACGCCGAAGATTTTTTTGCGCTCCATTCTCTTCCTAGGGTTTACCCAGCCCTCTGTTTAATGATAGGTGTTTTGATCATGGTACTTCTTGCAACGTAATTATCCATATTTAGAGGTTAGTTTCGAAATATGCTTGAAGAGTCAATAAGGTGTGTGAGTCATTATAGCGTCATTATCAGTTAACCTCCTGCCCTTAAATAATGTCGATCCACACAAAGAAATGTTAGTGGACACCACCTTGTATTTTGTTTCTGCGTAACTCCTGTTTCTGTAGCGCTGTTGGGATGATACGGAAATGTTGGTGGCGCCCCCTTGTATTTTGTTTCTGCATAACTGCTGTTTCTGTAGCGCTGTTGGGATGCCACGGAAATGTTGGTGGCGCCACCTTGTATTTTGTTTCTTGCTCAAATACTGTGTCTCGCTATTGATAATTATTATTAATCTGAATGATTTGCAACCATTTTCCTTCAGAGAAACTATTTACATTTTTCACTTCCATACTATGGGTAAACACAAAAGTCATATTTAGTTTTGTTTCATCAGGTCCAGTTTTTGAGAAATTATGATTTTACGGAATTTCTTGAAATGCTTATTGATGACATTATTCACTACATATAGACATATAAGGTACCTGAGCCATATAATGCCATGTACACCTTTAACGCCACCTATCTAATTCTTCATAAACATAAGAGATGGCGGTACTGCACTAAAGTAGGTTGCATTGACATGCCATCTAGTGTTGAAGTGAGTTGCTAGCAGACCGCCAACATTTTCGAGTGAAATTACATTTCCTCCATTTCGTGTCGAGGACTGGTTCTGAAAGGCTGCTACTATATCAAGGTAAGATAAAATATAGATTTTTTAATGTTCAGCAAAGATTAGCTATATAAAACTATATATTTTCTTGATTCTTGAAGATTCTTCTATGTAGATAAGTTAACTGTTATTTTTAAAATTCGGAAATTGTAGACAAACAAGTGTATCAAGTGATCCACGTGCTCAGTAGCCCTTTAACGCCATGAGGCGCTATTGTGGCCTACATATACGATTTTAGGCTATGTACGACATAAGGTTTTTGATATTAGGTTTTTATGGTATTTTGTCTTATTGTCTCATTTCATTTAAAAGGAGGGGATATTGAAATTAATTTTTACATTTCCTCTTTTGTTTTAGCTACAGATTAGAAAGATTAATTTCAAGTGATTTTTTATTATTTTTTACAGAAAGTCAAATTTAGTTGCTTTTTACTGTAATTTTGTGTAAATAATGTTTACAATGATGGAATAATTCTTAATTTTTAATAAGTTAAGTTACTAGAAAGTAGGTAGCGTTAATTGGACCATGTGTTCCTAATAACGCCAGTTTGCAAAGTTTTCTTATTTGAGTTCTCATACTTCTCCAGTAAAAATTATCATATGTTTCATTATGGTATGGTTCAAACAATATTAAACTTTCTTGGTCATAATTTTCGTGTTTTGATACACCTTATTTCCAGACTTACAATAATTTATATGTTAAGATGGCGTTATTTGGGCAGCATATTTTATAAATAAACTACAATTATAATTTTTGGCATTACTGAACTATAAAATATTATAATAAAGTATAAAATTCACAATTCATATAATTGCATGTGCCTTTTTTGTTCTTAGTACCCAAAACATGTAAAATAATATATTTTTATTTTGATATTTTAATTAATGACACTATTAGTTTTAAAAAGTCCTTTTACCCCTACTTCATATTAAACTTGGAATCCTGAAGCAATTTGTTACTAGTCTTAGTAAAGAAAGCAATATAATTCCGTATCTAAAACGGAAATTTCCTAGAAAGACCTAGGCGAAAATTAAAGCTGGTATATTCGAAGAACCACAGATACGCGATCTGATGAAAGATTCAAATTTCACGACCATCATGAATGAAACAGAGAAATCTGCATGGTTGTCTTTTGAGTGCGAGACTGAAAACTTCCTAGGAAACAAAAAAGCTGAAAATTACGAAAAACTTGTTGATGAAATGTTAACAAACTTAAAAACACTGGGTTCCAAATTGAGTGTCGAACTTCATTTTCTACATAGCAGGGCATCAAAACGGTGAAAGATTTCGAGAGACAACTTATATCAGCAGAATTAATGTAAATTTTTGTACTAGTTAGTTAAGGTTTTTCATTTATCTTGACACTTTCATGAATCAGATTATCCCATTAATTATTTTTTGTTTTAATTATTTTGTTTTGCTTTAAGTTCGCCAAATTTCTTGTTTATTGAGTTTAAGGTGAAAATTACAAAAAAAGTAGACCTGATACAAAAATTCTGAATACAGATTCGAATTCAGGATAGTTCGGTTTACGAAAATCACTTTTTTTTTCTCGTGAAGCAGACTGTAAGGTAAAAAATGCATATCAGTGGATAACAGTAATAATTTCTTCGTAATGCCTTATAAAATGTTCAGAAAAAATAAAATCAAAATTGATCTATTATTGTGATATTTTTCTGCAATTTAAGCATCCTACTATTCGTGCTGCTGTGCGTGGTTAACTGTCAATCTCTGAACTGTAGATTCCTTCGTTATAGAATAATTTCAATGTTTTCTGTTATTTTGCTTTTAAAAGGATAGAAATTAATTTTTAAAGAAATTGATTCCACCATTATTATGATTTGCAACAACTTTAAAGTAACTTTTACGAAAAAACTAAATAAATAATAAGGTACTCTCATTTCCGATTCAAGCATAATGATTGTAATTATAGTAAATTTTTTTAATTAATTTATAAATATTTTGAGTTTTATTAAACCAAGTATAATTTTTTAATGATTATTAGAAACAGATATGGAAAGGCTGTACGACTTTAAAAAAAAAATTCAGTTTATGAATCTGATTACAGGATATGCCAAATGGTTAATTGATTGATTTTGTTACTGGTGTTCATTTCGTGCTGAGAAATGATTTGAAAGTTTACTGGATAAGTACAGCTTCACCAAAAGCTTAATTATTATTCAAAAAACAGTTACTGGAAATCTCTAAACTTGTTTTAAAGACGAAAATAGCTACATTTTAAAACAACTTTCATAGTGCGGTACTTCGAATTTCGAAGAATGAAATACGACAATTTAAACTCCTCGCAATATTTTTAAAAACATTTAATCTTTACTATATAAATTTTGTTGCAGGATTATCAGTGTAAGAAAAGACTTACAAACAATTTTTGCTGCTCAGTAGAAAGTGTTGTACATAGGATCTTTGTATTTAGCTCTACTAACTGTTGAACAACATGGCCAAAAGATTTGATTATGCTTTGCTGTACGTTGTGATGTTGTTCACACTGTTCGGTTACTTAGCGTCAACAGAAAGAAACATGGAGTTGAACCGAACGGGCTACCCTAATTTTTTTTCCAATTTGCGTCATTCCATTACTGACTTCCGAACATGTCCAAACGGAATGGTATTTGATCGAGCTACTAAGAAATGCCGAGGTATTTTTTAAATGTTAGAATCTATCTTTCAAATCACTGTTTGAATTAATCTCGTTCTTTCATCTGAAACATGCTATTCTACGTCAACTTAAGGAAAACTAGTAAATAGCTGAAAGTATAAAAAGGAACTCTGAATTCTGATTAAAGCGTAATTGTGATTATAATATAATTTTAATTTTAAATTATAATAGTAAGAATATGGAAAATAAAAGGGTTATTCCATACCAAATGGTCGAATTGCTTGACAACTTTTAAAAAAAATTGTGAGTAAAGGCCAGATTTGTTGTACAGGACGGTGCAGTTTTGGCAATTTTAAGGGTTTACGGAAACGTAAATACTGTATCTCAGCCTACAGCCGTGCCAGCGTGGTCTAGTAGATTAAACGGCGGTCTTCCATGAGGCCGATGCGTCGGCATCTGGGTTCGAATCCCGATGTCGGCTGGGATGTTTACTTTTCTTTTCTGTGTTTGTCTGCTTCTTATTCTTCCGTTTTCTATGGACATTGAATGGTGTAAAAAAATGTTGGAATTTGAAATGCAAAAAAATATATCTTTACAAAAGTGCAATAGATCCGCAAGGGTTGAAACGACACTGAAAGTCTCATGTCTCATTTGATTTGTTAACTTGCTAGTTGACTTTTATTATTGAGTGCTTTATTGGGGAACCCCCTATAGCGTGATAAAATTGTTTAAGTGAACCTCGGTTAGTGACAGCTTTACAGTATGAAGGAACGGAGATTGTTTGTTGTATGTTTCAATGTGAGTTTCTCAAGAATCGGAAAAAAAAAAGATATAAAACCATGACTAGATTAGGAAGGAGCGTTTTTTTTTTTGTATTGAGGAAAAAGTTCTAAGCTTAAACTTCAAGATAAAACCAGTAATTACGGGTTTCTCCCAAAGTTTAATCTCATTTTATGAAAGCTTCTACTTCGGAAATTACATGGTAGTCATTGATAATTCATCGAGATCACATCTGTAACGGAAACTTCAAGGCTTTACGAGAGGTGTCTGGAACATCTTCATCAAATTGGACATCGTCATCATGTAATTGGGACGTTCTTTTCGTCAACCAAAGTGTCAACAATGTGCTAAGTAGGAGAAGCCATCTTACAAATGGGAACGTCCTTCTAGTCAACGAGAACTTCATGAATTTCGTACGTAAAATTGACTTTATCCTTAGACAGGAGTTATTAAAGAACTTACGAACATTTTAAAGGAATCTTCTAGTTAATTCATATCTACAAGATCTCTGTTCGTCGAAAACTAAAGACTATAATTCGTTGATATTTATTCGTTGATTTGATTTCAAGATTAGAAAAAAAAAGAAAATTACTAAAGTACTTTATTTATATTATGCAGTTGTAGAGGAGTTAAAGAATAAGCTTTGAATTGTCTATTTCTATAAAACTGTATATATGTATAAGTTATTTATTTATTAAGTTTTCCTAGGATCCTGGGATGCCTATGCTTGTTTTTTTTACTTACATTGCATTTTAATGTATAATTACAAACCAAAGTATCTCATCGGATAGGAGGGATTTTTAACCTTTTAAATTTGAGATTAATTTTCTCTTGAGTTAATCACTTATTCAGTGTAGCTTGCTAGTGTATTGAAATTTACAAATTTACTTTTTTTAATAAATTACCTTAGCCAAAGATTGTAATGGTAGTTATATTTTAAATTTTAATAAATTGTTTATTTGTTCCTAGTTAGTTTTGATTATTCTATTTTCTTCCATTGCGCAAGTAAACTTAACTATATTTAATTTCCCCCCTCCCTTTGTGTTTTTTTAATGTAATCCCCTAGTACACCTTTTTTTTGAACAGCTGGAAATTGGCGCTAGAAAAGTGGTAGCAGAGCGTGGTTATTTAATTTGATTGACTGATTAGATGTTATCTTGAAAATGACTAGTTTAGTCAGGGTAAAAGATGGTTGAGTAATTTGTCAGTTGCGGTAGTGTTTTGAGTTTGAGTTGTCGACTGTTGTCTATTATCCATCAGAAGAATAAAATGAGTTTGTTTCCTTTGTCAATTTTATCTATAGTTCAGATAATTTATATAGATAAAATTATATAGATTTTATCTATAGGAATAGATCAGATTCCTATAGATAAAATTATATAGATTTTATCTATAGGAATAGATCAGATTCCTAATGATTACGACTCCGACCTAGCCTAGTCAGTTCTACCGAATTCCCCCCCCCCCCCCTTGTGTTTTTTTCATTTAATCCCCAAGTAAGCCTTTTTTTTGAACAGCTAGAAATAGGCGTTCACAGAGTGAAAGGTGTGGGGTGTGACAATGGCCTTATGACGAATAAAATAAAAAAAAATCTCATCCTATATCGCCTCTATCAATATGGAGAAAAAAGTATTTTGTTCAAAAAATAAAAGGCTTCAATTTTGCTTATATGACATTTCCACCTAAACTTAATCCTAATGGAGGAAATTTCAGCCTAAAGTCTTACCTTTGTTGTGATTAGATCTAGTGAATTATATTTATACTATTAAGGTATTAGCATGGAATAATTTCTAGACCAGTATTATAATAAATTTGTTTAAACTTCGATTAAACTTTAAAGCCGGAACAACGCCGTACAGAATAATTCTGGGTACGTATGGAGAAATTGCAGACTTGAGATGAACAAAGAAAGGAATTTATCTCGATGTTCAACAGTCCCGTTAAAGTTCTAAATAAAGTTCTTTACCTTTTGTTGATCGATGATCTTGAAGAACTTTTATTCACAGAATGGCTGCCGATGGACTCTTTTCAGTGTTATCCAGTTCAAAATAATTTTCAAACTGTAAGCATATTCTATATATATTTTTACAATAACGATTTAATATACTTGGATGTAGCATATTGCTATTGCTTGTGTGTGAAGATTATTTTGCGTGGCTCTCCTTATAAATTCTATTCGCCACCATTTGTTTTCGCTAGCCTCCTCACTCGTTGAGAATTTCATTTTTTCTGTGGCAATTTTTTTTTATAAACAAGATAGGAACTACTTGTACTCGCGCCAAGTATCAGACCTCAGACTCACCCTCCTTTAATTTCTAAAAATTCTCAATATTTGGAAATTGGCAAAAAATGGCAGTTTTCAGAGCTAAATATCTCAGGTGAGGACGAGATAAAAATCTGAATTTTTGACCCATGAAAGTACAGTTCGGTTCAAAAAAATATTCTCAGTAAGCATTTGACTCAATTTTAGCTTATGTTAAGTTCATTAATTAATTATTGACCTTTCTTGCTTCAGCACTTGAACTTTGATGCAAACTGCTGTAGATTTTTTGAAGTGTTTTTACAGATCACGGAAAAGAGAAAAGACATTTCTCCAAGGGAGCAAGGGGTGATTTTAGGACTCAAAATCGAAGGAATCTCGAATACGAAATTTGCTAGGAAATTATCAATTGATTACATTAATTGAGAAAATTATTCACATCTGGTACCATGAAATCGAACCTGGTACCTGTGACATGACACATATGACACATCGAGTTCAAGGCCTTAAAAACGCACGAGGTGGACACACAAAATATTAAATGAAGTTGATTTTAATGTAATATGTTCTGTACAACTTAATTTCACTTAAAAAAAAAAAGTTCAATAAAACAATGAAATATAGCTTCTTTGTTGTTGCTTTAACATACATTAAGCAAAATTGTAGGTGGGGATATTTTTTTGGACCGAACTTTATATGAAAATATTATGCACAAAAAATTTCACATTGGAGATTTGGCTATACATTAAAGTAGAGATAATACAAGGACAAATCGTCAAAAACAAAACCTTATTACAATATATATGTCTAATATTTAAATCAATTAATTTATTATTTCATTGTATCGAAATATAAAAAAAAGGATTCTCCTATTAAGGTAAAAAAAATAAAAAACAGATGAAGAAACCCGAGACACAGAGAAAAACTGACAACAGAAGTTACAAACAGTAAAAACGCTTCTTTTGGTTGAAACTGAAACTGAATCTATCTCGGCTGTCAATTGTACTCAATGTATGTGACTTCTATTGTCAGAGATTTCTTCTGTCTCTCGGATTCTTTATCTGTTTTTATTTTATTTTATTATTTTGCCTTAAAAGATTTTTTTGTTATATATTTGCATACATTGTAACAACAATTAATGTAAATGCTATACATGCGTATTGTAACACGTGTCTTTTTTGACGACTTATCCCTGCATTATCTCTACTTTATAGTCAAATTTCCAACTCGAAATGCCATATAAGTAAAATTGTAGTCCTTTATTTTCTGAAGAAATTACTTTTTTTCCCCATAATAGAGTCAATAAAGGCTGAGATATTTACGTTTCCGTAAAACCATAAAATTACAAAAACAGCACCGTCTATGTAACAAATCTGTCCGCCAAGCAAAAATTAAAAATAAAATAAAACTAATAGTAATTTTGATCAACCAACATGTTATGGTCATTGGGCCAAAAAAAATCAGAATTTTTAAAAATAATCGAGCAACCATTTTAGTTTCTGGATCACTTCTGTAGACTGACTCAAAAGCAGAAAGTTTTATTTTTATTTAATAACCATTATTTTCTTAATGATTTTTAAAAAGAGACCTTTATCTGGGAAGACTATCGCATATTCAAATGTATCCTATTGCACTCCTATCAAGAAATTTGATAGACTTGCTTCTTGTTTTTGTGGTGAATTTGTTTTTAATAGTTACATTCTTTATTTTTTGTTAGGAGTAATGTCGTCTAACATTTGGTGCAATTAATAATTTATAATAATTTATAATTTAATTATTATAATTAATTACATTCAGTAATATGCATGGGCTAGCAGCAGCATAAAATCGTAATTGTATAAAAATAAAACATTTTGTTTATTTAACATATAGTCTAAGACAGTGGTGCGAACAAAAAATGTTCGCGCACCCTCAGATATAATTTATTTTTAACCTTCAAGATTATTTCTGCTTAATTCAAAACATTCAATTTACCGATATTTAAATAAAATTCTAGGGCATAGGGGCAAGCATTTAAATAAATTATATTATTTATACTAATACAATGTATTGTGGTGGGTAAGGGAGTTTGCCTGCGGGTAGGAGGTGATGGGTTCGATCCCGGTCTCGGCGGAGGGCGGGGATTTTTCTGCGCTCCATTCTCTTCCTAGGGTCTACCCGGCCCTCTGTTTAATGAGTGCTTGGTTTCTTTCCCTCAACTTGAAAGGCTGGGAGCCTTACCTCCCTCGATCCCAAGAGGACACTTTAACCTAACTTAACCTATAATATATTAAAGTTTAATACATATAGTGTTTAATATTTTTTAATAATTAAACAAGTTTTAATGATATACAGAGGAGGGAGTAAGATTTAACAATCAAAATATTGCTTCAAAATAAAATAAAATAAAACCTTCCTCAACAGGTTTTCACTAAAAATGTTTTCAGTATTCAAAGTAATTTACTTAAAATAATGAAAATAAGAAAACCTCCAACGGTCCATTGAGATTACAAACTCCTCTAAAAAGAGAAAATTCACCAACAAGCACCAAAGAAAACAAGAAAACAAGAAATAAGCTTGTCAAACGATGTGAAGTCTAGGAAGGCCGTTTCATCATTATTATGAATCATCAGCCAAATTTGCCACCTAGATAACAAGCTCATAAGGCATGAAGATCGTCGTCGAGGTGGTAAGTTTGACTGATGATCTACATAATAAGCGCGAAAGTGTGTTTGTTTATTCCAGAATAATGCATGAACACGAAATCTCAGAGTAGGGGGTAGGCAAACTTTCTTATATACGAAACACGAAACACGAAATTGACATGTGTGTTCTTTGTCAATATCAAAAGGATATGTATTCGACGAATTTTCCATACTGTAAACGGGGAGGGGGGGTTGGCAGATTTCTTACAACCCCTTTTTAAGGTCCTAGAGCGCACTAATTCCTTTGCACAGCCAGGAATCCGTGATCGACTCAACTGAGCACATTTCTGATTGTCATAAATAGATTTCAATATTGTACTGCCTGTATTTTTTTAGTAGTTAAACTTTAATTTAGTTTTAGTTATAAGTTGCGGTTTTTAGTTACTTGATATAATTAGCTTTTTTTTTTTTTTTTGAATAAACAAAACCATACGAAAGACTTTCGAAGCGACGGAAGCAGGCTAGTTTATAATAAAGATGAAACATACAAAAAAAAAAAAAAAATTTGAATCCGAGACAAAATAAAATTAAAGATTAAAGATAAAATTTCAATTGAAAACATGAAGGAAAATAAAAAACGAATTTTTAGCTTCTAACATTTACCTGGAATGTATATATTTGGTATACTTTCGTATGCAAATTTTCACCTATCAATTTCAGTTTTTGAGAGGATTTTATTACAGTAGTCAATAGTCAATTACAGTGGATTTACTGCGATTTTCAATTAATTTTTTAACACAAGAATTGTAGATCAGAACAACAGAATAAATCATTCAGATTAATAATAATAGCAATTATTTTTTCTTAATTAAAACCTAGGCCTTATAAAATGTTCAGAAAAAAACAAAATCAAAATTTATCTATTACAAGAAATTATTGTCATATTTTTTTGTAATAAAAAGAAGACGCCGACACACAAATTTAGTTTAAAAAATTATTAATAGAGATTAAAAAAAAGGTACAAAGGGCCGGTTTCGCTCCTACAACAGAGCTTTCTCAACTAACTAAAAAATGAATGTACATGCTCTTAAATACAATTTGGCTTAAAGAAATTAACATAATAGTATCTGTGTTATGACATATAATGAGGACACATAAAACAATGATGCGGTATCTGCAACGTTAATCATGTCTGACGTCACCGGATATGAGATGAGGACCGAGGGTCTGGCTGCTGAAGAAGCGGCTATGACGTGGAGAAACCTAATAGTAAAAGAGAAGAGAGAAAAAAAAAAACTAACGGGAAAAGAAACCATAAAATTATATATTTAATGGTGGGAAAAAAGTGGTTTATTAATTCTGTAGTCAGTTATAGCTTGAACAGAAATTGTAGTATTACAGCAATTTGGGGAAGTAAGAATTAAAATGGATTTCTTACGTTTCCGAAGGAAATGATTGGGCTCCTTGCATAGTACAGATGGATTGGAGAAGCTAATTGAATGAGCGAGTTGATGAGAGTGGACAGCCGTAGTGTAATGCTGTGACATTCGATCCTGGAGCCGTTGCATCGTCTCTCCTATGTAAAAACAGGTATTATTGAGACACTGAATTGCATAAACAACATTAGAAGAACGTTTAACATCGGAATGGGTATTGGAGGGTTGTATGTATTTTTTTGTAATAGATGAAAATAATTTAAGCAATAATTTAGAAGAGTCTCGAATGAATGATAAAGAAGGAACGACCTGCAAATGAATAAGTTAAACACTTCTAATAAAAATAAATACATTAGAACAAAAGTGCTCCTGTCCGTGGTCAGCTATCAATCTGTGAACTGTAGTATATAGGTTCTTTCGTTGTAGGATAATTTCAAAGCCGTGCTGCCGTGGCCGAGCGGTCTAGACGGCAGTCTGCCGTGCGGCCAGTGTGCCGGTACCCGGGTTCGAATCCCGATCGTAGCATGGATGTTTCTTTCTTCTTCTGTTTCTCCTTCTGTCCGTTTCTGAGGGTGCCACTTGATTCTGGCTCCTATGGCGTATCCTGGGCAACGATTCGTCGGTTAAAGGCATCATATCTCGCCCCTTGTTGTTGGCCAAAAAGAAAGATAATTAATCTACGAGCCCGGGAATTTGTTAAAAAAAAATAATAATAATAATTTAAATGTTTTCTGTTATTTTGCTTTTAAAAGGATAGAAATTAATTTGCAATAACTTTAAAGTAACTTTTACCAAAAAATAATAAGGAACTCTCATTTCCGATTCAAGAATAATGATTGTGATTATAGTATTTTTTTTAGATTATTAATTGTAATAATAAAAACAGAAACTGAAATTTATGAATATTTAGTATCAAAATTTTAGAAATTTATAAATATTTTGAGTTTTATTAAGCCAAATATAATTTTTTAATGATTAATTAGAAACAGTATGTGGAAAGGCTATACGACTTTAATTTCATAATGATGAAAAAAAAATTCAGCTTATGGATCTGATTACAGGATACGCCAAATGGTTAATACATTGATTG
>JAFIDM010002131.1:14044901-14077845 GCA_023159025.1 Thereuonema tuberculata
CAACCCACAGCCAACCGCCCTTACCACTCGGCTTACGGGGCCCGCTTATGAACTTTTTACTGGTGCATACAAAATGTTTAGCAGCTTTTAATACTTTAATTTTCCTGTACTGCTTTTCTTACCAGTTCACAATTAATTGTTTTGTATTATTCGATATTTTTTCTCAGATTTTTGTTTTCATATCCTCCAAAACTTACTGCTGTTTCGATAATGGTTTTAGTTAATTTACCATTTAATTCATTCAAGATGTCTTCTTCTTCATCAATGTTCTGCAATGCAGTGGAACGATTTCTTAATAGATGTATGTTTCCTTATACCAATTAAATTAATAGGTTTTCTTGATTTCTTACTAGTTTCTGTCGTCCAGCTTGAAGTTGAGATATAACTTCCTCATATGACTTGAGATATTGCACCTTCCTAATCGATGGTCTACTAATTAAACTGATTAAGTACAGAGCAATCCCTGTATCATAATTTTTGAAAGCCATAATGTAATCCAGTTCTGCAGGGCTCCAGAAAGACTTCTCCACGTCCACTTTGTATTAGTTTTTTTCTTAAAGAATGAGTTCATAAAGAAAAGATTCTCATTTCCAACAAATTCAACTAACCTATTTCCTCGTTCATTTCTTTCTCCATTCCAAACTTACCAACTGAACTTCGTATTTTTGTTGTTTACCAATTCATCCATTAAAACCTCCAATAATAATTCTTAAGTGTTCTTTACCTTTCTCATAAGCTTTTTGTATCTCCTCATTAAAATCTTCATCTTCATCGTCAGAATGACTAGTTGTTGGAGCATAAACTTAAATTATCTTCAGCTGATATCTCCACTCTGTCTAAATTACTGTCAATTTATACCACATTACATTTTTAGCCGTTTAGTAATACGAAGCCAATTCCACTGTTCCTTTCATTTTTTATACTCCTATAGTAGAACAAAAGTCCACTTCTTATTTCTAACAACTCTCCTCCTTTTTTCTCACTTCACTAAGTCCCACGTCATCTCATTTGATGTTGCTAACTACATTTCCTGCAATAATTCGAAACTATAACTTTAATTACAACTCCGGCAATTTTCCTTCACTCGAAAGCATTCGATAATTATGCATCGCCAAATTTATAAACGAATCATAGTCTAATCCTGTACTACGGTGATTCTTTACCTTCTCTACCTTCAAATATCCCTGACAGCTGCCGTGGTCAGAGACCTTCCGGCTCACGGGGAATGAGGGCCTTGGTTTCTTGTTTGGATACGTAGTACAAAACAAGGAGATGTTGATCATTGCTGACCATGCTGGTCAGTGTGTCTTTGGTGAGTAGTGCATCCCAGATTCGTTCACTCCATGTTCGCAGATGGCATTAACTGCTACACGATGCAGTAGAGAATGAACATGGGTTGACTAAATGCTTTATTCAGATGTTAAAGAATGATTAACACGTACATAAGCTACGGTGTAGCCAATTTTAGAAGAGGTATTCGACGTGGCCTCCATAAGCAGTAATACATACCTCACACCGTCGTCCTAAGAATTTCCGGACAAGTTGAAACATGCCAGGGATACCCTGAATCGTTGTACATCCATTCACAATGCACACAATATTTGTACATTGGGAACCGGTGCGGTGTAGAGAACACTAGCGTTCAGATAGCCCCTGAGAAAAAAGTCAAGTCCTTGATTTCTCATTGATATTTAGAAAGGACATATCTACTTACGTATCTAGGCTTATTTACAGATATGTCAAACACTGTCATGGTTAGGGAGCAATAATTATTTTAAAAATATTCTAGAGGGTTATTCATAAACCTTGACAAATTTCATAGGCTCGCAACTTGGCGGCGAAAAAAAAAGGGATTTTTGTCCCCGAGATATTAATTGAAAGATAAACTCATCAAGTTTTTTTTTCATAAATGTTCTGTGCCCCCTGGCGAGACGCGGTACACATCCATTTCTGACCATAAACGGTGCAATTGCATTGGTGGTACGATGTTGTGGTTCGGAGAGGTCAGCGGGAAGTGAGGGAGCGAATGATTTAAGAAATAACGAAAAAAAGTCGATATGAACATAGAGAAAGAAAAAAGAAAGAAAAGAAAAAAGTACGAAGACGTCAGATCTGGTGATCTGACAGACAGCCTTCACCACTGGAATTTCATATATCAGCTCTTTATGCTGTTGCGCGCTGGTGCTCACTTCTAAATCTTTGCTGCACAGTCACCACTGAACTCGTTTTCGCGTATTTCAAGATGCAAAACGCCTTCTCAAATTGCGAAACTGCCATTTTGATTGCCCTGCGCTCTAGCAGCAGCCGATGAAACTAGGACACAGCGCTCTGCTGGGAAAGAAAACTGGGTGAGTTTGTCTTTCATATAATATCTCGGGCAAAAAAAAATCCCTTTTTTTCGCCACGAGCTGCGAACCTCTGAAATGTGTCAAATCAATCTTAATGCAAATAGAATTTCGGGAGTAGATCACAGATAAAAAAGATAAATGATTAAATCTATTTTGTTATTTGATCTTTCTCTTATAAAATCCCTTCTACAGTAAAATACGTCATTTTTTACATTTACTGTCTCAGAAGAATTAGTTTAATATTTTCGCTTCTTTAAAATAATCTACTTTAGTTGTAAAGTTTTGGTGAGAAAATAAATAAGCTAATATTCACTGTAAAGCTTGACATTTTTTTCTTGAGATTTTTGAAATCTAATCTTAGATAAACAACTATACGAAGCACTGATTTAACCTTGTGTCATTCCTAGATTTTTTTAAAAAACCTCCAGTAGTTGGAGCAGCAGCAGCAGCAGCGGTTGGAGCTGCAACAGGAGCAGCAGCTGTATTAGGAGCAACCGCAGAAGTTGGATTAGGAGCAGCTGGGTTGGGAGGAATGGCAGCTTATAGTTATTACAAATCATGGAAAGATGTGTCAAACCTTTGCAGTGGAGTGGGCGTCTCCTCACTAACTTCACCTAATGATTCTACATCATCGTCATCTGAGAAAGCAAAGGTTAGTTCATCAGTCAGTGTATCAAGAGTAGGACCTCTTACAGAATATGGAAGATATTGAAGATACAGCTGAAGCATCTCAAAAGCGATCATTATACAATCTAAACAAATCTTAATTATTAATTATAAATAACATTAATGAGTACCAAAATTAAAAGTTGTTTTGAATTTCGTAGCTCATAAAGCTTATAAAAATGATCAAAATGTAAAATCAAAATGTAAATGTTTTCTTTTAATTATTGTAATTTTGGGGCAGTAATTGTGGACAGAAACACATAACCCCCAAAAAATGGAAAAAAATACGAATTTTAGTTTTGTGAATTTTTATGTGAATTAGTAAAAATAAAAAAGTAAAATATTAAAAATAAAAGATATAAAGTTGTATATTTTGTGGCACAGCTCTAAAAAAAAAATCTTATCTATTTACACGACTTCACTATTTATTGTCACGTGCTATTTCGTCCTCTGTTTACGAATGACTTAATTTAAATTTTAACTAAGGATTAGATTGAAAATAATAAGAAAATCGTATTTTTTAATAAATAAAGAATAAAATTTATTTTCAAATTAATGCAGTATAATACAGAGTAAAAAAAAAATTCTTAAGTTAACTAAGAATTAAGAATTTTATAGAAAAACTCTTTTGAATGAAAATCAGCTGTCTGTCGAAGAAATTTTAATAAGCTGTTTTAGATGCTTACAAAATTTCAATAGTTAATTCATTAATTTATTCTAATTAATTGTGTAGCCAAGAGGCTTATTTTCTTGTTTGGCTACGCAATTAATTAGAATAAATTAATGAATTAACTATTAAAATTTTGTAATCTTATACTTCTGTTAATTTTAAAAAAATCTTTAGTATGAATATTAGCAATATTAGCAATATGTTCAACTAATATTTATAAGCTGTTCGAACATTTTAAAAAAAAAATTATCTTGAGTATCACAGTAGAGCATATACTCTGATTTTCATTATGAAAGAACCTATACAAGTTTCGGTATATACTCTTAGGGTGATTGAAAGACACTCGTGAGAATATCTGGCTTAGAATATATCTTGAGTTGGAACTCTGTCGACTGAGATTAAAAGTAGACGTATTTACGATCAGGAATAGCCTACTGGGACCAGAAGTATATTGTCCATCGACTCTACCTTCAGACTCTATGACATTTTGGGGGCTGGGAATGACCTATTGACAAAGTAACTTTTTCAAAAGGCACTTAATTTTACGTAAAGGAAAGTTCTACGCTCTAAATTGCTAACTACTCCCAAATCGTCCATTAAGATTAGCTTAAAACCACAAAGGTCACTTCCTGGAACGGCTGCACTATATTGACGAGACAAAAAAAAAACTAGGAGCTTCTAAAGAACAAGTCGCTACATTCACTGCAGCACAACCACCCTTTCCTAACAACATTATTTCATCTTCATTGTCTTATTCATTACTACGATATATTTACCACATATCTATGATATCTATTAAGTTAAATAAGTTAATTAGCCATTTAGTCAATTACTTTCAGTAAAAAAGATGAACCATTGTCCAAAAAAAATAAGAAACACAACCAATTGAAACATTTAATTTCCTCTATTTAATAACAGAAAAAATATAAAAAAATGTTCACTAATTAGCATGATAAGCCTTACAAAAGTTGAAATTCAATAAATTAGTTTTTGCTGATTTTAAAACTTTGGATCAAGAAGTATTCCAACCAAAGGTCCCGTTTTATAATAAATTATGCCATGAATTTCTCAAATATTAATCATTTATATCATAACTGCTGTGATTCGTTTGGTCATCATCTGATTTGTTTGTTTATTAACTAGTACTTAACAAAATAAGATCTAAGACCAAGAACGAATAGCTCACTAAACCACTAAAAATAATAAGAAATCTTGAAGAAAGAATTAGGTTTGATGAATTAATGTAAAATTCATTAGTCCTAGCAAGTCGTTCATCAGTAAAATAGCAACTTTTATCATTAAATTATTTTTTCGAAAACTAGAAACTTCAGAATTTATTAATATCCCTTTTCAGATTGTGTAATATTTTGTTATGAAGCTCATTTTTTTTCCTAATTTCTAGTTGTTTTAAGATTTGTTTTTACTTCTTTCAACTTCACGTGATTTCTGAATGATTGATTGTGATGAATGCCAAGAAGCATAAATAGATCTTCTGAAGAGACATTTCTATTAACTCAACGATAAAAAAACAACCAATTGTGCTAAGGTTAGTATTTTTCATAAACTGCCTTTATTAAGTCGCTTACTATAGTTAAATTTCTGGAAAAAGTCTTATCATTATTCTTAATTAACAAAGTTTTATTCGTTAATATCTTTCTTGTCTCACATCCCTGCAGGAAAAGTTTCACTATTCCATTTAAACATTTCTGTCTTCTATTTATCCATTGTCTGTTTGAAATGTACACCACGTTAAAACGGCTTCTAGGATTTCCATCAAATTTACTAAGTAACTTAAAACATACGTCCATTTGTTTTGGTTTTAAATCATCCTATGCCTCAAAATAATCTCGAAATTCCTCGCTGAAATAGTTAGTCGGACTTCCTTAAAATTTAGTACGATGTTAATTATGGGCTGACTTAAAAATGAGCACGATTTATTTTGGTCTCTACCCACTCCCTGCTCAGTTTCCATTAAGCAATGGAAAACTAAGCATTTACCTACTTGATATTTATATACAAAGCGATTGGTTCTTTTTTTATTTGGAATTTCAGGAGTTTCTCTTTTCACTTTCTTGGTAAAAACGTTTTCAAAAAATCTATCGTTTTGGGCAAATGTCAGAGGCTCACTGATAAGATTCTAAAGATCATTAGAGCATTTCGTCCACTGTTACTACATAGCTCTGAAGAAAATATCGAATTTATGAAGACTTTTCACAAATTTCAAAAATGTTTCTGAAAAGTCTGTATTCCAAAGCAAAAAAATTACAATTACAGAATAAAGATTTTAAAAAACTTTACGACAATAAGATTTATGCAGGTTAAAGTTTTTCCAAAGTCTCCTTTTTCTGAATTACTTTATTGATCAATCTGCAATTTGAAAAATGGAAAGAATTAAAAAAAAATTAAAAAAAGTTTCTTATGTATTTCTAATTTTTTTCCTTATTTATTTCTTATTTCTTTTTTACAAATTTAGAATTTTTCTTTATTATTTTTATTATCTTTTTTTACTATATTCGTTCTTTTATCTGAAAATTGTTTTTCTTTAATTAGACAGTAACTGATAACGATTTTACTAAATTGATTTTTCTATTGAAGTACAGTTCAATCATTTATGAATGAACGTAATGTGCTGTGATCGTTATGTGAGCAAGTAATTGCGTAACGGAGAATAACACAAAGAGATGCTAATGCATGCAACAGTGTAACATCTTTTGTCTTAAATCCTATTACTATGCTTAGTTTCTAATTTAATCACAAGAAACCACAAAAGTACAAAGTTATAAAAAAAAAATTATAATATTGCTTTCAACAACAAAAATAAAACAATATTTTAAAACGAATTTAACATTAAATAAATTTCGATTTTAGAATTTTTTCTTGAATCTCTACAAATATTCCTTAATCAAATTTGAAAATAAATAAGATTAGATAAAAACTGATAATGAAGAAGTTTCAGTTTATAGTGAAAGTAAATTTTCAGAAGTTAGCAGAATTTGTTGGAATTACTTTCTTCTGATACGTAAGTAATTTTTTCAAAAATAATATTCAGATTTTTTATTATGAGAAAAAAGTGATGATAAAAATAACTTTTCAGAACCATTTGATATTCCAAATTAAGTAGAAAGTTAATAAATGTAACAGTTTCGGTAACGAATACAAATTCTTAGAAAAAGAACACAGGAACAAAAGCCTGTATTTCCGCTTGCTTATCCTAATCCATGAACACTAAGTCCGATTAACAAGGAAGTTTTGGATGGAAACTAAAATTTATTTTTCAATTTTTCATTCCAAATATCATTGAGTGAACTTGCGAATTCTTATTATTGCACTTGAATATTTTTCATTTCTGTTTTTCCATTTGTCTGTTTGTACGCTTATTATGGCTGATCAGATTTCCACCAAATTTGAACGCAACTGTTTTTATGGTCCAATTTAAAACATAGGCATTTTTGTTTTTGTCTCTTTCCCTCCCTCAAAAATAATCCCCGAAATCCCTCGCTAAAGTGGCTGGGCTGGTTTCTTCAAAATTTATTACAATGTCTGTTTGTTTTAACCCCTATTCCCTCACGCTACCCTAAGAACTCAAAATGGGGTCACCAGTGGTGCATCACGACTCAATGGATAGGTGAGCTTCCATCTAGTACAAATACTCGTCTATATAACCACTTGCAATTGCAATGATAATTTGAAAACTAATAATAATAACAACTATTCTTATAATGAATATTTCACTTCATCAATTAAAGAAAATTGTTGAAGTGAATACATGTTAAAATTTTATTATTGAATTAATTCTTACATTTTTCCCTCAAATGTTATTAGAATTGAAGATTTCATTAAATTAAAATAAATATATTTTATGTATTGTGCCGTCGTGGTCATGGTCTCAGATGGCGGTCTGCCGTGTGGCAGGTGTGCCAGTATCCGGTTTCAAATCCCGGTCGAGAGCATGGATGTTTCAAATTTCCTTTCCTGTGTTTGTCAGCCTCTTCTTCACTTTCTCTTCGGTCTGACGTCATTCCGTAATGGCGTCCTGGAGATGGCAACGGGAAACCACTCCAGTATCTGTTCCCTTGTATATCACGGCTTCTCCTAGAGGTTCGCCCTTTAGGGGTCTCTGGGGCTCCGTAGACCGCGTACCTTCGAATACGAAGTTCGCACGTCATGATGATGATGATGATATCGTTAATTTCATCATTCCTCTAGCTACAGACTGAATCCAAGACAAAGTTCTTACTGTGATACGAGAAGCTACTTCGCCAATCGTTAATTATAAATCACTTCACTACTACAAATCTTTTATTCAGCCATTTTAGCGTGTGCGCCTACAAACAGACAAACAAAGCAAAAAAATGACATCCTTTTTAATCTGTTAAAAATAATATGTAAGTGTTTTATTTTAATAAAGTTTTAATACAATATAGGAACAGACGAGCACGTTAATTATTTTTATTGAAAGGAGACAAAAGTTCAAGTGTATAGTGATACGTCAATTTCATTTATCATTTTAAGAGATATCATTTATAATCATCAGAGATTAGAAAACATTCTGAATAATTCATCAATATAATAATTTATCAAATACTTGTTATTTTTTTCGTAGTGCAGACGTTAAAAGATAGGAAGATTTTAACAACACAAAGCTATCACAACATATCTACTCACAAACCTCATTCTTTAGGAAATGAGGAAGGAAATGATTAAGTTAAATAATCCATATTCAGATAAATTAAATCTTCCGTTTTTTTAAGTTTTTAATTTTTGAGTCTCATTCATTACACTAATAATTAATAACAATCTTCTAATTTTAATCAAATTGTTTTGATGATAACATAGGAAATACTTCAAACACACCATAGTTTTAAAAAATAATTGATTTTAAAATAATTGAAACATAATAAAAGTATACCATGTTCTAAGGGATCCATGATCAGTTTCGGAGGTGTCAAGACCTCCATGATTACAGTTTTGTCAGTTTTTCAAGAGACCATTTTTAAAAAGAACTTCAGAGTATGGAAATGCACTTCCTCAGTCGAATTGGAAAGAAAACAACAAAATATTGAATGAGAAACAGACAATAAGAGAAAGGTTTGGAAACTTGTCTTTCAATTGAAGAAGAAAATTTCAGAAGAAAATTGTTCATCTCCAATAGCTGGCTCAAAATAGACTCTCTAAAATCAGGTTTGACGTAAGGTAAAAGACCAAGAGGAAAACCTAAAAGTAAATAGGAAGAAGATACTGTAACAGCATTACGAATTAAAGCAAAGGAATTGGCAAGAGATGTTTTGACGCTCATTTCCAATCCCCCTTTACACCTTAGCTATTTGAAGCTTAGAGTGTAGAGGGAAGTGCTTTACTTAATCCAATAAAAGAGTGGATTAAGTGAAAAAGTTTTTAAAAATCCTGAGCTAACAACCAGAAATATAAATTATTTAAAATTTGTAAATAAGTTTGACTTATTTTCAAATTCCTCATTTTGAACAATCTTTAAGTTTTCCCTAAATAGTGTTTCCTCCAAAGATGGTTGTTTCGTTTTGTTTATATGCTTGCTTTTCTTTTTTTAATTCTTTTGGTCATGAGGAATCAACTTTTTAATACAGGAAATATAATATGATGCTTATTATAAGTAGCTTATTAATCAGTTTGTTCAAAACTAATGAGAAACTATGTGATTAATAAGATTCCAGTAATCTTGAGCATTCGTCAGTTGATGATAAACAGTTCTAACTCCACTTGTGTTGGTGTGAAAGAAAATAACAACTTACCTTTAAGTTATTTTTAACACTTTACATTTCACGCTGTAGGCCTAAGCAAAGATTCCTGAATTTGTGTTCTCAAGATGGCAGCGCCCAGTCGCTGATTTAGGCTACAGACACAATATCTCGTGAGCGATTGTTAACAGTGCTAAGTGCGCGAGCATCCCATTGTTGCGTAATTAACGAGAACGTGCTTAGTGCAACTCCGAGCAGAAAGCCACGCTTTAGATCGTCAGTTCTCGCTCAGTTTTACAGCGGTAAGGATGCGTTCCTAATCGCTGCAGTGCAGTTCTCTCCCAAGTTCCGAGCGGTAAGGATGTGTTCCTAATCGCTGCAGTGCAGTTCTCTCCCAGGTTTCCAGTGATAAAGATGTGTTCCTTATCGCTGCAGTTTAGATTGCTGCTGAGTGCCCAGCTGTAATGATGTGTTCGTTACCGCAATTCGGAGTTCATAGTTCCGTATTTCAGATCTCCAATTCTTAGTGAAAAGTTGTGTTTTAGTGCTTCGTTATTGAGAATAAATCCAGATTGATTTATTCCAATGAAATTTGTGAAATACATACGTCAGAGATGTATTTTCGGTGAAAAGCTACTCGACGAAGATTGCTGTTCCAATTTCGAACGTAGGTCGCCATTTTGAATTCTGTGTGAATTACCAATTTGCGACGTGGATTCCCGAAGAAGACTTCGTGACTCCTGATCGACGGAAAGCCGAAATATTACCCCGTGAGTACAGTTTTATTTCCCCCCGAGTTTCGTACTCTCTTCGTCCAAGCCCAGAAGTTTTGAAATTAACTTTTGACCGAAGATTTAGGCCCAGTTTAGTTAGCCGAAGAACGAACTTTAATTTAACTCGCTTAAATAGTTTTGGACTTTAAAGCATTCGATAATTAACGTTAAAGAAATAAATATGTTATTCTAGTTGATTATCTGTTGGAATTCTCTGTGTGAGAATGTATTTAAGTTTTAAAAGAAGATTGTTTTATTAAATGTTTTTTTGTTTGTTACACTTTCGCCTTAGTTTATTTTACCTCCTTTTTAAGCCTTGTAAAGTCCGAATTTTAATAGCTTACCAGTTTACGATAAATCTCTGCTGAGGGAAAGTAATTTGGATTATTTTCTCCTCGATAACTTATTGACCCAGTAAAAAAAAAAAAAACTCTACTGACGGTTAACACACCACTTAACTCATAAAAGGTTTAGCGAAAACTTGATGTGGGTTTTACAATTATGATGTCAGCTTTCCGAAAATGGCTTTTTAATTTAGGAATTCATACGAATTTCGAGTTCAATAATGAAGTTCAGATTGAGCTTTGATTAGAATCAAACGAAACACATTAAGAATTGTTGCTCTTCTCATGTTATTATCTCCATTTACAATTCCACAATGATTTCGATTGTTGGTCTTGTTGAGATCATATCATCTTTTCCAATAATGTTTGGAAAGCAATCCAACGTCTACATGAAAAATGTATATCGTAATCAAATTCCAATAAAATTCCAAAATTTGCATCAATTTCAACTTCATCTAAAGACTCAAAAAAAGTCAAGAAAAAAAAAATGTCATTTGTAAAAGAAAATATTTATGATTACGATAGAATTTAGAAAGCAGTCTTAAAGAGTTCGATGGTAATTAAGAGCATCAGTACAATAACTGCACTGGTCTTAAGTGATTTTGATGAATTATTATTGATCTCATTTATGACTAAACTCGTAAGCATGAAGAACGATCGTCCCATATTAAAACGGGGGTTTAGTCAATAACAAAAGTCCACAACTTCTGAAACATTCTTTATTTAATTTTTTTTTTCAGAACTTTTAGAACAAACTATCAAAAATGTCACTGGCTTGCCTGTATTATTTGAATTTATCACCTTACTTCTGTGCAAGTTTATCTTTGTGGTTCAATGCATTTTCCTAAAATTTAAATATTTCATCTTTTGCTATTGATTACTTTGACGATAAACTGTTCAACCTCAAAAGAAAGGAAAATTTTTATATATTGGTTATACATTGAATTGAAGATCTGTTACTTAACAGAAAAGCTTAAATATATGCTTTTGTATTTTTGAAAGAATGAAGATTTTGATTACTATTATTTTATCAGAAGCATTTAAAATTCTCTATTTCGTAAAGCTTGGAAACGGTTTTTTTCCCCTCTTCTAACTACGTGGTTTTCTTTTTTAATAATTCCAAAAGATCTACGACAAAACAATTTTTGTATGTTTTAGATGTAAAATTAAAAGATATAATGGTGAAGAAATGAAAAAGATTTGCGAAGGAACCAAACATACAACTTTCGTTTTTGGATTCAAAACTATAATTGCATCGACGCCTTTCGGTCTAGGCGTTGGTCGACCTGCGCTGAACCTGAGTTGGTATGGATTTAGATGTTGTTTTCACTCTTTTGTGTGTATTTTTTTTCCCCTTTCAATAGTTTCTTCTCAAATTGAAAAAAACCTTTGTCGCTGTTTAGCCTCCGTTGTTCTTCCATCATTAAAATAAAATCGCACAGTGTAACTGTATTGTGTGATCAAACAAATAGTCCATACTACTTTTGATTTGCTTTTTAATTTACTCAGAAGCTACTCTATAAAACTAATGACAAGTTTTCAATAAAGAAATATAAAAAAGAAATACAATACTTTGTCTCTTTCCTGGAAAATTGTCTTTTCAATCTGCAAATAGAAATAAATATCCACATTTTATCAAAAATACATCAGATATTAAAAGAACAATCTTAAGGGCGTTTCACATGGATCCGAAAATCGGATGGTCGGATCCACGAATCGAATCCACGTGTTCTCTTACACATGGCCACGAAACGTCGCGACGTCTATACGAACGATTTGAATGTTACATGTTGTATAGACGACGTCGGAGAGAGTTTCGTGGCCATGTGAAAGAGAATACGTCCGATTCGTGGATCCGACCGTCCGATTTTCGGATCGATATGAAACGCCCTTTAAACAGAAAATTTTCTTTTTCATCAACAATCTTTTATTATCGCAAATTTTCGGAAAGAAAGCATGTTTCCTTTTCCAATCTTTCCTACAATGATTCTACAGATTAACAAAACAGGAAAGGATAGCACGGAATTTAACAACGATTATCTGTAACAATTTCTTTAAATAACGTCATACCATTCCTACAAAAAGGACAATATATTCGCGAGGTATACCAACCATTTCCCTCGTTCCTATTCAAATTTACATTTTTCTTGTTTCTAATTAATAATGATTCTAAATTGGTGGTTAAAAGTAAGTTTTCTAATAAATGGGTTGAATTCAACGAATTGCGTTATTGAGTTTGTTAACAATAGCATTAATAGGTACCCTTTGTCTAGGTCTTTTGTTGTAGGAATGGTATAACGTTATTATCAAGATAATCGTTGTTAAATTTCCGTGCTATCTTTTCATGTTTTTTCGTTTTGTTAATCTGTAGAATCTTTGTAGAAAATCTTGAAAAAGGAAAGATGTTTTCTTTCTGAAAATTTGAGGTAATAAAAGATGTTGAAGAAGCAAATTTAATGTTTATGTTCGAATGAAAAGAAGAGATTTAAGACAGAATGATAATAAGGACAGACAATTTGAGAAAGATTTTATTGAATTTTAAAAGATTAAATAAACGATTTATATTAGTTTTAAATCTAATAACCAAAAATGAAAGAATCTTCCGTTACTCACTGCAAAGTCCTCTTTGTGACGAACAGCCATTGGGACATTCAGAACAAGGAACTCCAACCTTATACATGGTGCCTTCTTCTAGATTACCACTAAAAAATTGATACAAAAAAAATTATTAGCTACTAATCGTAATTAATTAATTCCAGCTGAACCCTTTTAGTTTCTTATTAAGTTTGATTTAAAATTAAAAAAAAGAATTCTTTGAATTTTCGTATTGTATAATCATTTAATTAGAAATGGATTCTCTTCTTCTTTCGATTTTGGCCGACCGGGGACCACGTGAAATAACTGTTCATGATTTCATCTTCTCCTTCCTTTTTCTCTCCTTCCAATACTCCTTCATCCTTTCCCTCTGTTTTTCCCGTCTTTCCAAAGTCCAAACTCCGCTCCCAATCACTTTCTGCCTCCTCTGGAAACCCTTAAAGTCTTTGACTTTTGATCTGAATTTATTTCTATCTTCTATTTCCTCCTCAGTAATGTTCATTTCCTCTAGGTCGGTTCTGATCTCTTTGAACCAGGTTATCTGTGTCTTTGGGTTTTTGTCGAAGTAATTGAAGAGGCGTTTTGTCATTCTACTCTCTTCCATTCTCTTCATGTGTCCATAGAATGTTATCCTCCTTTTCCTCATTTTAGAAATGGATTATTTACATTAACCATATTTCTTACTATTATGATTAAATTGGAGAATAGGATAACTACATTTTATATATTTGGAGAAAAATTTAACGTATATAAAATTAAATTAAAAACAATAGCCAACACACAAATAAAGAGTAACACTTTAAAAAGGCAACGACACGTTTCGTCCAGATTAACTAGACTTTAACAAGTAAGGAATCTCAAGGAATACAGGCGATTAAATACTGAAAAAAACCAATGAAAGGCAAATGAGATATAATGAGACAGGTTCTATGGCTTGCTTCGCCTTCTTTTTTTATATATAGCAATTGATCTCCTTCTGATGATAGATAATGCATGTTATCTATAAACAAATATATTACTGAAAAAAAGATATTTTTATTTATATTTATGAAGATATTATTTTATGAGATAAATAATCTTATGTACATTTATATTATATAGATGTATTCATTTTAGCGTGTGGTAAGATCATTAGCACAGAATTAAAAAAGGCGACATATAAGTTAAAAATTATTAAAATTAAAAAGCAAATATTAATGACTATTAGTTTCGTCCTTCACACGTTTTGAGCTTTTACAAAGTGATATATTTTCATATCTCATATTTGGAATATCAGAAATGGTTTTCCTTTTAATTCAGTCGTTTCAATTTCTTTTCGTTTGAATCAGTTTTTCGCTTCTTTCGAATTCTTTCTGCTTCTGATGAATAATAACTTGTTCTCACTTTTACTCAGCTCTTGCGAATAGTGTCTTTTCCAAAGGAAAAAATACACTATTGCATTCAACACTACCTGAACAAAGTAGATATATTTTTTCACTTTTTGACGATTTTTTCTGTCTTCAAAACCTTATATTCACGTTGTTTAGAGCTTTTGCCACACACGTTTTAGATCTTTTATGGCATTGATTTGACTACAAATAAATAACAAAAATTCGAATTCTTTTCACGGGTTTTTAGGAGCGGGCCTCAGAAGTGGGGAGGGGACCTCAAAGTTGTGTCGTGAATAACTGCCGTAAATGAGAAGCTACAGTATCTTAACCCAACACCAAATAGTTTATCTCTTCATCTCTCCTTATGTATTAAGTGACAAAATGGCTGATCACATTTAGCATCAACTTAGTATTACTATTAAATAACTAATGGTTATAGGTGTAATTAAGAGACCATTGAAATATATCTTTTTTTTTAACTTTTATTCTATTTAAATATTTTTTTTTTACCTTGGACCATAATTACAAACTACGAGGAAGTTAAATGTAGTCGAGCCCTTCCGATACATTGTTATTCCACAGCCGACCTTCTCAGTATCTGCCCAAACAACCTAAAATAAAAGACATTTTAAGTTTAATTCAGTCCAATTTAATATTTAGAAGATGTTAAATATTAAATTGGTTTTATTTTTCTTAATTATTTTTTTTTTAGTCTTTGCTTTTCCTGTTATTTTCTTACTGATTATTTTATAAGAGTAATAGAACCAATTTAACATCGATCTATTTTTCAAATATTCTAATATTCTTTTCAATGTATTCTAAATACCGATATTTATTTGAGATCAATATTAATAAAGCAAACATTTCAATAGGAAGAGTTTTTCATCTTAATTGAAAACTGGCCAAGGAGTCTTCGTACAAAACAATTGAAAGAACTAAGAAAAGCAAATGAAGATTGAAATTGGTTAGACCAGTAGCTGAACTGTTGGGAGAATCGAAAGATCTTACCTGAGTATAATGACTGTATCCGCGATTAAATTTAAAGGGGCTGATGTTTTGGCTATTGAATCCAGGATTAGTCACTTCGTTATACCACTTTTGCAGAGGTTCAATTATTCTCAATGTATCCGTCCCAAAAAATAGGTTTTGTCCAACGTGAGTGTAGTTAGCTACAGAAAAGGAAAAAGAGAAATTGAAATAACCAGGTTAATCATAAGATTACTAATCTTATGATTAGTAATTCTTAATTATTAGATTCTACTTTATTACAATTTTAAAGTATTTCAATCTTCAATTCGTTTTATCACATTAGTAGGTGTGAAAGAAAAGGTTAACGTCGGAATATCGAACGAAACAATCGAACGAAAGTGAATTCATTTCGAATTATCCCAACATTTAGCCTAAGCTAAAAAAAACCAATCCCGTCCTTGAGAAGACTCTTTAGTCCATTCTTTACATCCTAGTAAGATATTAATGCTACGAAAATCAAATAATTCAACAGAACAAAATTACAATGAAAGTAAACTAATTAAAGGTGAAACGTGAACTTGTTTCATTATCATCAGATGATTAGGACTTATAACCTTAAATAAAAGATTTAACACAAATTAATATAAAAGCATAAGGACAATCTTTACTCATTTATGTTAATTTCTGGCACGTTAAAGCTTTTCTTTAAATTAAACCAGGTTGGGTTCTGCCTTGGTTTTTTTTTTTTAATAACTTATTCACTTTTTCATATATTTATGAAAAATTAATATTCATAAAAAATATATTTTTTTATATTCATTTTTTATATTTTAAATTCCTTTGCACCTGACGGTTCCGCAGGCCAGGATTCAAAGTTTTGCCTGTTTTTTTTTTCTTTTGAAATGTGTTTTCTTTTGGACCGGACCACAGACGGGTGCGGAAGTGATTTCCCTTATCACTTTTGCACTATCTAAGCATTTCATTTGGTGAGTCGGTGTGGCTGAAGAGTCCACAATCGGCGAAACGGTCGTCCCAGACTCTCACCGATGGAAGCTCAGATTTTTTTATTTTCTGTGTCTTTTTTTATGCTTTTATAAGTTACAACCTTGTTCACTTCATTAAAGATTACTAGTCTTCGATGAGCCTAAACTAACATCTTTGTATTTAACATAATATCTTGTGACTTTGCAGAATCATAGTTTAGTCTCAGACAATTTAAGCGTATGATAGACTGTTAAGCAAAATGCTGTGGGGATATGTTGTATTGCTAAGGGAACCGCCCTGTTATTTAAAAACTGAGTTGATTTAAAGAATCTCAATTTACTTAAATGAGTTTTCAAATGTAAAATTAACTTAATCTACTTTGTTTGCTGCAGTGAATCGTTATCAAGTTTATGATGTATTTAGTTTTATTTAGATACTTCAAAGTCCGTATTTTTGAAAGTTATGCAATTGTTAAATGTGGAATCGATCCGTTACTTTGGATTTAAGAAAGCAATTTATGTTGTTGTGAACGCGGCAAGTAAAATTTAAAATTGATTTAGCTATTATAAAATGTAAGTCACTTAAAATCAAGGATTTATTTATTCATTAAAGGGTTCATCTTATGACAGTGAATTTATGTCAATTTCATTCTGGAAGAATTCAAATAATAAAAAAAAAATATGTGCTAATATCTGTCCAAGCAATTACAGATTAAGTATGCCTTAGACAACTTATAAACCGTTTAAAAGAGATTTTCATAAGCCTATTCATTTTGAAGATTATAAACAGAACAGATGCTGGCGTACTTTATAAGAAACGAACGATTAACAGTAGTTGTGATGAAGTTAATTTTAGGAAGCCATTAAGTTCCATTTATGTGTTCATGTCATGACTTTTATCACTACTGTCTTTTGAATGACAAAGAAGTTACAATGAAAAAGTTAGTTACATTTTATGAGTAAAATAATAATCTAACAGAATCTGAATTGGAAGAACAAAGCTCAGTATTTTGTCCAAAACTGTATAAATACTCTGTTATATTTATAATAATGCTTAGAAATGAAAACACTCAGTTCAAATCTCACAATGTTATGTGTAGGAATCACTTGAAACAATTTCTCAATCGATCGTTACTTGATTAAAAGCTTAGAAGAATTCTGAATGGATTGAATGTCATTTTTTTTTCACTGCTGTCAATCGAAAGTTTTCGGACAAACAAATTATATCAGCTTAATTAAACTTGAGCAACCTCTATAATTTCATTGAATATATTCAATATTTAAAGTTATCGCTGGATCTGAATTGCCCATATCTAGATAATTTAAGCAATTTACTAAAGAACGAATAAAAAACTTACGATGAACTGGTTTGTCATGTTTAAACTCACAAGTATCAGTCAATTGTTGAGCTGATGCTGCCAAGATAGGATCCCAGGACTTAAAAATATTTAAGAGAAAGGAATTAATTACTAAAATGAAATTGCTTTTGAAGCTAAAATAAGAAATTATATTCTCCAGAAACATATTCATCAGACTTCAATCAATCAGAGTAAAAGAAAATTTTTCACAAGAACTCAAAATGGTAAAACTGAAAATTTGTCTCTAACTGCTAGATTGAATGATTCTCCTAAGACTGATTTCTTATTTCAATTTCTTTGTCTACGTCCTTCAAGGTCTGTCAATCAAGAGAAACAAATGAAAGTGAATGAATACAAGTCTCATTTACCAAAGAAATACAGACCACTTTATTTGATTCCGAAATCAAAGAAGGATTTTGGCAATTAATAAACTGAAGGAAGCTGAAGAAAGTTTACCTATTTTTTGAATATAAGGGACTTTAAAAAATTTCAATTCTCTTACATTCAATCTTTTTAACTAAGATTAAAACTGTTTATTGTTCATAATTTTTTAACAAGAACTGAAATCGACTTAAATATCAATTTGTATCTTTCATAGTTTTCACAAATTCTTGAAAATCAGTAAAAATGAGATAACTTAAAGAACATTACTGGAGTTCAAATGCCGAAACCCAGGCTCAAAAAAATAAACCCCCACCCCCAAAAAAATCAAACTGCCAAGTCTGTGTTTGAAAGAAGATACAGTAAATATCTTTTGTTTTCTTTACCATTTTCTTACTTTCTATTGTAATAGAGCAATTGGAATATTCTAAATTTTGAATTAGCTTTTACTTCGAATATCAAATAGAATTCAGCTATTATATGCAAATTAAAGAAAAATATACAAACATATTCTTTGGAATTACCAATTTCTTCATGTTGCTGGCAGAGGGTTGTCCTGGCTGTTCGCCATTGGCTACTTTAGCTCTCAATCTATTATGTTCATTCACAATGTCATTGATTTCATTGGTAAGGAAATTTCGGTTGAAAATTTTACAACTCTGAAATAGATAAATACCGGTATATAGATAATCTATTTGGGAAAAACGTACCACAGATAAAACTATAAATTGAGAAAAGTTTGATAAAGAATCAAAATAAAAATGTATAATAATATGGATATTATATATAATTATAGATAATTAAATATTAAAATAATAATTAGTTAATTTACCTGAGAGTTGATTAAAGCTGCATTTAACAACACTATGAATACTATAAACAACATATTTCAACTATAAAAAAAAGCAAATAGTTTTTCAGTAATTATGTGTTATCCAAAAAATTATAAAATAAATTAATAAGCATAGGGATGGAACCAGGCCAGAATTTGACATCCTCATAATTAAATAAGTTTTTTTGTAAATTTTGCTAAGACTTAAAAAATATAATAAATAGTTTGAGGGATTCTTGAAACAAAATTTCAGTTTAGATTGTCTTTAAGAATAGATAAGTTTTTAAATTTTACTTACAGTTTTAAAAGTATATAAGCTTTTCATCAAATTAAATAATCAAGACTAACAAAATATGTTATAAGAATTTATTAAGAAATTACTATTGATACTGATTTTCTAGTAGATGAATTCACTTACCCTGGAGTTAACTGGTTACTGTCCAAACGCATGAGAAACATCTTATTTTATACTTTTGATTCACCTTAACATATTTCGTTGGAAATATACTGGAATAGCAAAGTAAGCATTTCCTTCGTCAGCAATGTATTAAAAGAATGAGAAACCAATAAGGAAAATACGAGGCTTAGAATTTTATGCATAAATTTAGATTTATTTATAAGTTTCTAAGCCTTGAATTTTCCTTATTGGTTTGTGTTCTTTTAATCCATTGCTGACGAGGCTTAGAAATTTACACATAAATTTAGATTTATTTACACATTTCTAAGCCTTGTATTTTCTTTATTGGTTTGTCGTTCTTTCAATCCATTGCTGACGAAGCAAATGCTTACTTCGCTATTTCCAGTGTTACTTTCAAACTTCCTCAAGACATTAATTACTATTAATTTTTACTATTAATTTTTACTATTAATTTATCATTACAATTTTAAACTAAGTCATTCCCTGAACTAAGTATGAAAATTAACTATCTTTGAACTTCTCTTTCTGTTCTTTAATTATATTTTTTTCATTCTTTCTCTTTCCCTTCACTTTTCTTCACCTCAATAACATTGTTATCAAATAACTAGTATCCTGGTAATCTTTGTATCCTTGTTCCTTCTTTGGTGTCTTTCGGATATTCTCCAACATTATTTTATATTATTCTTTATTTTTGAAGCAGGGAGGGATATTGGTTTATTCACTACCATGATTTTAGGGACAGCTGAGGATACTGCTCTAATACTTCGACGCCGTCAGTTTTCGATATTCTCCGTTCAGACGAAATAATGGTTTTTCGCAATGATAGAAGGAATGATAGCAATAACATTCATAATTTTTATTATCATTTTCACGATGATGGTCAACATACTGTTTTTTGAAATTTAAGTGAGTAAAATTTGTTATATAGGGTGTCTACAAATGATTGGAATGCTTTCATCGCCTTGTAATGGCCACATTCATAGAGCTCTGCTGATCGAGTTTGTTATTATAAGACACTCATCTCTCAAAGTTTTGTTTAAATTGCCCGGTAGGCATATATTTCCGCCTCCAACCATGAAAGCGCTTCAGTTGCAAAATGGCGACGAACAATGAAAAAGAGTATGTTGTCCTCGAATTCCATGCAAGTCAATCTGTCACAACAGTCCAGCGTCACTTCAGAAGGAAATTCCATAAAGATCCACCCAGCGCCAACTCCATTCGGGCATGCCTCTGTAAATGGAAATCAAATGGTCGTCGTCCTGTCCATTAAGAAACAGTTCAGCGCGTACGGGCCACTTTCGTGCGTAGCCCACGAAAATCAACCCGCAGATCAAGCAGGGAATTGAACATTCGATGATCGACAATTTGGAAAATCTTAAGGCAACGATTGAAGCAGAAGCCTTACCGTTTACAATTGTTGCAAGCATGGTTGCCCAATGATACAGTGCGTCGCTTTTTGTGCGCAATTTCAAGAGCTTATGGAAGAGGATGAGTTCTATGATAAACTCGTTTTCGGTGATGAGGCAGCATTTTTGCTGAATGACAATGTGAATAGGTACAATGTGCTAATCTGGGGAACCAACAATCCCATGCTACCGTGAAGCATATTCGGGGATCTCTAAAATGTTTTCTGTGCGTTCTCAAAATTTAAAATTTACAGTCCTTTTTCTTGATTGAGAAGTAAGTCCATTGCAGGACCCATTTATCTGGATATGCTGGAAAATTGGCTCATTCCACAGCTGAAGACAGACAGAATGGATTTCATCTTCCAACAAGATGGTGCTTCGCCACATTTCCATTATGATGTTCGTGACTTCCTGAACTGTACACTGCGAAACTTATGGATTTGTCGTACCAGAAATGATCATCATACACTGCTGCCATGCCCTTCATGCTCCCCTGACTTAACACCTTCTGACTTTAATGGGGTATGTGAAAGATATAGTGTTTGTGCCACCATTACCGGCTGATCTGCCAGAACTGGGGACTCGCATCTGCAATGCTTTTGCTGGAATTGGCAGGGATATGCTACATCGAGTACTTTGATTCCAGAGTTGATGGATGCAGAGTCACTAGCGAGCATCTTTAAAATGGAACAAAAACTTGGAGAGTTTCTCTATATCTCTTACAATTGTTTTGATATGTCAAATAACACATCCACAGTATAATCATCAATCCACTCCAATCATTTGTAGGCACCCTGTATACTGTATATAAATATAAAACGTCAACACATCATTTTTCCAGATTATTTTATATACTTTCCTAAAATAAAATTAAAAGATCTCCTGTAGTTCACCACTAGAAATATTACTTAGAATATGAAGCCACATAGAGAGTGAATTGGTTTGCTTTACAATGAAAGTTTCCCTGTTTATGATGTTTTTGAACTTTAAACAGAATTAAAAATAACTACTGTAAATAAGCAATTATTATTTGCACTTTCTTATGCTTTAAGTTTTCTAAGTAAGAGTTGTAAGAGTGAAACAAGGAATACAGTTCTAATTACAATAACAGCTGTAATGAAATTATATAATTTCAAACAATTTTTGCGAGGTTTCAAAATTTGCAGATTTTCAATAGTTCAATGTCAACTTGGAACTAATTTGTAATTATTATTGTTAAAAGAGGGAGCATTCAGTAAACGCTTTCATCTAAGCATAGATATCATAAAAAATATTCATCGAAGTTAGTTATTCATCCATGAAATCACGAAGTTACTTATTATTGATAGTGTATTTTGTTCTCTTATATTAAACTAAGCAACCTGGAAAAAAAAACAACAGAATTTTCCAACAGATAGATTTTTATTTCAAAGCGTTGTGGTAATTTGTAATATCAGACAAATTAGCAACATTTGAAGTTTTATCGAATCGAACTTCTTTATACCGAATAAATCTTTGAATTCATTTTTTCGAAATCGATTCGAATCTCGAAGCTTCGTTGCTCATATTTGAAAGATAAAGTTGTTTCTTGAACAATCAGAAAATGCCAGTCTTCATTTGCAGTAATGTAATAAATTCAACTGTCAAACAATCACCATCAGCTACACCTAGTCCATACCAATAAACTGATTGGAAATTGATGAAGACCAAAAAAATACTGTTCGACATCACATTAGAATTATACTGAGAAAAATAATATATTCCCTCAATGCACCTTTGATCATCGCAGAGAAAATAAAACAAAACAACAGTCGTTGCACTTATATCTGCTCATTTGTTGTCGGGCATTCACTGAAATGCCAAATAAAAAATGGGAAGGGCGCTACCTTGTCCATTTCATGCCACTACCCTTGCGGTTAATCGAATCGTCCGCAAACGACGTTTATACAACGGTAGATATCTCCGCAATCTCAAGTAGTAGCATTCGCAGTTCCAATGGCAGCTTATCAGGACTTAAGCGATTTCGAAAGAGGTATGATTTAGGAGCCCGGACATGGGTCACAAATTACGACGAAGTTCGGATTGACACGGTCAACAATTTCGTGCGGATCGTTTGCACCAGTTCATGTCCTGAATTTACCCCAACGGGTTAAGCCTCTTTAAATAGAATAATGTATTATAAAACAAAGCTACAATCACTTGTTTATGGCTGAATTCTGAGTTTGCCCTCATGTCTTGTCCCCCGCGTTCGCCAGATTTAAAATTCATGAACACAAGTGGGCTGCACTTCAAAGTGTCGCCTCTGCCAGGGATTCCTCACCAGCGAACATTACGAAATTGTGGGACTGTTGAATGCATAAAGTACACTATCTCCCAATACTAAAGAACGCTCGAGGAGTCCATGCCACGTCGTTTTGATGTCATCATCGAAGCGCGAAATTGATGGACGTTTGCGGTAATAGACATATATTCCAGTTTTTTGGCTTGTCAGTGCACAAGTCAGTGATTATGAAAGTTACTTACAGCTTGTTCCTTCATTGCAGTAGCATATTCTGAACTGTGTTTTATGTCTCACAAAATCTTCAGATTTCAACCTGGGTCTTATCTATTATAAAACAGATTTATTGATGAACAATATTCAGAGGGAAATGAATTACACGATGGAATTCAACAGCTGTGAAAATAATTTGAGTAAAAACAAAGAAATAAAAATCAGGTAAATGCATCTGTTCAATGCTCCACTAAAGTTAATATTCCGAAGCTTGAAAATGCAGCAAATTTCAATCTTTTGTTGTAGTTTTTCTTCAATAAATTTTGAAGACAAAAAAAAGTAGATTACTGATTCAACAGTGAAAACGTGATTGTTCATTTTCACTCAAATTAAAATTATTAAACCACTGTTAAGAAACTAAGGTAAAATTCTTCAAATCAAATGTAGGGTCCACATAAAATCTTCAATGCTTCCGTATCCAAAACAAATTGTTTCAGCATCGAGAATAGGCTAAAGATTATGCAATGATTAAATCAAGAAGTGTGAAATTTCATCAGTACTAATACTGTAAGAAGTAAGACAGTAGCTTTGCTTAATTCGATGATTAGGATATGTTTAGTTAATATTCTATATTCCGTGACAAAAATTGAATTGAATTTGAATTTTAAGTGCCATTTGCATGAAGAGAATTTAATTTGATTAAAATTTCACTAAATAAAAAAAAATAAAAAAATTATTGAACAACAGAAGCATGTTGTTACATTATTAGTACTGAGTTGTTGAGTCGTCTCTGGCTACTATGCTTGCTGATATAGGGCGTGGCTTGAAGTGAAACAATGTGCTAATATTCTCTTGTGGCAGATCAACAGCTTCTCCAAATGCTGGATGTTCGATGACGGATGGCAGTTGACATCCTAGTATGTCCCTAAACTTGTACCATCACTGATAAGTCTGAGGACCTGGCTGCCCAAGGGAAGGTTTGAATTGCTTGGAATAACTGCGAGAAACCTGTGCAATATGTGGAATTGCAATATTCTGTTGGTAAAATGCTCCAGTGATACGAAGGACAAAACAACAAGTTGCAGGATCTCCTACACATATCGCTATACTATTGAAGTTCCTCTAATCACTATGAGAAGGAATCTGCTATTATGCAAAAGGGTTTGCTACATTCTTACACTAGTTTTAAAGACTGTGTGCCTCTCTACAATACTGTCAAGATTCTCCTCCGTACCCGGATGCGACTATCATTTGCTGTAAGAGAGAAGCGGGATTATCATTAAACAATTATACGAGACCATTCCACTGCAAACCAAATCGCTCGCTCAAGGCACCACTCTACATGGAGCCTCCAGTGCCGTGTCTTTTAATGGCAGGCCATCTTATTAGATGACAGAAATAAAACCCAGCGTCTGTATTTCATATAGCAATAGTGCAGGTAGATACCGGTTACTCTATACAGGATGTGGAGCAGTTAGGGTTTGCTTCACAAGAAACCAATTGTTTCTAGCAGAGCCCTGGACACGAATCGATTCCAGTACCTTCACGTAGCCATCAGTTCTAGTATCTTTTTGCAGAAGCATCACTACTACCCAGTTGGCGAGCGATTCGTCTACATGACCAGCGGGCTTTGACAGTCCCAAGATGCAGCCTCTGTTGAAGTCCTGGAATTGCTCGTAGGATCTTCGAGTGCGTCGTCGAGGCATTACTGACGGCAAACTGATATGAATGCAAATATTCTACGAAGCAGACGGTCTAGTGAAAGACCACTCAATTTTGTGAGTGACCTTGTATGGACCACAAGATGGCACTTCCACGATGACGTTTCTTGTCAACTCAAAATTTAATCATTTGAATACTTTCATACGGAATTTCATTCAAATTGAACGCTTCCTTCATTTATACGCTTCCATTTATTTTTTTATTTTTTATTTTTGTTGCAATTTGTATTTTATTAGTTTGATTAAAACTGTATAGAAATTTTAGTGATTATGGAATAAATAACCAACAAGAATATTTATAATATTGTGGAAATGAAGGAAGATATTAATAAAAATATACTCTTTGCCAAAAACAAATCGAAGTACCCCAAAAAAACTAGTCGGAGCACGCCGAAAGGTGGTAAGCAAATTCTCTCTACCAAAGATGTAAATGATTAAATTATTGTGGCCAATGAAAATGGACTATGGTCACAGGTCGCAGTTCAACTGAGACAACAAGCACCCTATAAAGTAGTTCGCAGACGCTGGCTGTGATCATTCTGGTTATGGTTCTGGTTATAAGAATAGATAAGGAAGTGTTTGAAACAATATTAAGGTGTGAAACTAATACTGATATAAGGTAAAAGCAAGGATCGGAAACCGGAAACATTTCAAAATCGCACTAGTCGAAATGGATGTAGAAATTGATTGGTTTCCCATCATTTAATTTCAGTGAAAAACATTTAAACAATGCGAAAGAAACAGTATTTTAATTTTACGTATTTTCGAATTCTGGGATCGATCATTATTACAAATCGAGATTTTTCTGCTAGTTACGAGGTACATTTCGGGCATAGTTTTAAGAGGGATTTCAGGCTTTTGATTTTGTTCATCGGTAGGATTGAAATGCTGCCCCGATTTCAAAAGGAAGTTTCACTGATGATAGCTTTCATGATAAATTCTAAATAGGCCTACTTGAAATAAATATATGATACTTTTTAAAAAATATGAAATTTAAATTGAAATGTACAACATCAATATATCTTTATTCGTCAGAGTTTTCAAGAACAGTGCTAATAAATATCCTCCAATTCATTTGTATGTCCTAAAAATTACAGACAGCCCGGTTTTAGGCCGGTGTTGTCTTCCTACACTGGCGTCGTAAATCGAATCGTCATTAATCGAATCCATTATATAATGTAAACAGAGAGGATGCGTTCTATATCAGAAAACGGCTAGAATGATTTCTTTAAATCAGTGGTGCTCAAAGATGTCCCGCTGGCCACTTGTACCCGCGACCCCAAACTATTCGAACGAATAAAACAAAAAGATGACATAGAACTGTTTAAGCGCCCACTTGAAGACCAGAATTTAACTCATTTCCAAAGAATGTTGAAATTGCAGTCTTCAGAATAAGCTTCTAAATATGCGACAGCAAAATCTCAGCTCAGACCGAGTTCCAAGAAAGATCCAAGATTTCTACTCTCAATCGAATCTCCATACAACTCTTAAGGGAAATATTTCCAACACGAAAAATTAAGAGAACGACATTACAGTGACATTATACTATGCTCAATTGATTTTAATATTTTACCTCAACAAATTTTCCTTTAAGTGTCTTTTTTTTTCTTTTCTGAATTCTAACCTAAAGCTTTATTCAAGACTTGTGTATAATAATAGGGTACGCAACGGGTACCATATTTTCAAATTGGGATGCGGCTTCCAAAAGATTGAGCACCCCTGCTTGTATCTTTAATTCAATGCTAAAAATGAGCGCGTTTACTTTGATCTCCACTCTGCAATATTAAGAATCTCAGCGCTATAATACAATGATAGTTGGTCATATCCCTATTTAAAAATTTAATCAACTGAGAATGGGAAGTCTTACAAATTTTTTCTTGAAAAACTTTCTTTTGTGTTTGTTGATTTGCCTGTTTGTCCACATATTTGTTAAATAGATTACCATAAAATTTAGTAGTTACGTAATACACAGTTCACTTCAGAATTTATTTTGTTCTCCACTCCTCGCCCATCCCTCAAAAGTGGCTCACAAAATTTTTCGTTAAAATAGCTGGGCTGATTTCTTTGGAGTTTGATAGGATGCTTATTTTTGTAGTCTATACTAGCAAACCTCTGATCACGTTATCTTACCGATTGCCCCACATAAATAAAAATGAAAATGTGAGCATCTTCAATACTACACTTAACATTTGCCACCTTATTTGTATTTCTGTGTCTTATGGTTTCAGAGGAGTTAGGGCCAGAAAAAAATCAACTTTTCTTTAATAATATAGATTAAAAATGAATACAATTATTTTTGTCTCCAGGCTCCCTTATTTTGAGAGTCCTCAAAATGGACCTTCTCCGACAGCTGTCTTTCCACTCGACTATGTGATGGAGCCCTGAGGGTATACTTTGTTTTAGAATTACTTTTCAGAAGATAATCTTTTATTCCATACAATTGCAGATTTATATTTCTGAAACCAGAGGATGATGTTTTTACATCTGACAATTCTGGCTTGCTGACTTGTTGTCCATCAGTCAGTCAGTCGCTAGGCAACCACACACCTATCTATTAGTCTGTGATGCATAATTTGATTGACTTTGTCATTTTCCAACCTTAATTCTTATTTCATTGTTTTTTCAATCGATAGGAATTCATTCTTTTGTCTTTAGCTCAGCTTAATAACCTTGTTTTGTTTTAGCTTTTAATATTTTCCTTTTTCCTGTTTTCTTTTCAATTTCATTGAAATATGCACTTTTGAAGCATAATACTTTTATATATTTATTTAGATATTTCTGATATTTTATACTTTTAGGAAATTCATTGAAGTTGGCAGGATGGAAGCCAGTACAAAATTCCTTTATTTATTTTTTATGTATTATGTAATTATTGTGTTTCCTTTTAGTTTGGAGTAACCATATCGTTTTCTATTATGAGAAATGATTTTATTCATTTTATTTTTTGCAAATTAGAAGTAAACGTCACGAATAGTTTGTGATTTGATGACGTCAGTCTTAAATGTGTCACATGACATTGATCGCTCTTTGTCAGTTGTAGTTAGAGATCCAAACTATTAGCCTTATCATAATCAGCTTTGTAGAATTTACGTAAGTACAGTGAAGTAAGTTTTTGTTTTCTCTTTTACATAATAGCTTAGAACAGCAATATATTTGATTACTAGATATGCGTTCACCTATCATCACGTAATTGGGACTAAGTAAACAGAGAGGGGGCAGATAGGCTGGGGAAGGGTGGAGGATAAAGTATTCGTGCTTATTTTAAGTTGGAAGGGATATTGGGTCATTTTTGAGGGATGAGATGGATGGAGATAATAAATGAGCCTATGTTTAAGTTGGACCGTAAAAAACAGCTACTACCAAAATTTTGCAAATGCGATCAGACGTGTTGCTCGTGATTTGCAGACAGACAAGCGAACAAAAAGAACAAAGCACAGATGTGCTCAAGTGGATAGATAAAAACCTTCGCAGGATCAGTCAACATCTGTTGTAATGGTAAAATTTGTCCTGCATATTTTGAAAATATAAACAACTACTATAAAAAACGAGTTACAGTATTTCAATATTCTTAATTTCTACAATGCAATTAAAATATATTTTTAATATTTTTTTTATTCTTCCAATTCAATGGTGAAAACGATACTTGTAGGAAATACAACAGCAACTATACAATTCATTCTAAAAATAAGATTTTAAGATTTTTTTTAATTCCTAATAAAAATGATGTAATTTTATATAAAAATTAAAACGTTTTAAATCTTCTTAATTAAAAATGTAAGGCTACATCCAATATAAATTCCTAACCTTATTTACTGTAAATTCAAAGAATCACCAAGCCAAATTGTTAACAGTAAATAAGGTTAGGAACGTGTATTGGTTGTTATTTAAGAGCATGGGCTGATTGTATATTTTCATATATCAAATATTACAAATGATATTGTGAAAGATATTGAGAGGAAGCGATTAGAAAGAGCACAACAGACAGATTTGGATCGAAAGAATGAAGCCAAACGTAAAAAACGGCCAAGGGCTAAGGAGACAATGGAAGAGACACAAGAGAGAGACAGGGGTTAGACGCCGAACGACATCAGGCAGAGAGAGAGAGAGAGAGAGAGACAGAGAGACTTTAGGTCTCCGAACTCTACTTCATCTAACATCCATCTCAACATATCTCAATCTGTACATAGGGGATGGCCTAGTTTTATGTAAAAATTAAGACGTTTTAAATCTTCTTAATGAAAAATGTAAGCCTATATATTTTCAAACAACTTAAAACGACCTGTCTACATTTAAAATTCAGTAAACGAAGTAAATAGGCTTATTTACGGGATTAAGTATTTCAGCTTTAATTGCCAAATTAGTCATGCAATATATTGGAAAAGCCTTTTTTATCAAATTTATGTTTCATATTTCTTTTTCAGGAGGTTTATTGATGACTTAATCCTTCTTATTGATCACAATGATATTCCATGTTAATTTGTGAATTTAACAACATTCACAACTGATATACAGTTTACTATTAAACAAGAAGAAAATAAGAGTTTAATTTCTTTTCTAGACATAGGCATTAAAAGAATTCTCTTCTATTATTGCTAAGGTCCATCGAAAACCTTGTTCTAAAGGCAATGTAATCATTATGACTCTAATGTTCCAACATCATAAAAACGTAACATAAAAGCTGTGATAATAAAAAAAGAGCTTTCAATTATTGTTCTTTAGCTCAAGAATTCAATAAACAGTTAATTACTTGTAAAAATATTTTACTTAAACGATACTAACCAAAACCTTTTATTGACACCATTTTGAAAAATACTTTAGTTAAATTTATAATAATAATGAAGTATTAATAAAGTCCAAAAGTCTGAATTTGTCCTAACTCATCTGAAAACTAGATTTCAAAAAGCTTATAAGTACACTAAAATGGCTGTTGTTTTTAGACCTGATAAAAAAAGTAAATTTCATGGACTAATAAACAAAAAGAAACAAAAGAATAATGTAGCCTTTGGCTTAAAATGTAAAAAATCACGAATATGTCTACATATGATAAACTTCTAGGGATATCCTACCAGGATGAATGAGCAGAAAAGAGATGTAAAAACGGACAATACCCAACAAAATACCACAGCTAAATATACCATGGACTTACAACATAAAATTTAATTTTGATAATCCTTTCATTTTAGCTGTTGAAAACGGTTACCTGTAGAATTATTTACACCAACAAACACTGCTATGCTGACATCCTGTCTAACAATCCTCTTATTTAAATAATTAATCTTCAATAAATCTTTTCTTTTTTTTTCATTTTTTTATCCATTTTTAGATGTTTCTTTTAGTTTGTTACCTATTTTAATGGTTATATTTATTGTAGTAATTTTAATATATCATACTATATCCTTGTTATTGTAAGTACTATTGCAACTCATTTTATTTTTTTTTTGTTACTCATGTTCCCTTTCTCCCCCTCCCCAATAATGTGTTGAGCCAATTTTTGAAAACGATGCAAAATAGAGAGTTGAAGATCTTCGAATATCAATTTTTATTTTTTTTATTGAAAATTAGTTCGCAAACTAGATATATGTGTGTGTGTGTGTGTGTGATCATGTTAAGGAACTAAGCACAAAGTTTAACAGCAATTTATCTATTTTTAACACTTTTTGTATTTTTTTGTGTACACCGATTACCTCACCTCAGCCACACAAAATAAATTCTGCAAAAATAATGTGTTACATAATTTACAAAAATATCTTGACATTTCTGAAAAATACACCTGTTTTGTCCCGCTGACAGTAAATAAATAATTTGAAACCTATATATTTAACGAATTCTATATCAAAATAGATGTGTGTGTTCAATTTTTATTTGTTTTGCTTGATAAACATTGCATAATTAAATTAATTTAACGGTGCTAAAACTTCTAAATTGATTTGTGCATGTTGATATTGGTTTCATTAATACTTAGAACGTACAAATATAAAATTACAATTTAATTTTTTATGAGTTATTAGCTAAAAAGTAGTACGAACGGAGGTGAGAAATTGTGACGGAGGTGAGATAGAAGTTACAGAACCGCAGGCGATCAGCCAAATCGACTTTAATATTACTAACTTAAGTATTACTAACTTAAGCAGAATTTCACACTTGAGATAACTGATGTAACTCATGAATAAGATGTTACTGTTTGACAATTACTCTTACTGCCTTTTTCCAGTTATCTGAGTCAACCCCGTAGCAGTGCCGAATTCTACCAGGGTATTTTGTTCAATCTTATTTTTGTTATAAATCGGCTTTACAAACTCGGTTTCACAAACCTATTATTGCCGACTGGATATAATGACCAAAGTTTTATTTCAATATTAAAAAAAAAATGTTGTAATAGCTACCGTAATTGTTCCATTTAAAAAATTGTAACTTACTGAATTACTAAAAACCTGTATTTCTGCCAAAACAATAAATTTAATAAAAAACCTCGCATAGCCTACATTAATGAACCCAAACCAAACTGAATATTATGCTGAAAAAAATAATAGAAATTATGATTTTAATATGATTTCATCATTCATTTTGAAATTTCTGTCCTAAATCTTGTACAGTTCAGCAAAATGATAGAGCTCCGATTCATTCAATTTATTTTCCTTAAAACTATGTATTTTGTAATCGTGCTTTATATAGGTTGATTCCTTTACAAACACGTGAACCTTTTTGGTTCACTCCAAAGTTAGTCTCGCCTCCGAACAAGTAGTCTCACCACGGTCACTAAGCTAAATGTGACGGAGGTGAGAGTGACGGAGGTGAGAAAATGTTTATTTTATGGATCTCTTTGATCTTTTAGCAGCAACAGCCGCTGCCATCCAATACAGCTATCAAGAATGTTTCAATTGTAACGGATTTACTTCAATTTTTAATAGAAAATCTTAATATTTTAACAATTTAAGAGGAGAACGGAGGTGATAACCTATTTATATACACTGCGTAAATTCGATTTTCAATTAGGAATTCTAATGAAATCTGTATTAGCGGAAGCAAAAGATGTGCTGGGTAGTTTGAGGAAAGGTGGCCATGACAATTGGACACCTCGAAAACCAAGAGAAGGTTTCTGCGTTTTCAGAAAATAAGTACTTACTATGTGTGACGGAGGTGAGAACGCATTTCGGGAATAGGCATATCACATTTTTTTAACTAACATGGAATTGCTTAAAAATTGCTTGCTCTCCAGGACAGTATTATTACTTTCAAACTAATCCATATCAATAAGAATTCTAAGCAAGTAGAATTTATTTTGTCTTTCACAGACATCAAAAGTGGAGGTAGTTGAATGGGAACGGGCTGAAATTGCAACTATCTCACCTCCGTCACATGCTATTTCGTTGTCGTTAATAAACAAACAATTAAATTTAGGCAACAATGCGAAGGAACGAAGTGCTATTTTCTAGAAATTGTGTCTTTTTTATTATTAAACGGTTACATCAATTTTTAATTATTTGTTTAAAATTGGGAACGCGCAGTAAGCCAAAAGTGCATCATTACGAGAAATTGGCTCTTGACCTCTTTTGAATCTCAGGTTATTCAATTACTTCTACTCTGTCTGTTATTATATCACTTGAAAATGACAATTGCAACTATAAATGCCCGAAACACTGCTTATATTGTGTGTATGTGTGTGTATCTGTATGTCTGCTTCTGTCTCCTCTTGATTTTTGAGACAGTGAGTAGCCTACATCTTCATACTTCGTTATGTGTATTTGATGTCTGCTCCTGTCTACTGCTGACCTTTGAGACAGTAAGTAATCTATATCTTCATACTTCATTATGTGTACCTGTATGTCTCCTTCTGTCTCCTACTGATTTTTCAGACAGAGAGTAGCCTACATCTTCATACTTCATTATGTATATCTGTATGTCTGCTTCTGTCTCCTACTGACTTTTGAG
>JAFIDM010002131.1:14078063-14123369 GCA_023159025.1 Thereuonema tuberculata
CTCCTACTGACTTTTGAGACAGTGAGTAGCCTACATCTTCATACTTCATTGTGTATTTATGGATAACCTATTTTCGTATTTGAACTTTTTTACCGTATAAATTTCTGTAAAAAAATTGCATATAATAATATTTTTCCATAATAATATTATCTCTTTGTAGATTTTTTTCCATTTCATATTCAAGCAGAATGGTAAAAAACTATCCTTTTCTCTTTGCCTTTTTTGCCAAACCAGTGACAAATATATTCTTTGAAGTTTTTTAACAATCTTAGCATTTACTAAAACAGTAAAAAGAATATCCTCCTTTTGCATTCTATTTTCTAAGCTAAACCTAAAAAGGTCAGAAAGTTCCTTTCTTTTGGTTTTCTTCAAAGGCAACTTGACATTTGTCAGCATTGGGTAAGATTTGGCATTGGGTTGATTTTTTTTTAAACGTCTAGTCCATATTTCCTTTTTAACTCCTCCCTTTTAATACTCATATTAATTTATAAACACTACATAACACATTAAACGTATTTAAAATATTTAAAACACTTTTAATAACCGCAAATTTTTTCAGAAATAATACGTTATTCCTTTGTCAAGCTACAAATAAATATAACAATCTTCATGACAAAACAGGAAAAAGTGAACATAAACTCACTTAACAAATATGCAATAATAAAACAATATTATAATTACACAATTACAAACACAATCTAATCATATTCACTGATAGGCATTTAAATAATTTAAATTTATAATAATTCCCTAAGTTAACTCATCAATTCTTTAAATATAATATTTTTGTTTGAATTTAAATTTATCATGTCTTTAGTCAAGTTTACAAATCTCTCATTAACTTCTATGCCTTCAATTCTATTCAGCTTTTGACCTCTTGTATTCGTGATTAGAATACTTTCGTTTTATTCCAATTTTTTTTTATAAAAATAAAAATAACTAAAAAAAAAAGAAAACTTATTATAAATTTCAAATTAAAATTTTGATAAGCATCGAGCCTTTAAATCATTCTCTTTAAAAATACTTTACCAATTATATATCTGTCTGCATTTAATTTTTTGAGTTAAGCACGTTGCCTTTTAGTTGCACAAGTTCAGTCAAAAATGCAGAGTAGTAGATAAAAAAATTTAGCAAAAAAACATAAATGTTTAAAATATTTCAATGCAGTTCAGCAAGTTGTGAAGTAAACTAGAAAGATTTCATATTTCTTTTTCATTGAATACATAAATAAAAATTGTGTTGATTATATATATGTATAATATATATAAACTCGGTTCATGGCTTCAGGTGCCGCCTTCCGAAAGAATCTGCAAGAAGTCCATTCCAGGTCTTCCGGTCAAGGGTCCATTCCTCTTCCAGACTTCTAATCCTCATTGCTTTTTTAATATCGTCCATCCAAGCCTTTCGTGGTCTTCCTCGTTTCCTTTTTTGATTAGTTTTGTAATCAAAAGCGATTTTGGGCAGTCTTTCGTCATTCATTCTTTTAACATGACCAAACCAAATTAATTGTTTTCTTCGAAGATCGTCCAAAATGTTTCCTTTTATTTTCATCATTTCTTTGATTCTTTCATTTTTTGTTCTTTCTATTCTTGATACCCTGCATGATCTTCTTAGGGCATCCATTTCCACTGCCGCTAATTTCTTTTTTTCTGTCTCTGTATTTCTCCATCCCTCTGCCCCATATAACAAGATGCTCTTTACAATAGAATTGTATATATTATACTTTCTTTTCCTAGAGATCTCTTCACTCCACCAAATAGAATTTAATAGTTTTATAGCCTTCCTTCCTTGACAAATTCTGTTTTTAATTTCTTGTGAGTCTCTGCCTTCTCTATTAATGTCTACTCCGAGATACCTATAATGCTCACAGCTTTCTATTTTCATGTTATTATTTAGATTTAGGGCCGTCTCATGTGTTGATTATTAATTTATTATTAATTTATTATGAAAAGTACAGGTCTGGGTAATGCAGTAAGAGGGTTATTGTGAGAATAACTCTCAATGTTTTTAATAGCATGGTGACATTTGATAAAATAGAATGCATTGATTGCGCAGAGATAAATATCTATGCACATGTATATAAAAGTCAAAGTTTGTATATTGGTATATGTTGTATACGATTTTAGATCCTTTGACTTATCTGAACCATTTTGCATAATTACTCTTTACTACCCTGAGGAAAATGTAGGCTACCTTCGAACCTGAACACACTTTCCCCAAGGATTGAAAAAAGAGGCGAAATCCCTGAAGTACGCCACATATGCACCTGTTGGCGACAATGGGAACTACACAAATATTGTTGTCTAACAATTGGCACGAAAATATTGTTGTGCATAATAGCGCCACTTAGTAACCTGGTAGCAAACACTAGAACTAAAAAAATTTGTGCAAAAAGTTCTTCCGCATCCTCTCCTTAGTGAACACGAATTTGATGTGAGTGTTGCTTCTCAAAATCTAAACGATACGATTAAACGAATTTTCGATATTCGGATCCTAATAGGTGTAAACGGGGATAGCAATCTTTTTTGAAGGGTTGGCATATCTCCAAAACCGCTTGAGGTGGAAACACGAAAGTTGTCATGAGTGTTCTTTGTTAAAATTGAAAAGATGCTTTTTCGATATCGAGCCCTAAAGAGTGTAAACGGGTGAGGGAATGGGCAAAGATTGTTGAAAGATACTTCTACGGAATTTTCAGATTGCCCAATAAGGATATGACATTAATTTCTACTGATCACGTGACTGTTTACCAACTGGAGAAGGTTTGGTGTGATAGAGTTGTGGGAAGGGGAGAAAGAGGTGGCAAATCATATAGTCTCCGATGTCGATAGTAATATAACATTACTTTGTATTTATAACGTGATTTTTGTACGAAATAGGAAAGTTTCAAAGTGATCTTACAATTGTAAACAAATCACAACAAGAAACCAAAACAGCACCTGAATAAATTTGTTTCACAGCACGTTCAACTTATTAAGGTGATCTTACAATTTCAATTTATTTCTAATCCACATTAGGATAATGTGTTTATTGTAACTCACGCGAAGAACGGGTATTTCAACTAGTTATTTAATACAATATTCTATATATTGAAAAATTATACGTAAAAATTATCTAACATTAATGCTAGTCCTCAACAACGTTAGGCAGATGTATTACTAATCACTGCTAATCATCATTTAAGTTCTTACCAGTTACTTTGCATTTATATTCTCCAAAATAAAACACATTTTATGTAACTTTTTTGTTGAAGTCGCCGTATTCATGAAGTTTCAATTTGACGTTCTAATTGTAAACGTTGACCGACGATGAATCGCGAAGTCCTCTGAAACCCGTTCACTGCCTTTCCCATGATGAACATTCTTGCAAATAACACGTGATGAGGTTCGACCAAACTTCTCAATTGATATACGCACATAAGACTCGTTTAAAACCATTTCAAACATAGTAACAGTTTCAGTATATTAATCAGACATCCACTTACACTGGAAGAATCATCTTGATCAATCTCCTTCCTACCAAAGGAAGAATTACGGCATGTTTCATCAACATGACGCATGCGACCTCAAACATGCCATTCATTCTCCAGTCTATTGTTCACTGAAAAAAAAATACAATTGAAAATTCAATTAATAACACAAACTCTCTTCACATAAAAATAAAGTAGATAACACGTACATTTAACGTACAACTAAATTCATATTTAGAAAACATTACCACAAAAGTTAGAGATAGTTTACGAAAGTTTTAAGACGAATGGTCCTTTTTCAGTCTTTTAAGAAGAATATTGATTAATTTGCTGTGCCGAAGTGACACTACCACCAAAAAACTGCTTAAGAAACATTGATTTCGGTCGTTCTGAACTACCTGCCTAACAAACTTTTTCTGAAATAATAAAATATTTACATTATAAAGTGATTATAAATTTACTCATTAAATATTTACTCTTTCATTAATCGCAATCGTTGAATGTGACAAAACTACGATAGACTGCATCAGGAGACATCCATAAAATGATATCCACAAAATGAATCTTTTCGAATGAAAAGAATTAAACACCAGTATGTGGTAATTAGGAAATGAAAACTTCTCGGAAACTATTGCATTTGTGAGCTAGATTAAAATTTTGGGGTTGAACTCTTGGGAAGACTTAACCTGATTCCGATAAATTAGTGGGATTTTTGAAATACGACAATATCTAATTCGTATTAGAAATAATGAAGAGTCCATATTAGAAATTGAGAATATTTGTTGAATTGGAAAAATAAAGAAGAACTTAATAAATGAAGAAATGGCTGTAAAAACGATCAGATGGTGATAAAAAATAATGGTACAGCATTGGTAATGGTACAGCATCCTTATTTCAGGTATAGCCTTATGTGTCAAGGCTTTAATCTGCCACGAGGCTGAACGTGGGTTCGAATCCCAGGACCGACACGGATATTTCCTTTCTTTATTTGTCTGCTTCTTTTTCTTTTTCTGTTCAGGTTCGAAGCCATATCGTAATGATTTCCTGAGGAAAGCAATAGAAAATCACCTCAGTATCTGTTCCAAGAAATACAGCAAAGTGAAGACGTTGCTGACAAAACACAACAAAATATTAGGATAGTAATTTTGTAAAAGGAGCACACTATCTTAAAGTTTTCTTAGAGTACGAATCCTTCAGACTAGTGTATTTCTGATTTTTTTTTTCTTCTTCTATATTAAAAAAATAAAATTCGGAAGTTTATCGTGGAGCCTTCTCATTGAGGGTACGGAGGCTTAAGTGGATCAGTCTACCTAGCATGCTCATATGAACAGTGATGATCGCGTCTCCACAGGAATGATTCTGTAGCGAATCAACTCTCATTCAATGACTTTACGTTTTTCCTAGAATTGTAATTCTAACTAAAAATTTGTTATTCACATAAAAAGAGGTAATATTTCCCAGGGAGAGATCACTCCCGTTGAACAGTGTATAACCATCAGCATCTACAAAGTACTGATGGAAAATCATCAAGGACCACCCTATTATTTTCTTTAATGTGCAACTTTATTCCGTAATTAATTTGTATATTTTAAAATAAAGATTCGCTTGACTTACAAGAAACGCTTAACATTTGGACTGGATCCAGGTACTTTCAATTATTCATAAAGGAGGAAACACTAGAGTCCGCACCTATTTAAGATGTGTATAGCATTTCTTACCATTTAAGTAATACGAAGATTGCACAGGCCAACAAAAAACAACTATTTAAAAACTTTTTTAGCATTAATAGCTGATTCTTATGGTTTTATGGTTGCTGATTCCATATCTGACCTCAGTTCTTTTCTATCACACACAGTTTCGTCACAATGTGACTTTGTTGCAAACCAGAAAATTTGTGGAAGATACTATATGAATGAAAACTAATGTTACAGTATGTATAAAGCTTTTCTTTACGCATAAACATGAAAATACCTCTTTATTATATAGGCTTACGTGTCTTATTTCCTTATATTTCCTTTCCCTCTTCTTCTTAAAGCTTCTGGTAGAGCTTTTTCTCCTGTGAGTCGCTTGCTGAACTTCTCAGTGACGTGACCACAGTAGTTTCCCATCGTACTAGTATTCCAGCGGCCCTGATACCTTCTTTCCATCCCATTGATATCTTGATGGAAACGCTCATCTTGCTCCTCACTCACATCACCCAAATTGTCTGGGAAAAAGTCAAGGTGGCTATTCAAAAAGTGAATCTTTAGGCTCATCAAACATCCAAACTTTTTGAACTACAGAAATATAATGTGGGATCTTAGTGTTGTCTAAAAACTTGGTAACAACCTCCTTGAATGTTACGCAAGCCTCCCTCTCATTTACATTCATTTTTGATTCAGAGTTGGAATCGAACATCATTTTGCGGATATCGGATCAAACTAAAACGCCTTCTTTCAATTTTGCTTCCGATAAATCAGGAAACTTGTCGTAGAGATACTAGAAACAGTGCCCATCCTTGGGTAAGGCTTTCACGAATTGTTTCATGAGGCCTAATTTTATGTGTACGGGTGGCAGCAAAATGGTTTCCGGATCCCCGAGGTTCTTGCACAGAATATTCTTCTCTCCAGGCTTTCCAAAACTTTCTTGGAGGCCAGTTTATTCTGGACCAATGTTGATCCCTTGCCCTACTGTCCCATCTTAATTTAAACCAATTTTACCTATTTAAATAGAGCGTAAAAAATACCGTTCAATTTGCTACAAATTTAATTTCCTTAAATATTTAGTTTTGCAATGTAAACAAATGGTGGGTAACACAGCTTTTTTTATTTTCATATTCGGATTCAGCATACTAAAAACCATAAGGCAAATTCATTCAAAAAGTTTTTTCATCTGTGTTACATTTTTAAAAGAAAAAAATTACAAAGCTTATTTTTAGAAACTGATACAAAGTTCTTCTTTCTTTCAGTGAGTTCTTGTGTTGTTGTTTTTCCTACGAAATTAAATTACAAATAACACTTCTCTAATTTTATATCCGTTAATTTATTAATATTAAGGCTCGATTTGATTAAATATTAACCTATTTTTAATTTTTTTTAAAAAATTACATTCTGAGATTTTTAATAGCATCAGTTCCGGTTTAGCCGAGCGGCCTATACGTGGTCTGCCGTGAGGCCAATGTGTCGGAACCTGGGTTCGAATCCCAGCATCGGCATGGCTATTATTACTTTCTCCTTCTGTGTGTGTGTGTGGTTTTTTTTTTTTTGTTTTTTTTTTAGATACGAACACATTTTTATCTAAAACTTTTTTTGTTTTCGTTTGTATTAGCTAAGAAGAGCATTATTTGATAAATATGCCAAGACGATTTATAATAACCAATGCTGAGAAGTCGATCATCGAAGTTACATTTGCTGATACCTTGGATGAAATTATTCAGCATGGAAGACTGTTATTCGCATATCCTCAGTCAATGAATATAGAGGTAAAAAAAAAAAGAATCTAAAACAATTTAAGTACTAACCTAACAGATATCGTAAATTATTGAATACAAAATATCTTTAACAAATTTATTTATTCGAAACAAAATACTTCAAAAATTAGAAAAAGCAAATAATTCTTAATAAATTGAAAGCCAATTTGATCAACAGTTTCTTTTTCTTAATAGATTGATAGGAGATGATTTTTAGGAGATGATTCATTAGTTTCCAACTACACTATCTGATCAAAACTATCCGGACACCAAATTTTTACTCTAATATGAAAGTAATTAATGTGGATCATTTGTTACTGAAACAGCTTCAAGCTTGTTCAAAGGCTTTTTAAAATTATGATACGTAGATGAAGGAATTCCCTTCCATTCTTTCACAGAGCATTAGTGAGATCGGCCGAAGCAACCTGGATCGCAATTGGTTTTGCAATATCCCAAAGTATTCGATAGGGCTCCTTACAGATCAGTCAAGCCTTTCCATTCTTGAGATTTTACTCAATTTTACAGGTGGACTCAAACATTCGGTTATATTCTAATATCCTCCGAACCCATATTCATCCCTCAGACTGTCAGATAGTAAAGCGTGATTCATCATTCCACGGAATATGTTGCAGTTGTTCCAGAATCCAAAAAAAGATAAGTTTTACACTACTGCACCAAAAGCACTTTGTATTGCCCTGCTGATCTACGACTTGTGCACGATGAAGGACATCCACATTCTACAGCTTCGAGAAAACGATGCTGTCGTTGCTTGCAGATATTTTAGAACGGTGATTGTTTCAAAGTAGCATATGCAAGTTTTTCGCACTACTAGCTACCAAACTTGGCTATTTTATGATTTTATGTGGCCCTAACAGATTACGCTACTGTTGCTTCTAGGCCTTGCCACAATGCTTCACAATAACATCACTTACCAGTTGATGCAGCTGCTGCAGAGCAAAAATTTCCCGAACTCACTTCTTACAAAGGTAGTTCACTTTCAAATAAGGACACTTTCAAAATCACCGAATTCTTCAGAACGGTTCATCCTACTTAAAACGTTTATCTACGATTGCAAGACACCGTGCTTCCTTATTCAATATTAATAAGCCTGAACACTTTTGATCAAATGTACGAAATGTCATATGAGTCTGTTGAAATAATTACATACAATCTAATTGTGGATCATAGAAGAATTTTTACGTGTACTGAAGATACTTGGTAACATATGTGGAGCCGTACACCTGTTTAAGATTGAGACAAATTTTAATTACAAATATTTTTACAACAGCTAGTTTCACCACTCGAGAGATGGCTTTTTCAAGTAACTGTTACAGCAGAAAACAGATAATTTATGCAAACTGAACAGGAAATTGAGCCTTCTGGGAACTTACGGTGTTCCATGCTGGGTATTTTAATTTAATTCAAATATCGTAGTTTTATTGTAAATAGGTTTTTATGACGTATAAAAGTTTCCTGGTTGCTGTGACAACAACTCGAACCGGCTCACGTGACTGTCGCAAACTGACGTCTCGCCTCTTCGGTGGTTCAGGGAAGGTTCCAGTTTTCCACACTTGCAGCAGCGGGGTCGTCTTCAACTTACCCAGCATGCAACACCATAAGTTCTCAGAAGGCTCAATTTCCTGTTCAGTTTGCATAAATTGTCTGTTTTCTGCTGTAACAGTTACTTGAAAAAGCCATCTCTCGAGTGGTGAAACTAGTTGTTGTAAAAATTTTTGTAATTAAAATTTGTCTCAATCTTAAATAGGTGTACGGCTCCACATATGTTACCAATCTAATTGTGGGTTTTGACTTTGGTCTTTACCTAAGTCATAAGATTCGAAAGATTTAACTACTGAATCAACTTTTATTTAGTAAATTGTGTTTTTTTCTAGAATATGTTTATTGACTACTGCTTAATCAAACCATCTTAACAAGTACCAAGAAAACTTAAATTACATTTGGTATTTTGGTTGTTGACGAATTTTACAAACTAGTTGACCCGTGCGAATAATTCGCAACAAAAAAACCACCTTTGAGAAATAATAAACAAATCCAACAGCTGTCGTACGTTAGTTAAACACATTGTCAATAGCTGGCGCCTTTTCCATTTTTATAAAAAGGTTGACCCTTGCGAATAATTCGTATGGTATATTGAAATAATTCGGTATATTAGTATACTGGAATATTTACATGGTATATTGGAATAATTCGCATAATTCAGACACCGAATGGTAATGTAGAAATACATTATTGAACAGATTGCCTTCTACATTTTTATAAAAAGATTTTTAAATAAAGTTTTTTAACGAAACCATTAATTTTAAAGAATTTGTTTATTTTTTGTCATTAGTGGTGAACGTAATCTTCAAAATGATATCTCAATCATTTGATTTTAATGAAGTATTAAGGGAACTAAAAAAAAAAAAAAAAAAACCTTTAAAAAATAATATATGAGAAATTGACAAATTTTTATGTTTTTTATTGTAATAAATCGTAATTTTTATTAAAATATAATTTTTTTTTATCTGTTCTTATTAAATAAACGATGAAAAATCCTTTTAAAATGCATGTTTATTCAAAAAAGGATATATTTGAATTACGACGCTGCAGTATTATTTGAAATTTGTTTATTATTTGTTTCGGTTTCGAAAAATAAGTCGCTTCTGTTAAAGCATGTCTCCATTTTTATAAAAAGGTTTTTAAAATAAAGTTTTTTAACGAAAGCATTAATTTTAAACAATTTGTTTATTTTTCGTCAGTAGCGGGGAACGTAATCTTCAAAATGATATCTCAATCATTGATTTTGATGAAGTATTAAAGGAATATGGCGTTCCGACAAAAATACACCTTTGAGAAATAATATATAAGGATAATAACAGGCATATTTCTTGCTACATATTACAATTCGCATCTTGATCATGTAAAGAACATCGTGGAAAGTAAATTATAGACGTTCGTAGAATCTAAATCTGGATGCACAGATTCTGACATCAAAAATCTCCTTCATTTTAAAAAGATTATTAATATATTTTAGGAAAATCATTTCAGTTTATTTCTTTATTTTCAATCAAAGGGAACTTTGTGTTCAATATTGAAGTATTCGAATTTACATTACAAAAAAATAATTTTGTAAAACAATTAAAATTAAAAAAATATTGAATATAAAAATAAGTATAGATTACGTATTTTTGCAACGATATATTTTAGCAAATACAAAAAGATCTTTAAAAAACATCTAGAGACAATATAACGTACTTCAGTAATTTTGATCTAGGAAGTTTTTTAAAAAGACTATTTGACATTAGCAACGTAATTACATACAGATTTTAACTTAAATAGTTAAGTAGAATTAAAGAATATATTTCTTTACTTTTTCTTGTAGGTGGTGTTAGAATGCGATGGTACTATCATCAAGCATAACCGGGCTCTCATGCAGTTGTTAGTCGGAAATAATACAATACCTTTTCTACAGCTACGTCCCAAACCAGGTAAATGTAATAGTTAAATCAGGCAAGTAGTTAACAATTGACAATCGGCAACGTCCAATTTTTTTTTATATAAATATGCATTTGATAGCAAATTATTGAAGTAATTTAACCAGCAAAAATGAAAATGATTACACTACAAAGAAAAAAAGATACAATTAACAGCTACAATAAACATCCAATCATCAAAATATCGTTTTTAATTAACTTGTCATCCGTTTTTAGATGTATTGTATTTTGTATCGAAATTACTTTCTATTTATTTTTTTTTACTTAAGTATTTATTTTTTTTTCCTTATGTGATCTTGATATTTTTTTTCTTGTGTCATTTTTAATATTCAATTCAATTCAATTCAATTTATTGCCAATAAAATTTTACAAGATAAATGTTTACATGACCTTTAGACAACCCAGTCGTCTTAAAGGAGATCCCGTCGAGAAGACAAGTGCGCGTCTTGAGTTAGGCAATTAATAAAGGGAATTAACAAAGGGAATGTATAACACAGCAATTAGGAAAAATATTTACAAAAGAGAAAATTACTGAAATTTTAGCAAATATTTACATGTTTATTTTCGACAGGGAGAACATATTTTAGGTATTATAACACATGGAATAAAAGGAACAGGAAGAAAGTAGAAATAGAGTGAGGGACTAGGCGGATACAATATGCTTGATTAAATTTCACCTGTCCATTAGTATTCATCCCATTTCAACCTACAATTCAAATTTGTTAACTGAACAATATTTGTTTTGGTACTGGCAAAACCTGAAGTTAAAAATTCAATTCTGAGTTTCTAATTCTATTTCTAGAATTGCTATAAAATTAATTTCTTAGCCTAATTCAAAATTCTTTTTTCAATAACGGTTGTAATTTAGCATTTGTTAGAGCTACGAATATTTCTGAGACCATCATTTTGGGCCAGTATCTAAATTGTTAAGAACACCAATGTTTCTGTCCATCGACTCTGCAGTTCCCTTTCCCTTATTCTGGTCAGAAATTACGATAAGTGACTATAAGTGATTTTATTTTTATTTATCTCTCTTGTTCCCTCAGCTTTACGTATCAATTAGAGATCATTTATTAATACAAAATTCAATTGTGACAAACGTGATATTAGGGTTAGGAATGGGGATGTTAAATTGGATGCTTGAATATCACTGAAATGAGATCTACTCAAACTATAACTACATACATCTTAGAATCTTCTAAACTAAATATCTTCTTATTAATAAATGAAAAACAAAACTCATATATCTTCTAAGAATTCAATATTTCTGTCTTTTAATCAAAGACTTTCTTCAGGAAAAACATAATACATATTTAAGAGGAAGAAATTAACGTCTCCTTCTCACCAGTAAACAAATTTAAATAAGCCAATAGTAGTAGCATTCATGTTTGTTGTTTATTTAAATTGGTTTACTGGTAAGAAGGAGGACGTTAATTTCTTTCTCTTAAATATGTATTATGTTTTTCCTGAAGAAAGACTTCGGTTAAAAGATAGAAATATTGAATTTTTAGAAGATATATGAGTTTTGTTTTTCATTTATACACATCTTTTTTTTTATATCTCTACATATAATCTTTATTTTTTCTCAAACAGATTCGTTTTTAAAGCAAGCAGGAAAGGCAACAGCAGGAGCTGTAGCCGTTGGTGTCACTGCACCTGTAGCAATTGCAGCAACAGGAGTAGGAGCAGCAGCATTTGGGGTAGGAGCAGCAGTGGATGGGGTAGGAAAAGTTGTAGGTGGGTTAGGAGACGCGGTAGGAGAGGTGGGAGGATCGATTCCTTTACTAGGGCCTGTGGTTTATGGAGCAGGAGCGTTGGTAAGTGGAGTAGGAGGACTAGTGTCCGGAATAGGACAAGCAACAGCTGGCATTGGCGGAGTAACAGCTTATGGCGGTTGTCAAGCATTCAAATCAGCAAAAAAAATTGCAAAAAAATAAAAAAGAAAGAAAAAATAAAAAAGAAAATAAAAAGAAGGGTTGGTAAATCTATTATTTTCGAAGAAAAAAAATAAAAGAAAATGTAAATTTAAATTCTTAATGTTAAACAGTAATGTAATTATAGTTTAGGAAAACATTTACGATTCTCTGCTTTGTACTATCTAAGATGGAAATTAAAAAAAATTATACTAAATAAATTTGTGATCGAGTTAAGCTTCAATTCTCAAAATCATTATTAACAGGAGTAAGCAGAATATCTATTTAACACTATAAACAGAATACTACTATAATAAACACTATTAATAGAATACCACTATTAACAGAAGTAAATAAAATATTGAAATTTGTGCTTTCAGAATAATTTTATTAAATAAAGTTGAATAAAATGCTTACTTAGTACTTAATAATAATTAATTTAATACTTATATAAGGAGAAAGAACTAAAATGATCAATTTCCACGGCCTCTCCAAGTCTTAATAGAGAATTAGTTTCAACTTTCAATAATAGATGGCGTTACTTTCCAAGGAAATTTTGAAAAGGCATTAACTGAATTTCGGATTATAAATTGGATGTATTGACTTTTGGATTACATTTACTACTCAGGGTTTATAATATTGAGTTTAAATATTGAGTTTAAATGTATTCTGAAATACGATAAGAAACACTAAATGGGAATTATTAAGAATCATTTTTTTAAAATATTTATTAAGTAAGGGTAACCAGTTTAAACAGTAACTATTTGAATTCACAACAAAACCAAAATAAAAAAACATTTTTGGATCGTTAATAGTTAAAAAAAAAATTCAGACAAAAGCCAGACGAAAAGGAAATAAGAACAAATTAGAAAATGAAACACAGTTCAAAGGCATAGACTAGAAAATGAATTTGGATAAATTCCAAAAATAGGCCTGCATTAGCAGCCAGACGCAAGAAAAATATTTAAATTAAAAAAACTGTGGGAAAAAAAAACAAAAAAACAAACATTATCACTGGCGTCAAATGTTGCATCTATAATGAATAAGCAAATTTTACATGCTCCAAAAAAACTTTTAAAGCTATTAACTAATGGTATTAACCCAAATGGTGTTAGGTAACTTAAAAAAACGTTTTATTTGTAAACTAGAGGTGCCCCGCGGTTTCACCACCATTAAATTAAATATCTGTTTCATACACATTATGAGTAATAACTAAGTGCATCGCATTAACTATAAATACCATCTGGAAATTATGTGGAAATATAAAAGGACCAATCACTAAAAAATAAACCGACTTGACAGAAAGTGTCTTCAGTTTGATGGCTATATACTAAGAAATAATAAAATAGATAAAGAGGTTCTTTATGAATACGATATATTTTAAATTATTTAACGAAAATTTACAGTACTTCATTGTGGATATTTTTAGTTTTTTTCTCCTTGTCTATAATATATTATTACCTATTCATAACACGATCGTTGCAACCTGTTAAAAAAAACTATCTACAAATTAATTTTATTAAACGTAACTAAAAACTAAAATTTATATATATTAAGTCAAACGTATGCTTACCTATTACGGTTAGTACGTATTATATAGGAAACGCATAGAATTATTCAATGAAATTAACCAAACACATTCAGAAAAATTAGTTCGTTGAAGCAGAACTGTTGCTTAAGAGGCCAACCACATGACTGAGCCGTACGGCATTGAATTTAAACCTTTATTTAAATATTTTTAATTACTTAATTAAATTTATTATCTGTATTTATAATTGACTATTTTATTGTATTAATTTCATTATATCATACCATGTCCTTGTTATTATACATAATTATAATTGTAACTTATTTTATATTGTTTTTTTGACTCATGCTTCCTTCCCTTTCCCCCTATTAATAGTGTGTTGGACCTCTTTTTTGAATCTTAGATTGCCAGATTAGTTGATGTTTATGTTTACTGCTCCGCTCCTATTGATCGTAGCGTGATGTTATATAGCCTATAACCTTTCTCAATAAGCTAACGCAAAAAGAATTTTTCAAATCGGACTGGTAGTTCCTGAGATTAGCGCGTTCAAACACACAAAATCTTCTGCTTTATAAAAGTAGTATAGATTTATTTATTTTTAAGGTGGGCTGATTACAAATTATTTTATATATATAGCCAGACAGTATTGTGAAATTTGAAAAATGCCAATACAAAATTCAAATTACTGTTTTTGGAACATAAGGCCAAATTTATCCTCACGACATCAGCCGCACAAGTGTCAAAAACAGAAATTAAAATTTAGAAACTTTAGAAAAACAAAACGCATTTTCTAAATTTCTATATTGCAAATGATTGATTGAAATCCTTGCTTTGCTGTGAATTTTCACTTTCAATTTGTAATTTTTAGAATAATACTACCATTATTTTAACTTTATTGGGTAGTGCATAAATTCAGAATAAATTTTGATATCAAATATTAAGAAAATAGATTAAAAACCCTCCTAATAAGGTTTCATATAAATAAAGGTTTAAAAATTTTAATTAAAGTAGTGGGAATTTCCTTTTTTGATTCAGTACTTGTACTGTTTGTGGTGGATGTGTACAAGAACTCTTAATGATTGCGATTTGCCACAAAGTTATATATTCAAATACTCCACACTGGCGTGAAACTGACAAACAGACTCTGGGACTTATTATTGTCAAAAAGTTAATTTTAAAGATTAATTTCTTAAGAACTTCTGCTTACATTTTCACAACGAAATTCAACTGAATGATTGTCAACCTAAAATTAACTAAAATTAACATTTACTGTGTGTTAATAAGACGTTATTACAAATTATCCTATAGTTTGGACAGTTATTAACCATTTCTGAGTAAGAATTTCTGCTGATTTCAACAATCGTGATTGCATCGATTTAACAAATAAGTAAATAATTTAATCCAAATCGGACATTGGGAGGGGAAACAGATTCTATGTTAATTATGGCACATTTATATCATTTTAAAGTCATTTCGAAGAAAATATTATTCCTATTACAAATTTCAAGGCAATAAACTTGAATTTTACAAATATAAATTTAAATTGAAATAGGTTCACGATGGTGATTCGATTTTATTAAAAGTATTCCAATAAATTGATATTCTAAAGAATTCTTTTTAATTTCATTAGAAAATACACCAATAATTCCTACAGAATATTAATCATATTAGAAAATATATTCTAACTAGTACTTCCATTTAGGTTGGGTTTTTTTTTTTTATATTTGATATTGTTAATTATTTCAACAATAAAAATTTTTATCCTGCAACATTCAGATTTTTATTTAATTTTAGGAATGAAATTCTAACTGTTTAAATAAGAATTTCATCAAACCCGACTTCTCATTTCAAGTAATAGTAGCATTATTCAATTTTCCAGAAAATCTGTTTCAATTTCCTTTTCTTTTGAGTCAGAATTAAAAAAAAATATTAAAGTAAAAGTCGCCATATTAGAATTTTTGATTCTTTTTTTTTTTTTTTTGGTATTTTTTAGAAAATGGTATTTTTTAATACAATAAAAAAATATTTTCATTAAAAGAATAAAAGTTAACTTGAATAACTGAAGTAACTAAATAATATTAAATAATAAAATTATTAAAAAAAAAATCATTGATTTTCGTAATAAAATAAAGCATTTTTTTTTATAATCGTGATTGATTCCTATGTGACGTATTTCATTATAAGCAGATGGACTCATTTTTCTTTGTAATAACAACAACAGATTCCAAAAGGCAATCAACCGCCCAAATTTACACAAATAAATTCAATGTCAAGCGAATAAAGAAAAATTCTCCTCAAATTAATTATTGGTAGCGTCTAGCTTTAAAAATAAATTTAATTAACTTTTTATAAAATCTTTACTTTTTAACTTATTATTATATTTGGAAGCGAATGACTTTAAAAATAAATTAGTTTAATTTCTATATTTACAATTAATTTACATTTATATATATGTCTGTACAGGGAGTTTTGAATCACCTTATATATATATACAGTGAAACCTCCACTAACGGACACTCCCGAAAAGCGGAAACCCCCCCCAATAGCGGACAATTTTGCAATCCCCAGTCCCTTAATATAGACGTTTCCATGTAATGACCTCCGGTTAGCGGACACTCCCAATAACGGACAACATTCTACAGAAAATGAACGATCTTGTGTTGTTTTTCAAAAGCAATAGAATCAGGCTACAGTAATACGTAGCGTTCCAGAGGAAATTTTGAAATTATGGATCACGAACTCCAACGAAAGCTCCAAAGACATTAAAATTCGGAAATGGAGACAAGTGCGATCGACTCTATTGTCTTCGATTGGTTTTGCGCTGCACGAGCAAAAAGCATTCCCATTAGTGGGTCATTATTGCAAGAAAAGGCGTTGGAAGCAAAGGAACTTTGAAGGCCTGCAACAGTTAAACGATTTAAATATTCTTATTGAGAAACATGTTTTCAATGCAAAAAAGAAATGTCAAACTCTGTTACCTGATTACTTTAGTTAATAAAATTAATTTTCTAATCCCTTTGTCTTACTTAAAATAATGACAAAATTAATACTGTAATTAATTTCGTCATTATTTTAAGTAAGACAAATGGATTAGCATTCATTTAAAAAGGAAAATAGTAAACAGTTTGCAATTGTTCATATTCTATCCTAGGGCAATGATAATTGTAGAAATTTAAGATTGTATGTAATTTTTCATTAAATGACATGCTATAAGCTAAAAAATGAAAAAAAGATAGTCCTCCCCAATAGCGGACACCTCCCAATAACGGACGAAACTTCCGGTCCCGTGACTGTCCGCTATTCGGAGGTTTCACTGTATATAGAGAGAGGGTGATTCAAAATTCCCTGTACAAACTTTAAAGGAATACAAAAACAAACCGTATTCATAGTGGAACGTGTGTCCACAAACGCCACCCGAATGTGCTAGAAGGTAAGATACACTAAGGTTCAGAAATAAAAGACAACAAGTAAGGTAGACAGCATGTTTATAGCCCCGTGTTTACAATATGACAGTAAGGTGTAGACTTACAGGTTACCTTCGAATGATCCAGTTTCACACAATCTCTGGTGCAATTTGATGATTGGGCACACCAATCAAACATCTATTAGGAACCATTCACAATACAATCATAGTGGCTCTTCCGTTTCCGTTCCCTGCCCCATAGGCTAGGTGCATATCTGCTCTCTCAGCATTAGTGAAGCGATACATTCTAAATGTACAAAGTCAACGTTTCAAATGACCATGGCTCACAGTACCCAACTAATGTACTGCCAAACAGCGCCCTCCAGCACATTCGGGTGGCGTTTGCGAACATACGTTCCACTAAGAAGACGGTTTGTTTTTGTATTAGTGATTTACGTTTAAAGTTTGTACAGGGAATTTTTAATCACCCGGTATATATATTTTACATACAATTTTATGAACAATTATATTTAAATATAATGTGTTATATGTAAAGTTACATTTCTTGCATATAAATTTAATTCATTAAAATTATGAAATTCGTCGTCGTCTTTTCATTGAAAGCCTTTTTCCTGAAAAAAAAAAAGTTTCCAACAGATTGTGTGGTACTATTACTATTATCAAAATTTCTGTGGAGAAGAGACTCTGAATAATTGCTTTAATTCTAGTTATTTGAGAAAAACTTCCTTATTTGGCAATTTCTGATCACTTATTTCTCCTGGAAATCATGACGTCAATGGCGTCTCTGAAAAATCAAGTTACTGTCAGTCAGCGAGAGAAAACAGCCAATCCACGGATATAATTTGGAATGTTTTTCAATATTTCAAGAGTCAGAATGATGAAATACATGTCATGAATGATAACGAACTCAGCAAATTATCATGACGAGATGAATGTTGGGAGTTTTAAAGATTTTATAGAACAACTGCTTTCAAATATTCTCGCCTATTCTGTTATTATAATGGACAATGCGCCGTATCATTCCGTTGAAGTTGAAAAAGCCTCCAAGCAGCAACAACAGAAAATTGATTGGATGGTTGACCCGTCAAGGAATTCCTCATGACACAAATAAAAAAAGGTCCTTTCAGGGCCTATAAATATACGAAAGAGACCAATTTACTTCAAATTGTAATAAATGAAATAAAACTAAATTGGAGTTGAATATATTTCTACTTTAAGGTAAAAAAAAAAGGCAATTAATAAAAATATTTTTAATAAAATAATCTTAATAGAATATAAAATTATGAAAATAATAATAACAATAATATAAAAATGTAATGTTTAAGATTAGTTACGAATTTTAGCAATAGATGGCGCTGTTACATTCTGCAAACATTAATTCATCAGGAAAATTATGTCATCAAAAGCTTTTTTTTCGTGAACTGAACTTTACAAAGTCTTTCTGCCTTTTTTATCAGAGTAGTGCAGATAATTTTATAGAATAGAAAAAACTTTATATGTGAACATATGTATTTCTCTTAATTCTTTACGATATTAAAAACACTTGATTTTTAACGACAACATAGTAAAGAGCTTTTAGGCTTCCATTTGTTTGGGTGTTTAGCGGAAATTCCAAACCGGAATCAGAGTCCCGTGAGTCAAACTTGTTGGACTTCCCATGGCCTGGAGTTTTGGAGAAAAATCCAACTATTGGTCCAGATCACTTCTGCTTTCAGTTGGTCTTTGATAATAGTAGAACATAGTGATAATCTATATTGAATGACTACGCCAAGTGCCAATACGATCCCCTCGATCCTATATAGCCACTTGCAATTCAAGAGGACCCTAAGCTCTTACACGGAGTCATCCGGCTGGTGTAAAATGGGAATCTAGATACAATAAATGAGGCGTAGCTTGAAATTATAGTTGACCCTTGAATAACAACAGCTTGAATAAATGTGTTTTGAGCGCCAATCAATAGTAGTGTCTCTTTTAACAATGTAAGCGTTCGATAGATTGCAAATCGTACGGGATTGCTTTGTTTTGTTTTATTAGAAAACTGTATATTATCCTTACTTCCGATTTAGCAAAACAAGACTTGAACAAATATCGTCGGAATCAATGTGGAGCCTCCAAAGCTAAAATAAACAAAAAAAACTCGCCAAAACGATAACTGGCGAGAAATGTCTTGTAAACGCTTTCCGCGGCCGCTATGAATTTTTTTAGCGCATAAAAAGTCAGAATGCCCATGTAAATATTAATAAACATCAATTGGTTGAGACCAAATTGTTTACTAAATGACATCCTAGAACAGCTGTTTTACGCTATTTTGGCGATCATCAGCTAGGAGCAGTCACCAGTAAACAACGAGGTCTCGATACACAGGCCAATAGGAAATATCGTCGAGACCTGGTTGTATACTGATGACTGCTCCTAGCTGATGATCGCCATATTAGCGTGAAACAGCTGTACTAGGATGTCATTTAGTAAACAATTTGGTCTCACCCATTGGAGAATTGAGCAACTTTCGAATAACAAAGATTTTTCAAATTTTGTATTTGTTTCTTCGTTTTTCTTTTTTTCTTTGCACCTCGTCAAAGAAAAATTTTCGGCATCAGGATCTTTTCTAAAATTTATATATAATTTTTTATGTATGTCAGTATTTGAACTGGATGAATACAAATTAGATTTAAATTACTTCACGTGCTTTTGAGCTGATTTAAAATTTTCAATTATTAAAAAAAAATTACTCATTATTGCTGTAATTGGCTTAAATAAAATTACTGAGAGTGGTATAAAAAATTCTGTATAATTATATAATTATCATATAGAATTACATGGATTCTATATAATTATAGAAACCATGTAAAGTAAAAAAAAAAAAAAAAAAATTTTCGATCTTTATCGAAATTTTGGATGAGCAACGTAATAAATTAATGTAATATTATATTTCAAGGAACACATTACTAAAAATGGAGTACACCGATGTGATATGAAACTTTCAAAGATTTTTGTTTGTAGGAATCATTGTTTTCTTTAAAATATCTGAACATATGTTTATTTAACTACAAAACCAGATGCTGACCAAAGTCAATTCTACTAATCTCACTTCGTTTCTTTCAAGAAACAATGATTTTTTTTACTGTTTCAATAGTGAAACAGCTGCCAGAGTTAAGATTCAAACTTTGGAAGATTTTTTTTTAAACAAGTAAATTTCAAGATATTCGGTTAAATTTATTATCATAATTGTTTTAAATAATTCATTCTATTTTTATTTAGCCTTGAATGTCGCTGTAGTGAAATAAATCCTGTGTTTATAAATAAGAAACTCAATATTACGTTAAATATTAGTCTAGACTCTTGAGTCTAGACAAAAAGCTTAAAGGAGAAATGTTGATGTTTTGTAACGAAGCCAACTTTTCTGAATTGGGGTTGCTTTTATCAATCGAAGAGAAGATAAAAATACGGAGTCATAAGAAGAAGAGATTCTCAACTGGTCATCGGGTGTTAGTAACGCAACAAACTAAAATAAATAATAAATTCGCTATTTGCATTGTACATTTTTCCTCATTTCAATTCTAAATCAAATTGGGAAAAATAAAAAAACTTAGAATTTTTTTTTTCCATTTTAATGAATTCCATTTATCATTTTAAAGAGATTAAAACAAAAAGATGATCCTTACATTCTATTAAATATCTTCAAACTACTGATAAATAACTAACAATGCGAAAATAGGTCTTTATCATCGTAACACAGCATTAAACTCGAATACTCTGTTCGCAATCTGACTACATTTTCAGGATACAGTATTTATTCCCCGCCAAGCGAAAGAACAACTCTGACCTTGAACAATACCTATGATCTCTTAATCATTCCAGGACTGAATGTGTATCGAGAGAGAAGATTCAAAATGGCGACTCTCGGACAGAGAAAACCGTTGGAAGCCAAACAAAAGGAAGTTATTGCTAACGTTACTTCTTATTTCGAAAAAGCCTTACGACATGCTTACTTATGGCACATCAGAGAAATTGTTTTCGATCGCAGTGTCTTTTTTTAGATGAGACGTGGGTCAACGAATTCCATACTGTGTCTTCGTGCTGGCAATCTCAGGGATGCAATGTCGTCAAAAAACCAATTGGGAAAGGTAGGAGACTGATTTTGAACGATTGAAACGAACGAATGAATAAAAATAAATTTTTGAAATTATATTTGATGAGAAATCAGAATAGTTCAAGAAAATAAATATCGTCTTTTTTTCCGTAAACTTCAAACTCCCTAAATGTTCACTTTCCCGCCATAAACACTGACATATAATCGATTCAAATTCTACTATTGCGCCATCTGGTGTCCACGATCGTTCTTTCGTTGGGAGGAGAATAATATATGAAGATCTCGATCAATGCAAAAAAAAAATATAACTAACATTTTTTATCAAACAGTTCTTCATTACTTGAATTCAAGAAGTGAATACTGTTTGAGGAAAAATTAAAAATTTACTGCGAAGTATAATAGTATTAACTAATAATATAAAAACACTAAAAAAAAAATGTAAAACCTTTATTAGAAAACTCAAACTATTAAAGATGATCATAGGCACAAATGAACAAAAACAACTGTGTATCCTAATACTGGATATCTAGTATTGGGTCAAAAGTGCCCCAATTTTGGATATCCAATGTTAGGACACATTTTAGATTCTTAGCAAAATACAAGATTTTGTTTTGTAAATTGGTTCATTGTTAATAAGGAAAAAAATGATGAGACATTTTATTCAGTTGGAACCATAAAGAAACAACTCATTTGATGAGCCATATTGAAAGCAAATGAAGTTAATATGGCCATCATTTCTTTTTGCTTCCCCTAAAATGGAATTTTTAATCAATGAGTAATGCATTTTTTTATTAGAAATTACTGAATTTAATTGAAAATAAAGTTTTTTTAATAAAATTTCTCTACAATTTTTTTTTCTTAAATTTTTCTTAAATTTTTCATGAGTACAAATTCCACAAATTGTACATAGTCTCCCGTATCTTTCACTTTATCTTCACTGTAAATAGCACGGTATCAGCTCTATCTTTTTTGATGAAGTCTTCTTTGAAGAATTTTTTTAGGAATAACTCCATCTAAAATAAATAAAAAAAACACGGCATAAAATATTATAAATAAGTACAAAAAAAGTATCCTAATACTGGAAACAACTTGGTGTCCAATATTAGATTAAGCACAGATTCTATGAAATGAATTCAACTATGTTTCTCTATCACAAAGTAAACACAGAAAAACCAAAAACTACAATTATCCCACCTGCTTTACAACAGTTGTTTCCAGTGATTAAGCTGAAAAACTGATCAAGCATAAATGCACTCCTCAATGTCTGACGGGGAAACCGCGCACTTCTGTACGACTGTCACAAACAAGCTGTCATGTGCAAGGATCAATTAGTTCCCATCAAAAAAACCTTGATGGCGGTTTTTAGTTTTTGAAATATATCGGTATCCAGGATTTGGGTTGCCTCTTATACCGTTACAGTAAGTAAAGAAACTGGGGTTTTCTTAGAAAATGAAATCATTGCAGACAGATATCTACCATATTTTAGAAGAAATCTATACGGATAAATTAGAGTTCCTTCAACGTTTTATTGCTAACCCTTATTAAAGGATGCCCTAGGATTATCAATTTGGCATTTTTATGTCAATTTACATAAATTTTCAATTATCAATTTTTGTCCTTTTTCGAATACGTTTGGCCACGAGTTTTCTATTTTGGCTCTTTTATGATTTTAGTCATTTTTTTTTTTTTTTGTTAGTTTGAGGAAACATGTGCTGAAGTAGCCTTGTTTATAGTGGTGATGTTTGTCTGATCAAGCCATCAAAATTTCATTTTTAGGTCTACTTCTCGTACCATCACAATCTTTTCTTGATGCATTAAAGATTAAATTGAGTGAATATGATATGAACTTAGAAAATCCCATTGGATTTGCAAGTGCTATTGTTGTTTCTGTGATCGGAATTAAAAATTCAGTGAGGATTTTTAAAAGAACCAAATTGTGTACACATGAAGGAAGTTTGGCATACTTTTGTTTGGCCTTTTGAAATGTTTTATAGATAATTTCTATATTTGGCCATTTTTGGCCAATTTTCATTTGTTTGACCATAAACATTTTCAACTATCTCGGAAGCCTGTAATACCCTGTCCTGATTTACTTCGCATATCATCTCTTCCTCTCTCAGCCATATAGTTATATTGGCATTACCATTTTTCTACAGTAATTACTCTTGTAATATTTACATTTTTATTTGATTTTTTTAATTGCAAGACATCCGTAAAATTTCGTAAATTAAAATTGAATTTCCCCTATTTATTGTAAGGATAATTGTCGCTGTGTAAATTATATTACAAGACGAGTTATATGTTTTGTAATTAATCGTTCAAGCTTTAATTACTACATTAAAATATTTATATATTTTTAAATTTTTCTTATTTTTTTTTTATATTTTTATATTTTTAAAATCATTTTTTTAATATGTAAATATATGCTAATAGGTTCTTTTTTTTTTGTTGGAAAGCAAACCTTCGTGCAATTGTTATTAAAAAAATTAATTCATTCAATTTCCATATTTAAGAGAAACTTTAATTAGATAGATATTTTAACATAGTTAAAAAAAATATTTGCTAAAAATTGACTGAATTCATCAATTCTTGTGTTCAATCTAAATTAAATTACTTTTATTAAAATCAAAGTAAAATGGATCACAATGTACACGTCTGTGAAATATTATGCGTCAATAGAATGTCACACTTCAATACATTGACACATATCAATAAAATGTCTCGCATCACTATAATGCTACACGTCAGTAAAATGTTACATATCAAAAGAATGTCACACATCAATACAATGTCACACATTTGTAGAATTTTAACCCGTCAATAGAATGTGAAACATAAGCACAATGTCACATGTCGATAGAACGTCATACATCAAATAGAATGTCACATATTACTATAATGCTACGCGTTAATAGAATGTCACATGTCAATAGAACATCATACATCAAATAATGTTACACATCACTATAATGCTACGCATTAATAGAATGTCACACGTCAATAGAATGTCATACATTAATACAATTTTAATCCTTCAATAGAATGTACACATAGACACAATGTCTCATGTCAACAGAATGTTATACATAAAATAGAAAGTTACAAATCAATACAATGTTAACATCAATAGAATATCACACAGCAGTTAAATGTTACTCGTCAGTAGGAATTCTATTTTGAAATTAAAGAGAGAATGTTATAGAATGTCAAGAGAAGTTTAAACAAAATGTTACATATCAATAGAATGTTGCACATGAATAGACTTTTAGGCATAAATGTAATATTTCACATCAACAGAACACTACACGTCCAACAGAATGTTGCACGTCAAAAGAAATTACTCATTCTTTTCAGTCAGTACTAGTTAATTGTTTCTTTTCTAATAGCATTTTATTATCTATCTCTTAAGATTAAATTTCTGATTCCCTGATCCTTTTGCATTCAAAATTTCAGCCTTCTAGGATGTCTAAAAACGCCTAAACTTGGTCTAATAGACAAAGTATTCTTCTTTTAGACATATAGATGAGCTTTAATTAGATTCTTATGATTGGGGAATCACATGAAGGAACTCATTCAATACGGAATCATCGTAAAATTTAAACAAAAAAAGTAAGATTTCACTTTTTTTCTTTCATTATTATAATTTAACATTTATTAAACAGCAATCGTTGTAAAATAGATGACTAGCAATTAACGAAATTAAAATTATAAAAAATTAAAGATTAAATTATAGATTTTTTTCAGCAAAAAGAAACACAATCATTTCTGTATTTCTGTTTTTCTTTGTTTTTGTTATTTGGAAATAAATCACCATTATGAAAATCATAAATTAAACAATGCTATAGAGAGGCTTGAACGCAATGTCCTGATCTGCATCGTTAGTAATACACCTAAGAAAACACAGCATTTTCCCTAGGAATGAAAACTCGCAATAAATTAATATGAATAATGAAAATCACTTCATCTCTAGATTGGGGAAGGGATGTCTCCATACATTCATTTTGGTAAAGATTTTGGCGGAATTTCAAGTGGCATATTCAAAATTCATAAAGCAGAAAAAATACGATTACGACCTTAACTAGAACCTCCATTTTTTTTTTTTTTTTTTTTTCAATAAAAATCGATGTTCGTCTTATATACAGACGCTTCTTATTTTTGACGCGTTTCTTTTTTCTTTTCTTGTTTTCTTTTTTTCTTATGTTTCCGTTGCTCAGTCAAACCTACAAGTCAAGATCTCATTATCATAAGTTTGCAAATAATAGAAGATAAATATTTCAAATGAAGATTGGATTTTAGTCTAATTATGAAATCCTTTCTTTATTCTGAATAATCTTGTATTTTCCTTTCAGCCTATCTGTCAACTTTCTATAATAAATTTTAATTTTATTACTTTATTGATAATGTTTTCTTTTTTAATCTGAAATTATTTTAAATTCTTCAATAATCTTCTTTCTTTCGATCTCAAAATTGTAGACAAATATAAATAAGCATTTCAACTCATCACAAAAGTATTTAAAGGTTTATTTAAATACTGAAGGCAAATTTTCAGAATCGTACATATTCCCCTTTATCAAAGTCAGAATCCAAAAAAAACCAAACCGTTGTATTCTGGCTTGAATATGTACGATTTCCGAAAATTTGTCTTCAGTATTTAAATAAACCTTTAAATACTTTTGTGATGAGTTGAAGTGCTTATTTATGAATGTTATTTTCTTGAAACAGTTAATCCAGTGGGGGTTCTTAAAATTTTCACTATCCCTCCCCCTCTCAAATTTTTATATTCCCAAAAAAAATAAAAAAATAGAGAAATACATTTTCCAGTTTTTCTTAGATGTTTATTCTTGTCATTGTTAGTTAAATCTAACAGAAAAATGATACAATTTCAAAACAATAACAAAACCTAAAATGCCTTTTTATGCACAAAATAAATTAATAATTAAATATAAAAAGATCCTGCATTTAAAAATCTACATTACAAGAGAATCTTATACTATAAGAAAAAGTCTATTTTCTATTGTACTAAGATAAAAAGAACAGTTTTAAAAAGAAATAAAAACATTTAACAATTTTAAACATTATAATAGATTACTTCATAACTGTTGAATATTCTTGTTTATTTATTATTTTGATTGAGCATACGACTCTTATAATTATATCATAAATCCATCTTCTTAAATGGCGCTATAACTCTTTATGAGTCTTGGCCTGCTCAACAATAGACTTCCATTGTCGTCTATACTGTACATACTTTCTCCAATTTATTATCTTCATCATTCTAATGTTCATTACATCATCTATCCATCTTAATTTAGGTCTGCCAGAAGGTCTCGTAGCAAGAGGTTTCCGTTTAAAAAAATTTTTGACATTTCTTTCATCAGACATTCTTTCGATATGACCCAACCAGTTTAATCTTTGAGCTTTTATAAATCGAATAATATTTTTATTATTTTTTAGTTTATCTAATTCTTCATTAGTTTTAATTTTCCAAAGGCCATCTTTAGTTTTAGTAGGTCCAAATATCTTACGCAATATTTTTCTTTCAAAAATTAATAACTTTTGGGAAAGATTATCTTTTAAAACCCAAGTTTCACAAGCATATGTAACAATAGGTCTAATAAGTGTCCAATATATTTTAAGTTTGGATTTAATGGAGAGAATCTTATTTTGCAATAGTTTTTTATTTGCATAAAAGGCTCTGTTTCCTGCAACTATTCTTTCCTTTATTTCTTCTTCAATGGTATTATTAATATTAACAATTGAGCCTAAATACTTAAAAGATTCGACTTATCATAAATCCATAGTGTGTGTTATAAAATTACTCCAGGACCATAAACGCCATAATACAATTAAAATAAACTTTATAAAAATCATAATATATGTAACATGTTTCGAGGAATAATCTTCGTCTTCAAACAATAAAACACAGGCCTATAACAGTCCTGAGTAGGCTTTTCAAATTGCATCGTAAATTGGCAGCGGCAACAGCGGCGAAGACCTGTACTAATGCATTATTTGATTATTATGTAATTTGATTGTTTACATGCGATGTTCCTGGTATTCTCAGAACCGTTATAAGCCTGTGTTTTATTGTCTGAAGACGAAGATTATTCTTCGAAACATGTTACGCATATTATGATTTTTATAAAGTTTATTTTAATTGTATTATGATGTGTATGGTCCTGGAGTAATCTTATAATTACACTTCTGTATTTTTTTTCTTTATTAATCTTTCTGTACTTGCATCACGCTAAAACGGCTAGACTGATATCTTTAAAATTTTATACAATGCTTCCTTGTGATCATCTTACTGCTCAGGAATATTTTCGTGTCCAGCTCTTCTTGTCTTTAAATTATTCCCCCTCCCTTCATCTCTACATGTTCAGTTCCCACTGGGAGGTGGATAACTGAGAGTATACTTAGTTAGTAAAGATTAATGGTCTGGCTGACTACTCCTTAAAAAGAACGAAACGGCCGTCCCAGACTCTCACAATGAAAGCTCAAATGTGTAATTTCTTTATTCTTTTCTATTAATTTATAGCACGTTAAATCTTTTGTGTAAAAATTAATTTATTACAAAACAATATGGAAGAAACATTTTACATAAATTTCTTCTTCCTCTACCCTCAAGATTTAGTCCCATTTTGAATCGCGCCGCACAATTGCGAAACACTACATTTAGTCAAAATTTATTGAATCATATTATTTTATTTCTTACTGTACGGAATCTGTTTGTATATTCTTATCAATGTTCGTCCAATCAAAATTTATCAAAAATAAACTTTTTGTTCTTCTACAATCAACATTTTCATGCATATTTTTAAATGTGTTCATGTATTTCGATAATTTTGTTATTCAGGATGTTTTCAAATTTCAGTGTTATGCTTCTGTGATTCTATTGTTGGTTGTTCTATGTTACGTCCGCTGTCGCCATTATCCAATAATGAAGGGCCAAAGTTGGTTAGAAATTGGATTTGGGATGGAAAAACGCGACGGCGAGCAGACACGGAAGTCCCCTCACGGAATCCGACGGAACCCAGACTGGCAATCCGCCAGCGAAGGCGCGGCACATTACAAACGGCCGTTGGATCTGGCATCGTTCCAAAATCAATGGCGACTGTCGTAGGGAGCGAGTGTGCAACTGCCATGCGCCCTTCCTCTCGTACTACGAGATTTTACTACGAAATGAAAAGCGGAAAACGCCGCATTGCCGGAACGCATGGGCGTCTGTTTAATGATTCGCGACCCCTCCACGTTTCCTAATCTACAGTCCTCGGGTTTGCTCCCTGCTGAACAGAATGTCTGCATTCCTTTCGTCTTTCTTCCCGCCCACGCATCTCCCTTTTTTTTTTTTGGAAACCCTTCCACCAGCTTTAATTCCCGAAGCTCCCTTACGTCACGCCTCGGCATTGTTTCAAGAACTGTCTAGACTGGAGTGGCGGGAAAACTGCTCGCCAAGCATGCGCACAAGAGCTGTATCGATCGCTTCACTGACGCGATACCGCTTTTCCCGCCAAATCGATCGACAGCGTACGCACGTGAGTGGCCCCGTCTGCAGCGTGCGATGGGATAGGGGTGGATCAGGGGTACCTGTCTCAGTGCGTCTGTCCTTGTACAATAGCACAATCTGTAGGTTCTGGGCCTCGATTCTTAGAAATGGCACTGAGTCAACGAAACAGCTCAATATTTATACGAATTTAGCCTCGAACCCAAGAGAGGTTTACTGAAAATTAAAACAAACAGCCATTAACTTTAACTGATAAATTCATGAATTATTACCTCCATTTTATCTATAACTATCCTTCATTTAAATTAGAATAAATCTAAAAAATAAAATATTCTTTTAAAAAATATATAAAACATAATAAATATTTATTAAATTTTGATTTTTTAGAATTGCTTAAAGTTTATACTTACAGAATTTTTTTTTGTAATTTAATCTTTACAACATTGTAGTAAAAATGACCAATTGTAAATAAAATAAAAACTAATGGATTTATAAAAATTGTCTAATGCTTTTCAATACATGTATATGGAAGGAATGTGAACTTACTCTCTGTAATCGATCTTAACATATAAGATGTGAAATTGGAAGAGGTAATAAATTTTAACGTTATCTAAGCTTTGTTTGACACTTAAAACATCAGCTAAGAAATAGGAATTTCTTCGTTATATTTATAACATTTAAGTAAAATAGTTTAATCCAATAGTTCCGAATTAGTTTCTTTTATTTTTAATAAACATATTTTCAGAATCTCTTATATTACACAAGAGTAAGAGCATTTTCTATATGTTAGTGAATTAAAACAAAATCCCAATGTATTTCTTTATTTTAATTATGAATGACTTCAAGAGACAAATATTCCTTCAAATAATTTATAACAATAGTAATTTTCAGAGCCATTTTCAGTTGTTTGAAAGGTTCGTTAACAGTACTTGGCATTCCTCCATCTGCGCTGCCCACAAAGTGATGCGATGGAATCCATGGCTGATCTCAGCCAGAACTTTGCCGCCTCATCTCAAGCTCTCTTTGACGAGAGGAAATGACGCTGGAAAACTTAAGGCAACGCTGAGATCTACACTGAGAACAAAAAAGATAACTAATTGGTAAACTATAAATGCGGTATTAATCAAATTGTTTGACTTTTTAATACTCTTATTTTTGTTTTATTTTTTCCCACTAAAAAAACCAATTTCTCGGGAAAAATTAATTGAATAACCTCATTTAAGATTATGGATTTGTAAAGGAAGTTTACATTTATTATTATCTGAAATAGTAAATGCTTACGAAAATAGTAATTATAGCCATCTACGAAAATTTGATCGTAGTTTTTTTTTTTTTTTTTTTTTTGTTTTTGGTTTTTTTATATCTAAAAAAAAGAGCAACATTAAAGCTTGCCTTATAGTTACTGTACTTCATAAGCTTTACTGCAAAACAGAAAAATCCGCAGAGAAGCTAAATCATTTTACAGTAATACCTTGAGATACGAGCATAATCCGTTCCAGGAAGAGCTCGTAACTCGAGGTGCTCGTATCTCAAATCATTTTTTCCCATAAGAAATAACAGAAAAAAAATTAAACCGTTCCGGCCCTCTAAAAAACTCATTTATTAGTGCTAATAATGATGGAAAAAATATGTTTTTAATTGCTATAGAGACATACATACACATACAAAAAAATATAGTACGTAAGGATTCCTGTGATATAAATTATATAGATTTATAAATTGATATTCGAACGTAACTTCGATATAATCGTCACGCCCTTGGAAGGATTTACGTTCTTGATAGCATCCTTCTGCTTTAGGATGGTTCATATCGTGGATGTACTGCGATCATACATGCGTGCTAGATCACTCACGCGGGCACCACGCTCATATTTATTGACAACTTCATGCGTTATTCCCATGGTCATCATCGTCTTCTCACTACCATCCTTGCCACTCACTTTCTTAGGACTCATAACTACAGTATTATGAAGAATAATGCACAAAAATCTCGTAGATAACATAGAGAGAAAATCACATAGATAAAGCAAACACTCGTTCACTTCACGTGTTCGTCGACTTCCGTCTGCATCTCCCATGAGTCTTCCGTATGGAAGACTCGCGGGAGATGCGTTCGGAAGTCGACGAACACGTGAAGTGAACGAGTGAGGCGGCGTGGGCTGCTCCGAGTGCGCGGCCACCTAGCGTCGGCATCTGTATGCGATCGTATCTCAAGTCTTTACTCGTATCTCAAAGCAAAAATTTGCTCGAAGGCTTTCTCGTATCTCGGAATGCTCGTATCTCAAGGTATTACTTTATTAAGAAATAAAACTGAATCCTGCAAAACTTAAATATTACACAGGAGCCATTTGTAATGTACGTTTCAATGGTGATATTCACAGCCTGTTTTACTAGTTTCGCGTTGCAAAGATTTCAATTAGGTTATTGCAATTTTGAAATAGTAAAGAAAATAAGAATAATTTTTAGCTTTTTTTACAAACCTATATAAAGCCGAACAAAAATGTGGAATTAGTAAAAGTCAAAACTTATATTTGTATTTCTACAAGGATAATACCAATTGACCCTGGCTTCTTCAGCGACATCTGGTGTTAGTTTTAAATAATTTAATATTTCTACCAAAACATAGCATTTAGGGACTTTGCTCTTTAATTGTAACCAAAATTAAACTTATAAAAAGCATATTCTGTAATCTTGATTTTTAATTCATTAATAAAATTAATATTAGTATGTATATTAAATTTTTGAAATGTAATAATTATATATACAGAGAGAAAGAGCTAACAAAGTTTATATGTAACTAAGACCAAGTTATGTGTAGAATAGACAAAACCAAGTTGCATATTCCATTTTTTTTTAAATACATATGATCCTTGTACTATAATAAAGCAACAGTTATTGGTTCAATTATACTAAATAGTTTGTTAGTGTTAAGCAGGTTAATTGAACTGTATTGATTGTTTGATTATCTGTGAATGATCTTCGGAATAATTTTATTGAAAAAAACGGGACAAATAAAAAAACTAATATATTTTGTGTAATGGCGAAATCGCTCTAAATTCAACTGATTTTTGTTTTCATCAATTAAATTTTATATTTGCAATTAAAATATGTTGTATATTTAATAAATTAATTATTTTTTTAGTCTTTTCTTGACCTAGAAGTTTTTCATTTTATCAGCAGTTATCTAATGAAATAATCGTGAGTAATAAAAGTGATTTGATGGTTCTTCAGCTCAACTACTATGTAAACAATCACTTATTCAAATCTACTTCGGTTCGTAAAACCAGATGTGCATCACGATCGATCCGATATTATTAAATTGTTTATTACAGGTTACCTAACTAGGCATTATTTATACAGTTGAAATGATATTTCCTTTGCGAATCAATGGTTTTAATTCTGATTGGTTTATATGGAAGATACAAAATAAACTATCGTATTTTAAACAATATCTGAACCATTTTTATTTTACATTTATCACTAATTTAGAACAATATATGTGTAATCACAGGAAATTAACACGATTTTACCGTAAGGAGTTATTTGTTTATAATACATTGTTCTTAAAAAAAAAACCTTGAAGGAATACAAAAGGAATGCAATGCATTAAATTCACTATACAAGCATACATTCGTTTTTACTATTCAGCAAAGTTCCAGGACCTTAAAATCGTGACTGAAACTCTGTTCCTGACTACATGTGTCGAAGACACGTGTTTTCACAGTTTAATATCACCTCTGTGATTTCCTCTTCATCTTAGGTAGCCTTCATACGATATCCGCATTATCCGAACATAAGGGAATATTGTAGATAGCACAATCTGTTAAATACATATAATCATTAATCTGCTCTTAAAACAAAAAGAGCATTCAAAATACTTAGTTAGTAGTTTTATTAGATCTTTTGTTAAAAAAAATTATTAATCTTCAAAAAATAGACAAATACTAGTGTGAGAAGAAATATTAATGATTCATATACTAGGTTTGCACTTTGCCTTAAACGAATTAATTAGATACAATTAAAAGAATAAAAAACAAACAAACAATGAATCCCAAACTATAAATAACTTCTGCAAGGCATTTTTACTGCAAAGCGCATTTCTGTGGAAGTTTAGGTGTATGCTTCCTATTCAAATTTAACAAGAAAAGCCATATATAGTGAAACCTCGGGTTACGAACGACTCAGGTCACGAACATTTCGGGTTACGAACAACAACTTCGAAAATTTTTTGTCTCGGGTAACGAACAGTGCCTCGGGTTACGAACGAAGGTGAGAGAGAGAGCAAGATTTAACGTTGGAGATAAACGTTCGCGTACAGTACAAAGTTACAAGTTACGGGGCCAAATCACACCAAAGGCGTCTCACGTAGCATCTGAAAGTATCTCTCCGCGCCCACATGATTCTTTTTCCGATGTAAACAAGACATCGTAATGTATTTATTTGTGTAATGTATTTATTAAATGTAATTATTTTACATTTAATTTATTTGGTGGTTTTCTCTTTATTTAATACGTGAAGTACACGTATTCTTTGCGTTCTGTCAGGTAAACGACCGGATGTTAATAAAAAGGAACGATTCTTTCATCTTAAAACGGATCGTCTCTATTTCATTGATTTTAATGTTTCAGGTTACGAACGTTTCAGGTTACGAACCGAGTTCTGGAACGAATTAAGTTCGTAACCCGAGGTACCACTGTAATTTAAAAGATTTGAAGATGGCGAAAAGACAAAATGATGGGAACAAAGCATTCAGGATTGGCAAAAAAATGGCTGAGTAATCGAAAACACTTCGATGAAACAAAATTCACTCGTTAACGAAAGTTTCAGTAAATGGAGTGATTCAAAATTGGAGTAAATAAGAAAATTAGCAAAGGAATAATATTTCTTGTAGACAAATTATTTAGAAGAGATGCTGGAATTGAAAGATTAATTAATAATTAAGCATTAAATAAACATTAGATAAACATTCCGTAGAAACTTTCTGTTTACCTAAACGAGCATTTCACCAAATCATCTTAATAGCATCCGGTATCAATATTCATACCACATTTTAAGTCCGGTAAAATTAACGAATAAATAATATCATCATTCACTAACTTAAATATTAACAAGAAGTTAAATAATTATTGCTACTAAATATTAGTTAACAGAAAGTAATAATTGAAAAGTAATAGCGATGAAAAAAAATAAAAAATATTAAGATTAATTTGCTTCTAACAATTTTATTAATTATTACATTATTACAGTTTAAGAAGTATAGAGTTAATATACTTGTATTATATTTTAAATAAACAATGACAGCGCATTAAATTTACTAATGTAAAAAATAGAATAAATAGCAAACATTATATTCCTCTAAAATATAATAATCTGTATTGTTATAAAAGGCATTTATAATATTTTTGGCAACAAGTAAATCCATTCTATTTTATTATGTAACAAATTATACATTAAATATTAGCTTTACTTAAAATATTTATTTTTATTTTTCTTGATAATTTTATTGCTAATTGTTCAAAAAGTTTTAAAAAGGAGCCTATTTTTGTAAATATTTTATAACTATTTAGTTAAAAAGATATGACTTAGTTAAAAAATAGTTCTACGTCTTATTATAGGTTATTGGGATATTATCAGTGTCTGATTCTGATTTCTTAATGGTTAATTTCGTGTTTCTTTCTTTGATAATAAGAAATTATTATAAAATTCGCCTTATTATAAAAGGCACAAATACAAAAATGATAATAATAATTAAAAAGAACTTTAAACGTGATAGATACAAATATAAATCAAAATTCCTATTATAAGAAAGGCATAAATATTAATGGTTTTGAAACGTGACTGAACCATCAAAATTTGATAAATGGGCAAGCTCATCAAAAAAATTATCGAATAGACATTAAATCCTTAATATATTTTAGGATTGGGAAGAGAAAGGAAGACCTGAATGGAGGCGAGCGTTTGAATGTGCACTGGTTCATTCAATATTTATGTAGGCTTCCATGTTTCATTCATAATGTATTATTTGTGGAGCATCCTCAACAGCTGAAGGGCTGCTAAAAGCTGATTTCAATACAGAATATTTTTAAAGTTACTGCCGTGAAAAGATCATCGATTGCCACTGCTTAGCTCCCAAATTATTCTTCGTTGAGATTTTTTATCGATCTCCGAAGAAATGTTCTTTTTCTTTTGCTGATTCCCGGGCTCAATTCCTTCAATGTTCAAAAATAATTTCATCATAATTGTGCTGCTTAAACTGCGCTGCTTCACTGATGTTATTTCGAGAGGGGCCAATTTTACTCTTGAATTTTGCAGTTGAAATGTCGTGTTTCGTCGTGCACTGAATATGTAGAGGAATCCCAATGCCCTAGATAATTTCAATTTGTGAATAGCATTCACAAATAAAGAGAATCTTTTAAAACAGCATATTAAGTTTGCTAAAAAAATCCTGAATATTTTGAATGTTCAGAGAATACCATTTTTTTATTATTATTCTTAGTATTTCTTTATTTAATGTTGAATACTTAAAAATATCAGGGTAGAAAATAGAATTGATGAAATTTAATGTGAAGAAATCGTTCTTAAATTCGCAATAGTGCTTTGTGGAATGTACAAATTCTTATTTAATTAAAATCTAAATTATTTAATTTTTAACACTATATTTTACAAATGTTCATAAATATTACTTAAAAAATATTTATGAATATTTGTAAGATATATAATAATACAAATATATTCTCCTTCTTAATAACTTTACAATATTTCAAAAACATTTCCTGTTTCTTTCATCAGGTATAATGAAGAAGAACCAAATATGTTCTTTCTCCTCAGTATCATTAACAAACATGAAAAAGAAAATTTACAATCTTTAGAGATTGCAAAAAAAATTTTCATGTTTGTTAATGATACTGAGGAGAAAGAACATATTTGGTTCCTTTCATTATACCTGCTGAAGGAAGCGGGAAATGTTTTTGAAATATTGTAAAGTTATTAAGAAGAAGAATATACAGTATTTATATTATTATTTATTATTTAAAAGGCTTGACGTAAGCATATATTTGTAAAATATGATGTTAAAAACATATTTAAAAAGAATTCGTAAGCTTTTTTTTTATTAGACTTTTCTTTTATTTTATTTTGGAAAAAAATTCTGCAATTTTTAAACCTGCCATTTTTAGAAAACAACTAAATTATATTACACTTTTAACCTTTCTCTCCCACTTATTTTAAATTATGGAAAAACAAACTTTTAAAACGATTTTTTTGGGAGATTCCATGTTTATGCAACTAAAATTTTTCGTTGTCTGTTTGAAATAGATTACGCACACATTTCCGCGTATGTTTTAATGGGTCTTCCTTAATTTTATGCTTTAGCGCAATTTTTTTTTTTTTTTCTATTTGTATCAGGATCTGTCTAAACAGTTCGGAGTAAGTGACAGAGAACAAACATTGACACTAATATAAACGTGTACATATTTTGTTTATATATGGCTTAAACATGTTCTAGATACGTGAAAGTTTCCTTAAACAAAAAATATTTGAAAAATATTGAAAAAAATTCCTTTTTTTTTTTTAATTTTCTATTTTTTGATATTTTGAAAATTTAGGTTGTAAGTGCGAATGTTCGTTAGTCCATTGGTCGTAAGTCGGAGACTGCAAAAGTTTTTTCCAAGCTTAAACTAGTTCGATTTTCTTTCTAGGCATCGATGTTTTAAATCGATGTTACTTAGGAAATTTCATGTAAAAATTTTTAGAATCTCATATAGAAGTGAAATAGTTTAGACCTATCTTTCACTCCACTTAACAAGAGAACTTCGGGTAAATTGGCGTCATCAATTAAAGTCCATGCACTGCTCTTACAGCGACACATTTTAGGCAGAGAGGATTTTGACTCTCATGTTAGACAAAGAGCACTCAGTTGAGAAGGAGAAGTCTAATTCAGGTCTCATCTTTTTACGTTCACTTAAACAACAAAAATTATCTGAGCAATTAAAACTGTAAATAATGCTGTAATTATTATTATTTTAATTATTCTTTATTAGTTTCCGTAAATTGCAGATTAACAAGTAAAACGTTCCTGAAGAAACTTGCAGTCTAATTTCTTTAAAGTGTTGCTTTTATCTTATTTTTTTTTTTTTTAATGTCTAAAATAGTACAAAAACATTGTAATTTTATAAAATTGTAAAATCCACCAAGTTCAAACGATATCTTAAAATTTTACATTTTCTAAAAATTAATTCAATCTGAAAATACTTACTTTATTTCCAATTAATTTTCATTATAGCTCAGCTGATGACAATGTATTAATAAACGTATGAATAGGCATTTAAAAAACACATCAACAGAAATTCATTATTTTACTTTCTAAAAATTTAAGGAAACTTTTGACATTATGCGCCAATTTCGTGACAAGAATCATGATGGAATATTGTTCTTAAATATGCCTGTCCCAAGTTCCAAGAGAATGATTCAAAAATTATTAAGATTGACAAGTCTTGGTATTGGTCAGTAAAACAAACAAGTTAGGAGCAGCAATCCCAGTAGCGATCACGTAATGCCCCACGGCTTCTCTACAGAAAGAATGTTACAATCTCAGAAACTTTACAACTTGAAAACCCCATAGATAAAATAGAAGCCCTCCATAGATTTGGGAGATACCATTACAATAAAAATAGACCAATCATTGTAAGATGTATTTCAAGAAGAAAAAAGGAAAATTGGCTTCCTATAACTAATTCGTGTAATAATTTTAGTTGAAGTCAATACCAAAGTACATTGCTTTGTTTACAATAATCCAGATACAAATCCTGATCACGGCAAATTGAATTTATTTTTTTTTAAATTATATTTTAATTATTATTTGCAGAAAATGAAACGTGTACGGACGTCGCTATGATATCGTGTACACACTGAAACTAATTTTATTCCTTGTTTTTAACTATAAACATGGTTTACTAAAGCAAATTTAATCCCTTTTTTTTGTTAACTATTTTTAAAATAAAAATATCTGTTTATTTACTCGATTTTTTTTTTTTTTTAACTTTTCTTTCTGGAAATAAATTTATTTTCCAGTTTTCAGTTATTCGAATTTCAACTAACTAAACATCATGAACGGTAGCAGGTGATTTTTTTTCCAAATATAAACAAAATTCATTTATTTCATAATTTATGTAGAAACCTATCAATTTGTTATTATAGGTTACATAGTGCTTCATTAGCAGTGTCTAAACAATGTTGTTGGAAATGTTTGCTGTTGACTTTTAATTTGTTGTGACCATTTGTAGCAAATATGAATAATTCATTATCAATTTTACACTGATTACAATTTTAAAGGTGAATGATAATCTAAATCACTGGTTCCCAAACTGCAGGCGCGCTAAGCATGAAGGAATTCCAAAAAGGACATGTTTATATTACATTCCTAAAATATTAACTTTTTCTATAAATAATTTTGAAAATTGTTTATTTATCCATTGATTTACTTATATATTTATATAGTTTACTTTAAATTAGTTGAATTTTTATTTGTTTGTATCTTGTTTCAAATTACTTAAAAAAATTTTTTAAATAAAAGCAGTGGCAGCCAACAATTATATGAGTAAGTCAAATTCATAATAAGTAAATGCCTACCGAATTCCTCAATAAATGAAGTTTGGCACTAAATGAATAATAAAGAAACTACTGAATTTTAAATTCTGTGCAATTAAAATTCGAAATTTATTTATTTATTTATTTATTTATTTATTTATTTATTTATTTATTTATTTATTTCCTAAGTTTTCAAACATTCATTTCAACATATGTACAATTCTCAATAAATTTGAAATATTGATTAATTTTTAATTAGAATTCAATTTTGAAGTGCATTCTGTTGTTCTAAAATAGGATAGAACAATAAAATTGATATCTACAGACAGTTTTATTGCATGCAATTATTTTTTTAAATGTAGTGGAGAAGGCTAAGGTTTTCTAAAATATTAAATCAGGGCGCAAATCCGAAATATTTCAGAAACATTTTAAATGAAATGTTGAAATCTTCTATAACAGAAGTCAGTTAATTGACAACTTTTGTCAAAGTAATGTTATCAAATCCTGACATTATAAATTGAATGTAATCTACAAATCAGCGATATTATATACAATAAAAATAAAATTATTCATGAAATTTAAATTAGAAGAGCATTTCACAGACAAAACGTTACGATATAAACCTACAAATGCTAGTCTAATAAAAACATTTGACCTTAGATTGAATTTCCAAAATGAGCAACTTTCCAATAGTATTCATTTATTTCCATATTTTTTTCGAAAATTTCATCTCAAAAGAATTACAATTCTCATTAACATTTTTTAACCAGTATTTCAATAAATTTCAATTTAGAAGCAGTGAAGATAATTATTTTGTTGAGAGTGGAAACGTGTGTTAACTCGAATGCTTGCAAAAAAACCTGAATAATGATTTATAACCGTTTTAAAATTAAGACACTTTTGTTAAGTAAGTCATGAAGACTTCGCCTGAAACCCAAATTTACGGAAATCCCTTGAAAACAGGTCTATTACTGGCAGAGATGTATATTTTCATTTTAACTGGTCTCTTTAGAATTCCCCGGAGGCCAACAACATCAAGTTTTATAGCTTTGCAACTAAAGTAATAGAAGTCCACCCACCTCGACAAGAGACTTAAAGTGTAGGTATTTCTTAATAGTGGGTGCTAACACACACAAAAAAGGGAACTTTAAGCATAAAGCACATGATAAATTCCCAAGGATACGAAATAGAACAGAAAAAGAAACAGTATGTTAATTCATTAGAACTGTGAAATTAATATACTGAACTTTGTATATAAACAGTTATAACCTTTAAAGACTTGAGATTTATTTTTAACTTTGACTGAATGTTCTTTATTACTTTGTTTTAAGAGTAGGGAGTCTTTAAAATTTTCAGACTTTTGCCTTCAGGGATAATTCTATTGATTATGAGGGCTCAATAGAATTGAGCTCCTAAGTAGGGAAGACTTATAGTATTAAGCAATGCTTAGGATTTTAGTGCTGAATTTGCTTTGGAATAGTAAAAATAATGATTTAAAAAAGTAGAAGATTCCTTGATATTGAATCCTAATTTGGAAACATAAATTCATTTAATGCATCAATGTTATGAGCTTTTTCTAAGACAATATATGTTATTTTGTTAATATACCATACTAAAAATATTTTTTAAAAATTCGAAAAAATAAAAATAAAAAAATATTGAAATGATGCAATTTAACGGTATTAATGAATATTAACAGATAGTACATTAGGTGCTAAAGTACATTAGGTACTAGAAGATCAACAATGTATAATGAAATCTTTGGATATTTCGAAAATAATTATTTTTTAAAGATATCTACGTTGTGTTTCCTTCAAGGTATTTCAGTTGAAGCCGAGTGGAAATCTGACTTTTGTATTATTTTGATCTTTTAATAATAATTTCTTTTCGTAACTCATTTTCTTCATAGTTATATCCCATTAATTTGATCTTTCCTAAATAATTTTATTTTATCAAACGATATTATTTCTACAACTAGCATTATACATTATATGAAATTATATTTTTCTAAATAATGAAGTTATTTTTTTTTTCTAAAAATAAAACTAGAAATTATTAGAGTAGTAATCGCATTACAATTCACGATACATTATAACTTACTTACATAGGCAGTATACATATATACATAAAGACATACATACACATAGTCATAATACATAAATACACATCTATCATAAAGATAGGTGCACAAACAGGCATATATACTTACAAAGTTACATTTGTACATAATATAAAAATATATGCCCTTCTACCGAAGTTGTAAAAATATTTTCAATAATCTTTTAGTAGCACCTTCTGCAATCTCAACGGGGATGATGAGAGAGGAATTTAATGTTTATTTAATGGCAATAAATAAAATTTTCTATTCAGAAAGTTGTTGAGAGGTGACCTAACATTAGAATCGTGAAAGGAAACTTGAAACAAACAGTTTTAAACTTTATCCTTACAGATGTCCAGCTTTTCCTTCCGGATCATCAGTTTGGAGGGCAGGTCCTATGCTCGCCTGTATTTAAATTCCATATAGGAAACCCGATATCCATTCGACAGGGTGCTGGTGAACCCTGGAACTAGTCAGGCGAAGAAATAACAGGGGAAAACAAATTCTCCTGAAAAAAAAATTCCCCGATGTCCGCCTGGAATGGAATCTAGCTCCTTTAACCCCCAGGTGTCTAACTACCCTCCAAAGCCATTTATTATCAATAAATAATAAATATAGCGAAGTTTTTATGCAATTGCTATGCACTGATTGCTTACTTTCAAAACTTTTACCAAAAGTCAACATTGAAGCTTTATATTACCGGTATTGGAATCTCTATTAGGTAAACAAAATAAATTTCCTTATAGTGTGTAATAAATTTACTGAATAGTCAAATTCATTCAAAGCTAAGCTTATTTGCCCTAGTGTCACGAAGAACCATTTGATTTATATGAATCACAATGAACGAGACATTGATTTTAGGTGGCATAACATCACTGTAGCAAACAAAGCAGCAATCGATAGCAATATGCGCCGATGGAAATATGCGAGGTTAAGCCTCGTCATTCAATGGATTTTTAATGCGTTTTTTTCAGTGAGGAAAGCATCAATTATAAATGAATAAATATTACTTCGTTGATTCATAAAAATAAGCATATTCCGATGCAATTTTAGTAAAGCAGCCACAGCAAAAAGTAAATAAAAATTTTCATAATACAACAAACTTCCTGTTTTAATCAATTGCCCTAATAATCAAATAATGTACTTCCTGAGCTAAAAAACTAAAGCAAAGTAATGAAATATGCGAAAATGTATTTACTTAAGTTATTTGCCAGAATGTTCGCAAATAGGACGAAATTTCAATACCAAAACGCCTTCATATATTTAGCTGTATAGTAAAGTTTTTGAATAAAGCAGTTCTTGAAAGAATTTAAAGGCTACCTTCTGTTAAAATATGGAAACTAAATACATCCAATGAGGATTTTTTTATTTCATTTTCAGAATTATGAAAACAATGTCAGCAAAAATGTCATGTTTGTAAATTATACCTCTATATTTGTCGAATGTCAACAATTTTCACTTTTTTTTTTTGCAACATTAATTACAAATTGACGATAAATTTTTTTTTTTTTTATAATAACTAATTTAAAGTTATCAAAATCAATGCACTTAGTAATTCAAAATTATCTTCATTTATAAAAAAAAAATTAATAAGTTGTAGAGGCTTCTCTGTACAGCAAATCAGCATTGCCGAAAAGCCTAAATTTGAGTTTAATTCTGGAATTTGAAAAGAAACCATTACCCGAGATTACTGGCAAATTATTTTCTCGCTGTTCAAAACTTAAAATAGACGTTAAAATAAAGATTATATAAAAACTTGTTATTCTCAAATCATTTACTTATTTTTAGAATTACAACGATTTATTTTTTATTTTTCTAAAATTGTACTTACCCTTTCTATCAATATACATTTTGTCAATGCCTATTAATTACATAATTGTCTAATTGGCTCATAGCTGGTTCCTTGAAAGAGTATGACAAACGTTCTCTGTCTTGACCCTCTTCTCTTTTAAAAAAATTTTCTATTCTCTCTCTTCTTTTAATAGTATATATCGTGAGAATCAAGAAAGACAGGAAGGATCAAGAACATTCTAGTTGGTTATTACTCCTGCTGGTTGTATATCGAAACTCTAATTGTACATTAAATTTGTTTGTCAAATAAGTCTTTGGTTCATTACCTTACTAGACATTAAAAGCTCATCTATTCTATCTATTTTCGAGGCACAGAAAGTCTTTTAAATCAAGCAAGGTTGTTAATCTTATTACTGAATTTTAACCTTCATGATGGGCATTGCGCGAACAATGTCAAATCATTTTTTGCAGATGATGTTATGACTTTAGTGTTAAGCTATCTCTTAAGGAAAACCTTTGCAAGGACGAAACATTGTTACGAAATTATCTAGATGAAGCTCAATATTTTTGAGATAGTTGAGGTTCGTAAAGTACATTTAAATCTATATTTTTGCATGCGACTGAAATTTGGTGTATTGATTTATTATTTAGTGGTCCTTAATAAAATATATATTATCAGTGGAAAGGTTGTGTTTCCAGGTGATATCGTTTGAGAAATCTTAAAAAAAATAACAGAACAACGAAGATAACTATCCGTTAGGGAGTTGTAATATCAAGGAATGCATAAACTTTTAGGCTTACTAGCGAATATTATCCGGGGAAGTATCTATTATACTTTAAGGTTCTATGTAGAGTGTTCAGTAAGGCTTTTAAACTGTCTAGGGTCATATTCTTTCTCAAAAGGAATTACTCATTCAGTGTAAAGGCAATACTTAAAGATTTCTTGAGGCGTTATTCTTGGGAAAAGTTATAAAAAAAAGAAAGAAATAGCCCAGAGGAACTGGCTAATGATTGAGTTTTATAAGAGCCTATTATGCAGCTTAAAGACAAAAGACATATGATGTCATTTAAATCTCGGTTACCTTTGAAGTAGGATACATCTTTCCACTTTTCCATCTGGGATTGTTTGATGGTTATTTTGATTAAACGGTTTTGACTGTGATGTACTGTTCTTCAGAAAGTGAAGTTCAATCTGAAGAACTGGTTGTGCTATTAATTCAATAATAATTACTTACTTGAAATTCATCCATGTTACTAGTTTTAGATGCTCCATTTAAGTAGGCAATCTGTTCGCCATCGGAAGAGATTGCTTCCGTTGCTCTAATGTAGGACAGGTTCTATTTTCAAAGCATGTTGCCGTCCATACGTAGTTTTTCCTTACGTTTTCATGTATGTTTCCAGAAAACGCTATATTATTAACTAAAATCATAGCAATATTCCGGCCTAAAAATCTGAAGCTGCAGGCCTATTGAATTCTTGAAAAACATCTTCGCTTGTCGAGATTTAACGAGAAACATCGAAACTGAAAACAAAGAAATAAAAAAAGATGAAAAAATTAATACATATTTCCTTTTTAATTAATTAAAATCATCTCTCGCCCATTCGATACGTTGAATAAATTCTTTTTGTAAAAATCCATGTTTATTTTCGTAAGTAAAACGTAGATACGACGGCAATGGAGAAGTGTAAATTTTTTGTCTGATAGAAGTCGCTACGGAAGCGCATAAGATCGAGTTTAAGATTTTTGTTATTGGCAATCCACTGAACTGACCCATCTAAAACGGGCTTCAATTTACCTCCAATTATTATTGAAAAGGACTCAATAATCGCGGCACATTGCTGCGAACAACATTAAACACGAACTACATTAACACTGAAGATTCGAAACAGAACAACAAACACCCACATATTATTCAATAAATTATTAATAACAAGTTGAAATCAACATGATTTTCAAGGAATAAGCATTTAAAAGGAAGTTTTAGATTACAAAATTTATAGAAAATTAAAAAATTAAAACCAATCACGAATTTTTTATATACCAAAAATCATTACAAACAGTTAAATGATTGCTTTTCATAGTTTTATAAAGTAAAATAGGAAATTTAAAATTCAAGAAATTATTTATTATTATTGGATTATGGTAGTAAATCAAAACTGCCGGAATTTAGCCAAATTTATAATTAACATTAAATTATATTAAATTTTTGGTGAAAAAAAAAAACAGATTTGGAAAGACTCAGCAAAGAACCCAAAACCTCTCATTTAATAAATAAAAATTAAAATTATCAAAATTAAATAAAATTATTAAAAAAAAGTGACAAAATATTTGTTTGTTTTTTATTACTTGTAAGTCCAGCGAAGAACCCAAAATAATGGAACCATCTTTTTTTTACAGAGTTTTGCAAAGAATTTAAATAATATCTGCATTTATTTGGAGAATTAAGAAATGAATATTTAGTATCTGACTCTGAAAAGCTGTTTGTAAACTTCGTGATTGTCACTTGCTCTTAACTACTATGAGTGCCAAGGACTTTTGGAGTATGATTTATGTATGATTTGTCTCAGAGAAATTACTGGGAGATTCCAAGTCTCAGGAGTCGACTGACTTAATGTTGTCGTTTTCATTTTTAATTCAAGCATTGCTTGGATTGAAGTGGCTCGTAGCTATCAATTGGTTAAATGAAGATCGCGTTTAGCATCAATCATTTATCCATTTTAAGTTCCTTGTCAATCAAGGGCTGGAATTCCAGGTAGATAAGGACCTATGGAGGCGATAATGATTTAAGTTTTCTAATGATCTGGGCCTTAATTATTTTTCATTCTCTCAGCAAGTTGAAAATAAAGAAAACAGCTGTATCGGATTACTTTTCTATGTTAGTAAAAACCAAACTATATTTATACCTATCTGTTTTGTCTAAGTAGATAAATTTTCAGCTAAAAAGCATCAAAAATATGAAATAAA
>JAFIDM010002131.1:14123379-14137676 GCA_023159025.1 Thereuonema tuberculata
TCTGTTTTGTTTAAGTAGATAAATTTTCAGCTAAAAAGCATCAAAAAAAATGAAACAAAAAAATATTTTAAAAATTTATCCATACATGTTCGTACTAGCAATGTTCAAAATCGGTTCAAAGGCAATTACTACTTTTCTGACTCCACTTTCAATTGCATAAATAGCATTTCAATAGCTACGTACTCACTATGTAACTTGATTCATAAGAGCGCTAATAGCTAAGGACAAATACTGGTACATTAAAAGAGCTGTTTTTATTATTCCTAAAAGTATGAATCTGCCAGTTCCTTTGTTGAATTTTCTTTCACGAAAACGATGGGTTTTTTTATTCTGGACGCTCATTTTTTTAGTTTCCGTAGAAGCTGCAGCTTAAGAACAGGATATAAATAGATATAATGACAAGAGGATCTTCGATTCGTACTCAATCAAATTCTTAGAAAAGAACCTATTTGAAAGAAGATTCTGAAAAGGATGTTTGGCAGAATAAAGATAAGCACTCGTTGTTGATAAAACTCATTGTCTGAGACAACAGTGTGGTAAGTTACATTGCTGGAGAAGGAGTCAAAAAACTAAGAAAATAACGATAACTTAAAGATAAATCTTTGTTCTTATTTTTTCCTAAGGGTAAGAGTTTACGCCAGAATAGCTTCGATCTTTCCGTCTCCGAGATCTGTTGATATATGTTGGGTAAATAACAAAATCCCGACACAAACATCTTTTTCTATTAGAAGAGGAAGAGTAAAATGCGTTTCACGTTTCTACCTCCATTGTTTACTGTTTTTTGCTTTCTTTAATCACTGCAATAATCAGCTCTAATTATTACTGATACTTGAGTCATGGCCGGCTCTAGGCTTAAGCACAACAGGCACCTGCCTAGGGAGGCAATGACTTTGGGGCGCCAATATCATAAAAAGAAGTAACAGTATGTTCTATTAGGATTAACCGCTTTTGTAGAATTTATAAAGTTTAATAGTTTAAAATAACAAAAAAAAGGATCAGGCGCCACAACTGGCCTAAGGGCGCCACACCGGCCCTGCTTTTTGTTAAAACTTAAGAATATTGTTAAAGCTTAAGAATTGTAAAGGCTATAACCGTATTTATGGCAAAAATGTAAAATTTAAATTAAGGCAACTAAGCAATCAGTCCTGCATTCAATAAAAATAAATGTAGATGATTCTCTTAATTATAATTTTTGTTTATAGCAACCCTCGAAAATCCCACTCGCAAACTCGCAATTTGCGAGTGGAAAAAATCATCTCGCAAATCGTTTTTTTCCTAAATTCAAAACCTTGGCTGCTGTGCCAATTCAAATTTACCGCCTATTCAAATTCACCGGGATGTGAACTCCCGCGAGGGGTATTTCATGATGGAAGTTTCCTCTACGCTTCACCAATCACCATTCGTCAATTTATAGGTAGGTGATGTGCAAGGACGTATATATAATGATAGGTCGCGAAGCCAAATTTTATACACCAACCAATCGGGCGGGTTCCGCTGCTAGTATAGGTATATCGTATATATGTATGAAATTTTGCCTCCCCCCCCCCGTTAATTAGCTAGCGAGTGTAAATTTCCATTTGAGACAGTGGCGGCTATTTAGGGGAAGTAGGTGAAGTGGCATTTCACCAATTATTTATAATACAATATTATTTATTTATAATATAACATTTATTATTTATATATTATATTTATTATTAAAAATATTATTTCCTTATCACGTATGTTGGTTTTAATAGAAACGTATTTTTGTATTTTGTAAGTCCGGCGCTGTTGTGTTGGTGCGGGACTGGCACCGAGCCAAGTGAAGTATTCATTTATACGAAGTTTCTCTATCTCAGGAGCGGGGCTTAGTTGCATAACCGAAGCGATGGTTGCTATGACAACCATGACGTCACCCGCTGTATAGGTGAAGTTAAAACTGAGAAATATGCTCTCTCCTTCATGGTGTAAGAAGGAAGATGTGTGCATCGCGGAGCGTAAACTCGTTCAGTCCGCGCAACTACGTCACGTGCCACCATCACAGCCCGCCGAAACGCTGGAAAGCCAATTTCAACGCATCGTTATTGCATCCACTAAATAATGATTAAAAATTATGAAACTTCGTACAATTAATCATTAAGTAACATCAAAGGCAACAGAGCATTTGAAATATTATTAAAACAATGCGAATCCCATGAAAAAAGTAGTCCAACTAGAATGTTAGTTTAAATAAAATAAGAACAAACAACATGTTGTATCATGGATTACAATTTCTTTTCTTTAAAAAGATTTACTTTAGTGAAAACCTTTCTTTTCACTAGAAGAAAAATTTTCTTTAGTAAATTTAGAATTTACTTTAGTTGCAATTTACATGTTTATGGATTAATTAAGCTAAATTTGACAGCTTTTCATAAGTTTTAATTTAAATATTGCATTTAAATTTTCTTGAGTTAAACCCCACGGAATTATTTGCAGCTACCAAACTCTAAAGCTGGACTAAACAATGCTTTGTAATATAATATATATATTTAATAATATATTTAATAATTATTTTCCTACTGGCTCTTCACCTAACTTCACAGCCACGAGCCGCCACTGATTTGAGAGTAGGTTTAGGCACGAATTTTCGAGGGTTGTTTATAGTAGATATCTTTTTTAATATTAACAGTATCTTGATCATCTTCTTTTAAACTCAAAAGCCTATATCTAACACTGAAAAATCACGGTTACTAACAGTCTGCCTTTAATTTGCATCCAATGAGGAAGGAAGTAAGCCCTTGTTACTTTTCTTACTGTAATTGAAACAGGAGAAGAAATATCTAGATTCCAATGTAGACTTTAAGATAATGCTGACATTGCAATACGTCCATTTCAACTTCAGAAGGTCTCGAACACAGAACTATATTTATTATATAAGAGTTGCTTTTCTCCTTCACTTCGAAGTATTGCACAGATAACTCAGCATTCCAATGAATTCTCCTTAAATTCATTTTACCTAACTTAGAATATAAGAACGTAGTTATTTTTGATGCAGGATGATCTTGTTCACTGGCGTTTTGTTTTGATTTTCAGCCTCAGTTTCTTAACTACCATTGAAGTCACGTGTATCTGCACTCCTCGGCAATATAATCAATCTTTTTTATGTTAGGTTACTACTTGATCATCATTTGCTTTATTAATAGCTTTCGATGCACAATTCTTGTTTGGTAATACCCAACTATTTTTATTTAATTTTGTGTTTTCACAAACGACAAATCTATTAATATATATATATATATATATATATAAGGTAAGTAAAAAAAATCATAACTTCTTTATTTAATATCCTCAATTATTAACCATTACTGCTGTGATCTAATGAGAAGACAGGTACGTCATAATCATGTATGCGTGTATTCTATTTAAAACAACTAAATTCCTATTGGTTAGATTTTAAGAAACTTGATACTTTAGCATATTTAAAAAGCAGTTTAATTTTTTTTTTAATTTATGGAGGAATTTCAAGTTTGAATCAAATTGGTCAGTTTTTTCAACCAATTATAAAGGAAATACTTTTGTAGAAATTCATTACGTCATTTACAACAACTTAAAGGAGAAATTTCACGAAATTCCATTTGATTATATTTACATATACGTATGAAGCATATTACAAGCAATTTTTGCGAAAAGTTCACTTTTTAGAAGTTCACGTTTATAATCGTAAATATACTTTTATTGTCAGTTTACATTTCGCAGCTCTATTCTCGACATATCTCAATTGTCATGTTCTGTACGCAATTTTATTTTCAGAAAATTCCCTACGAATAATTTGGTCTAATAATTTTTTTCGTATTTTTTTCTCTTCTAATGTCAGAGACTGTCTTTGTTTCGTTTTCTTAACAAGATGATGATATCTGAGAACTGGAATTGAACATAAAGGAATTCTCAATCGACTGCAATTTAGTAATTTAATCAAATTCCTAAAAGTTGTCTTAGATTAAGAAAAGGTAAATCGGGATTCCGTGTTTAATTGGCTGGATGATCCCTGACTATGGTAATGATCAGCGGTACTTGAAGGCAGATGGTGCAAAAAATCAAAAGATAGGACTAGACTGCCATTCATTGATGACCTTGGCTACATATAACTCGATACCCCCCATGAAAAACATTATAACTCAAAAAACATCATATTTGAGTTACGATGTTTAACGGACGATAACCTTGATATCCTTGAATATCCAATGGCTAACATATGCCATGTAGTAGTTGCATGTTGTGAACATACTTAAGAAGTCTTCTTTTGTAATTTTAAATGTTAATTTTGATAGATATTTAAGCTTTTTTTGATATTCCTGAAAATTGCTGAAATTGAGTTACAATGTTGTTCATGGGGATATCGACTGTCGAACGCTTTCGAATGAATTGCAGGAGTTGGAGAAAGAGCAAAATCAAATGGAATATTGTGGGATTTTTGAGGATGGGATGTTGAGGAAATTGAAGATTTTTACTAAGAGATACAAACAATTAACGAAAAAGATAAAGAACACTTAATAATTATTATGGGAGATTTTAACAAGAATTGGTAAACAGCAGAAAGACGAAAGTTCAGTTGGTAAGTTTCGATCTGGAGAAAGAAATGAACGAAGAAATAGGTTAGTTGAATTATCTGAAAATGAGAATCTTTTCTTTATGAACTCCTTCTTTAAGAAAAAACCCTAAATAGAAAGTGGAGAAGTTCTTCTGGGAGCCTTGCTGAACTAGTCTGTATTTTAGCTAATATAGAGATTGCTGTGTGATTAATCAGTTTAGTACTGGAAGTGACCATCGATTAGTAAGATGCAAATTACACCTCAATATCAAGTAGGATGGACAGAAAGTAGTAAGAAATACAAGAAAATTTATTAATTTAATGACTGTAGGGGGACATTCATCTGAATTGAAGTTACATTTGAGAAATCGTTTTATTGCATTGCAGAATATTACTGAAGAAGAAGACATATTGAATGAATTAAATGGTAAGTTCACTAAAAGCGTTATCGAAATAGCAATAAGAATTGGAGGATCTGAAAAGCAAAAATCTGAGAAAAAATATCTAAACAACTATGATCGAAAGGAAAGAAATGAGGATGACAAGGATGATCATGTGATGCGAATAGAATATGCTGAGCTTTGTAAACACATTACGGAGGATATCAGGAAGCACAATTGGCAATTGGTAAGAAAAGAAATAGAGGAAAATAAAAGCCTAAAAGCTGCTTAAAGTTCTATGTTCACCAGTAAGAAGTTCATAACGACTCTGAGATATGAAGCTGGCATTACTATTAGAAAATCGTGAGGACCTTATCAAGTGAATTGAAAAATTGTATAGAGATTTATATGGACAAAGATTTAGGAGAAATGGCATGTAAAAACTGTTTTCTTCAGTGTTGAAAGAGGAGGTCAATTACGCTATCAAATGTAAGAGAGAAAGCAGCGAGACATGACAGAATGACAGCAGATATTCTCTCAAAAAACCAGCAATGGTAATATTACTATTTAAAAAAGGAAAAAGAGAAGATATTGGGAATTATAGACCTATCAGCCTTTTGCAGTTTTATATAAAATATTTAAAAAGTAAATACCAAAAAGTAAAAAGTAAATAAAAGTTAATACCAATCATTTGCAGAAAACTTTAGATTCTGTCCCATCAAGAGAACAAGCTGGATTTCGTAGTGCATACAGCACAAAAGAAGTCATTGAGAGAACTAATGAAACTTATGAGATGCCACTCTGCATTGGATTTATGACTATGAAAAGCCTTTTGGCAATGCTAATATGTCTGCTGTTCTTAGTACTTCTACTAACTACGTAGAGTCCTTACAAATATTTTTGATAAGGACGCGACGGCAATATATCGCTTGCACAAACAGAAAAAAAATCAGCATAGGAAAAGGTGTCAGTCAGGCAGATACTACTTCTTCTAAGTTATTTACAGCAGTACTTCAGAAAGTGTTCAAAAACTTTTACTGGGAAAAAAGAGGCATCAATATTAATGGTGACTATTTAAGCCATTTTCGGTTGGCAGATATAGTTGTCCTAGATAAAGATGCTATGGAATTGCAATTGATGATACAAGAACTTGCCATTGAAAGATTAAAAGCTGGATTAAAGTTAAACTCTAAGAAAACAAAGATTATGTTAGTAGGTTTGCTAATAGGGAACGAATTAAAGGTGGTAATCCTGAATTACAGGAGGTTAGCAACCATGTGTATCTTGGACAACAAATTAATATGGATGGAAGCTCTATGCCAGGAAGTAATCGTAGAATCAAATTTGTATTCCTTTAGGAAAATACTGCAATAATGAAAGGAGCAATACCACTATGCTTAAAGAGAAAAGTTTTTAACCAATTTACAGTATCAGTTATAGCTTACGGAGAGGAGACTTGGACGTTGACCAGAAAAGCAATTCACAGACTGCTGACAACTCAGAAGCATTCAAAGATGGCAGTTTGGAATTATGCGACGAGACCTTAAACGAAATGTATGGGCGATATAGTAAATCAGAGTGATATTATCATTATAATGAAGCTCAAATAGAATTGAGCTCGCCATGTAACAAGGCGTAATGATAATAGATGGTCAACAGAAGTTGTAAACTGGATTCCCAGGAATAAAAGGAGGCTAGGAAAGCGTCCACAAAGTGGACGGAATGGTGTATGGAATAGTGTATGGAATTTAAAGGCTTGATGGTTTTGAAAAGAGAAAAGCTTTTGACCAAAAAAATTGGAAAAAACTTGTAGACCTTCATCCTGCACTGGATTGAAAATGTTTGAAAATAATGATGATGACACTGTAGATTATCTATTCTTTTCTCAAATAAATTTAAAAGCATGATTTATTACACTTTTGCCTTAATTCTATTCTGACCCTAATTCTATCCTTATTGTTGCACGAATAGGAGAATAACCTTATAAACCTCAGTGCTTTTGTTGTTGTTGTATCATCCATTCAGTCGTGTCCGACTCTTGGCGATCCGTTGGACAAACTTCCTCCAATTTTCAACGGTCAATGGTGGCATTCTTTAGATCCCGGAAACTCAAATTAGTATCTTTCTTAATAGTATCCAGCCATTTTGTTCTCGGTCTTCCTCTCTTTCTTTTTCCCTCAACGATCCCAAGCATGATAGTATTTTCCAAGGAGTCTTCTTTCCTCATAATGTGACCAAAATATGTATGCCTTAGTTTTACCATACATGATTCTAATGACAGTTCTGGTTTGATTTGATCCAAAATTGACCGATTTGTTCTTTTAGCAGTCCATGGAACAAGCAAAAGCCTTCGCCAACACCAAAGTTCGAAGGAATCAATTTTTCGATGATCATTTTTCTTGATTGTCCAACTTTCGCATCCGTACATAGTTACAGGAAAAACCATAGCTTCGATGATTCGTATCTTGATTGTCAATGAAACATCCTTGGTCTTCATTACTTTGTCCAAGCTCATCATTGCTTTCCTCCCCAGAAGTAGTCGTCTTCTTATTTCAGGACTGCAATTTCCATCTTGATTAATCTGTGATTCCAGGAAAATAAAATCATTCACCGTCTCAAGTTCTTCATTGAGGTTTTGCAGGGTTCCTGTTGACATAATTTTCGTCTTTTTCACATTCAGCTTAAGTCCGGCTGCAGCACTGTTTTTCTTGATTATAGCAATCATTGCTTTGAGATCTTCAACATTTGCTGCAATTAGGGTTGTATCGTCAGCATATCGCAAATCATTAATGCTTCTTCCTCCAATCTTGACTCCACTTCGAGAATGATTAAATCCGGAAGATCGCATAATATGTTATATAAATTGATTTTTGAAGAAAGAGAATTTTTCATATCAAGACGGATATTTTTGTAAATATCTATTATTTGAACGCTTGATAATTTGTTTTGAACATCTGAAATTCAAAATTCTTGTTCTGTTGTTAAAAATACGTAGATTTATATTACGATATACACAGCAAAATAATAATACATCGATAATGTTTTTTTTCGTTTATTTTCCCCTCCCACTTCTAAGATTTGAAATCTTTTGTTTTGCATTATTAGTAAAAGCTTATAATTTTTGTCAACTATTGTCAGGTATCTTAAAGGTACATCGAACTTGTTTACAAAAATCCTACGTCTCCCATTAGATCAGTTCTATGAATTGACACTTGACAATTCCTGGAAATCACACAGCTTTATTTACAATGGAAGAGATACTCAAAGAACTAGTTTCGAAGAAAGTAAAGGAGTTTGACCAGAAAACTAACCAACAGTAACTCTTCGGCATTTGTAAAGTCATTTCATGTAAAAAAAAAAATCAGGACTATCTTAAGAATAGCATTTAAGATGCTATTAAGTAAATAAAAAAGTACAACTCTCTATTGGTTTTATTATTATTACATGCTAACAAACTTGGTTAGGAAAAGATGTTTTCTTATACTATCTTATTAACTTCAATGCTCTATTGCGTGCAGCAGGTCCAATTGTGATCTCTGATCTCGGAGACTCGCGTCTTTCTACGGAATAGATACTGAGGAGGTTTCCCATTTGCCTTCCTCAGGAAGCCATTATGGAATGAATTCAGATCTGAAGGGAAAGATGAAGAAGCAGACAAATACAGGAAAGGAAATAAACATTCCTGTCGGCGCGAAATTCGAACCCAGGTTCTGATACATCTGCCTCGCTGGAGGCTGCTTTAACCATAAGACCATGCCGAAATCGATTCTGATGATACAGAAACGATTAATACAAAAAAAAAACAACATAACACGATTCTCTTTCCAGTGTCCTATAACACAGAATTAAGTCTCTTTAAAAATTACGCAATTATTCGTACTATGCAAATAGTAATGGTTTTCTTATATCAGAAAACATGGGCATGAAATAGCAACTTTTTTATGTAAGTTACGTAAATTTATTAGTTACTGATTCTTTTTTGACAGTAAGTCCTACTACGGTAGCTAATACTCAATAGAATAGGTTAATTTAAACTTGATTAATATTGATATTATACTTGGAAAATCTGTATTAATTTCAATATCGTTCAAGGATTTAGTTTTTTTATTAAAGAAAAGGAAATTACAAAAGCTTATTTCTTTTTTCTTTTTTGTCTGCTGTCTATAAAAAAAAACTAAATAACTTAATCTATGAAAATTTGCATCAGAATTGTCGTATTTTGCATTTTTGAATATAACCTTAATATTTTCAGTAATCTCATGCAAACAATGTTCTTCGGTATTTATTATAAATTATTCTATGCAAAAACAAAAATAAATGAAAAACGTTCGAAGAAATATAGACATAGAAGAAATGGAAATAGTTGCGACGTCACATAATGAAAAATTAAAAAAATTAAAGTTAAATTCGTGAAAGAACTTTTGTTACCGTAACATTAAAAAGTGAGACCAATGTTCATAAGTGACATCTCAAGACAGACTAATATGGTGATCATCAGTTGAGAGTAATCAGTACGAACAAAGCAGGTCTCATAACGGAGGTGTACTGAGGTACAGTGGGAAAAGAAAGGAGTTTTCTTTTAACTTTAAGTCTACTTTCCTCAAAATGTTGGTGGTTAAAATTATTTTTTTTTAATCATGGAAACTTCATATATCAAATATTTCCGTATACTTTTAAATTATAAGACATCTCGAATACAAACCATATAAATTGTTAATTTCGTAAACAAATAATTCATTACTTAAATTACATAAATCCGATTCCTTTTAATTATAGCAAAGCGCGCGCAAATTAGCTGTTTACTAAATGGAATATTATCCTTTGCTTCAGACGTTGAAGAAAATCCTGTTTCGTTTTGGGAGGAAGTTTTTTATCGCCTTCACTCACTGATTTCTCATCCTCAAAAAATATAAAAATGTAAGTACTTAAATTACAGACCCACTTTCAAGACGACCCATCCAGGAGTTTAAAAGGTACTCAGAGGAGGGGATTGAGAAGAACACAGTCTACCTTTCCTAAGAAACTAGGCTAAAAAAATGAAACAAAAGAGAAAAATAACAACGCAAGGGTTAAATTTAACTCTTCACGGCACAGTTCTGTTAATCGGCTGACAAAGCTAACAGTTATAGAACGGACGTTAATTAGTCATGCTTGCTCTATTGAAACAAGGCAGGGATAGCGATTAGTAAACCAATCACAATGCTTTGCAACGTCTTCTGATACGTCTATGAAATATAATTGATATTGCCTTAATTTCCTTATTATTATAAATGTGATTGTTGCGACTGTTGTTACGATTGTTGTCGTTGTTGCTAATGTATTTTAATGATACTTGTCCCCGACAAACAGGGAATACAAGTCTTCTGATTCTTGTATTAGAAGACTAAAAAGCTATTTGCTATATTGTATGCTGTATTGTATCAACTGTTAATCCATTTATTTATTTCTATCATAGTTTCCATCAGTTTCTTTCTTTCTATCATAACTTTTGCTGTATTTACTATAAATGTACCTCAGTATCTTTCGATCAGTTTTCTAAAAATGTAATGAATTTCTAACATTTTGTGTAATCCTTTCATTTCTTCTCAGACTTCATTTTGCTTCGAAAAATCATTGAAAATTTATTCAATTTTAGAACTGAAATGGCCTAGGATATTTTGTAATTTAAAAAAATATTTAACATGTTATTAATTTAATAAATATTAAGCAATTAGGCTATATACAACTCTATTTTATAATATTAAATTGATTCTAAAAAAAATAGTAAGATTTACATAATATTTATAAGTGTTCACAACAATTTCTTGTAGAACTACTAAAAGTTAATTGCTTACAACCTTTTTTATGAATATTGCTTTTATTAGCATAGGTTAACCAGCAATATCTGATTGAAATATTTCTTAGTTGTCTTTTCTAACACAGAAGATTTCTGAAATTCGATTTTATTTGTTACAATGTTTTGTCTATCTGGACATTGTTATTCTCCTATCGTTCCAATACCTTCCCAGAAAGACAGGAAGTGAACCCTGAAGGCCATGTTTACACACTGTCAGACCAGAACCCAGGCTCAAAATATAAAACGACAGACACCTTCCGAACTGAAAGGGCTCTTTCAAAACCTAGAAATCCAATTTCTGAGCTCTGGTTGGTATTTCCTCCTTCTCGTCTGTCGAATTTGGCATCACACCAAGTGTTGCCAAGCGTCTCGCTCTAAAAAATTTCCTGACTTCCATGAGATAATGGTGTCTTTTCAGACCAGGGCAATTACAGATACTTTAGCAGAGATCTTACAAATAAGCTTATTCATCTAGAGTTTATCCATGAGACATAAATATGAATCTGCTAATAAATGACGTAAGCAAGTGTCATAGCATTTACTGTGCTTTGTTTGTTTATTGGTGTGTTTGGTTATGGGCCCATAAACAACACTTCAGTTGTACTTTTAATTGGGTTACAGTTATTTTAAACAACCTTTCACTCAGACTTTAAGATAGCTAATGTGTTCTATAAGTACTTCTTACATCACATCAGGAAAAAAACCTAAATGTTAATAAAGATAAAAAAAAGAAACTAAAGATAAAGTAATAAAAAAAACGCATTTACTTTTCTGTTCAAGCAAATAAACTACAAACACTAATTTAGCAATAAATTCAATTAAGCTAAAATAGGGCTTAAGCTCAATATAAAGTACGTCTGCATAATATATGTAATAGATAGAATTGGATAAAGTGCTTGGATTAAACCAAGGCAATATTAAAAAAAAAAATCACTTTTTAAGCAATTCATCGGAATTATGCAGTCATCAAATAAACTTTACTTAATCATCAAAACTGCTCATCACGGCTCGGAAAGAAGGCTACGAAAACAACATATCCGAGAAACTAACAACGGATGTTGTTAGATATGCGCCAGTCTTCATGAAATTTATATACATCTCCTGAATAAGGCCCAAGGCACCGGACCGAAATATCGAGTAAATCTCAATAAATAAAAAAAAAATAACAAAATTATAAAAATATTTTCAGTCAAAATATATTTATTACTCTATTTCTTACAAAGTAAAAATGCGAAATAAGTAAGTTGTTGCACAAAGAAAAATATTTGAGACAATCTGTCAAAGCTTACCTTAAGTGTGGAATTGAACTAATAATAGAAAGAACAGATCTATTTACTCAGAAGGAAATGGTGGAAAATATAGCATTTCATGAATAACAGGGTGTTTTCTTAAGTTCTTACGTCCATGAAGTTCTCAATAATCTAATGGAATACTGAAATTCAAAACAAATCCTAATAGCTGCAACATAAGTTGCAGAAATTCTTAAAGATGTTTCAAATAGAGCCAGCATTAATCCAATAATCCTAACACAGAACGAAACAGAAGTTCAAATTGAGAGCCTGTGCATAAATTTCAATTACATCTGAATTATTTTCATTATTCATTGTAAATAATTTGCGAATTAACATCGTTATTTGTTGATTTCTGAAGTTAATATTACAAAGAACATTGTAGATAATATTTGCAATCAGAAACCTCTAATTGAATTAATGAATAGTTCTGCTACTCATTATTGCTACTTCTTTATTGAATTTTGCTTGAGTAACTAATCTAGTGTAAATTTGAACTAAAACATCAGCACAGATTATATATCAATACGGAAAGCCGAGCTGCATACAGATGTATCTGGATAACATCTGTAGTTAAATGATAAATTTAACTGAATCTTAATACATTTAAGTATGTATATGTACATATATATAAAAACTGGTATATACATAATCCAAGGGGAAAATTTTAAATTATGCATAACTGAGAATTAGGTACAACTCAGGTTTAACTTTATTTTTAACTAGTCGGGTACCGTCGCTTCGCTCCGAAACTCTTGCATATATAGCATTAAAAACAAAAACTTTATTTATTTAGCAAATTAATATTGAGAATATTCGACTTCCCAGCCCGTTGTAGCTTCTCAGCTTAACTCAGGTGTATTGCGGGTTGGCGCCAAACACCTGGGGTTGTCAAAAAAAGCATGTTTTTGCCTGTCACAGGTGTGACATCTATATAATAGGTATTTAAAAACACGCGCGTATTCGAATGCAACGTTGTGTCAAAATTTCAAAGCAATCGGTGAAGAACTTTCGGAAATTAAGATTTTGAACAAACGAACATTTACATTTTTATTTATATAGATTAAACTTAAATAAGAACACTCGTAATAAACATCTGTGTATTAAGTACATATTTTTCAACAAATGATATGCATGCCTGTAAAACTGTCAATTTCAAAATAGTGTTTTCGTTTTCATAGAGGTTTTCTGATTTCGTGTTTTAAGAAACTTTCAGGGATTGAATAAACTACCGTATACCCAATACAGAATTACAGTTCTAAGAAAAGCAAAGACTCACTAATTTTCTCTAATTTTCCATCACATTGTTATTCACTTTTCCATATCTACAAATTTTCCCTTTTGTTGACGGCTGCGCTTTACAGATTTTAAACGTAACTTTCAACATTCTTCTAACATTGACTCCTTCTTACTAATGACTGCACGTAATGTAGTGTAACTTATATTTAAGTTACTGGCTATTTCTGCTTTTGATTTTTGTGGGTCGTCTTTCACTTTCCGAATAAATCTCACTTTTTCCTCTAAAGAGTAACTTTTATTCCTTCTATTATCCATGGCTACAAGAGAGAGACTGAAGTAAATGAAGGGAACATATGTTTCATCAATGCGAAAATTCATTCAGTTTTTATCTCTGATCGACATTTCATTTAAAGCCGCCCAGAAACCTCATGAACGCGATGATTATATATCAATACGGAAAGCCGAGCTGCATATCGATGTATCTGGATAACATCTGTAGTTGAAAATATGTACAATTCAATCTCGTTTTCAAAAATATACTAGGTAAAAAGGCGAATTACGTGTAACTAAGTTACGTATATCTTAGAAATAATTTGTAAGTAATTAAATACAATTTTCGCCAAGACCTACAAACAATTACACACAAACCAGAACTACGTACAACTGAGTTACGTATAAACCAGTTTTTACTGTATATAAACTTATAAATGAAACTGGATCATTCGACGGAAACGGGCATGGTTGTGGTCGGCAACGATCGATCTGCCATGTCATTGTACACCTACTGTCATATTGTAAACATGGGCTAATAAACATGTTGTCTACCTTACTTGGTGTCTTTTATTTCTGAACCCTAGTTTATCTTCTAGCACATTAGGGTGGCGTTTGCGGACATAAGTTCCACTCTGAATACGGTGTGTTTTCATATCCCTGACCTCTCTTTAAAGTTTGTACAGGGAATTATATATATATATATATATATATATATATATATATATATATATATA